>OX442315.1:26259660-26608306 GCA_949358305.1 Strigamia acuminata | reverse complement strand
TGCAAATCAACTTTTCCTCTCATGGTTTGCGTTCGGGCTAATCTAGCTTTGTATGCTGCTAATAATTGTTCATTTTCTCGTTTTACTTGATCCAATGGACTTATAGTAATTGGTCTATTTAAAAAATAAAAAGTTAAATAATATTAAGTAATTATTTTTAGCAATAAAGCCTACTTGCTAGTGTAAATATCCACGCCAAAAGCTGGCATTGAATTAAAATCAGCTACCGACATGTCCATTAAGCTTGATGTAGATTCATACGGCGATTTAATGTGAGGAAATTTCGTCAAGTTCAATTCTTTTTTTTGTTTTTCTAACGGTTCATAATTCAATTCTAAATTCCGGTCTTCTATACTAGGTTCTATATTAGAAACACGCTATTACACATTTAGTTATTCGATGTTATGTTGTTGTTTTTCACTTTCTATAATATAGGACCAGGAGTGGATTTACAAGCTCACGAAGTACGCGCAAAGGAATGGCTTAATGCATTAGATTAACTATTCTCTAATTACGACACGGCAATCAACTCACTCATCGTTTCCCCAATTTCACCTATTCGATCCAAGCATTGCTTGGCAACTACAAGTAACTTTTTCGTGTTCTTGTTTTTCTCGTTTGGATACGCTATAAAAAAAAATTACCTCTCATAATTATTTTTATTTTAAAATAAAATCTTGGAAGACGAAGAATTTTTGAAAATTGTAAATAAAGTTTTATAACACTCAATTGCGAAATGTTACAAGTGTCAAAATATATCGTCATGGATAAATTTACCTTTCCGTTCTGCGTCATGTAATAAAGCATCCACTATTGTTGAAACACTAGTTAAATACTGTTTTACTGCCAACTAGATATAAAATTTTACGTTATTATTCTACGGTACAGTAATATTTACTTTTGTTTTATTAATATTTATTTTTGTTTTATTAATAATTACCTCATTGTAGTTATTTGTATCAAGACGGAGTGCTTCATCCACAGACTTATAGGCTATGACATGTTTATTAATTGACATGCTGAAGTTCATTAATTAAATTAAATTAAATTTATTTCTGGCGTATGTTTACTTGTGCTCCGACAGAGCAATGGCGTACCTTGCAAATACAACTTTATGACGTCATACAATCATATTTTTCAAATACCTCGCCAGATGGTTTGTGAAGCGCTTCAGAAAACGAAATACGAGAAGCGCACACTGACGAAATAAATTGTTTATTCGTTTTAAAATTTAAACTTTTACAATAATTAATGATTTGTACATTTTATTTGTTCATAAATATTCGGAATCAATGCTTTTTCTGTAATATAATTTCAAAATATCATTTCGCGTCTGAACGAAATGCATATCGCCTTTTCGCGCAAACTCGAATATTCCGTTAAAATGGCGGACAAGCAAGACTTCGATGTTGACGGCAGATTATTGTCACAGCTACGTGTTGTTGATTTGAAGCAAGAATTAGAAAAACGAGGGTTATCAAAAAGTGGAACGAAAAAAGATTTAATGGATAGATTGAGAGTGGTATGCGTTGCTAGTACTTTATTTTGAAAAAATTGATCACTTGATCTCACACTAGTAGAATTTCAAACAAAATTATATAATTTAAATCGAATGTAGCGACATTAATAATGAACCGAACATGTATTCCTTGAATATTTAATGACTAGAACTAATATAAATGATTTTTATGTTATAGCAATTGCAATTGGAATCTCTCCAACAACAAGCAAATCAAGATGAAGGTATGCACGCACATTGCAAATAAACAGTTGTAAATTTTACGCAAGAAAACGTAATAACAAAACGTATTTTTTCGTTCTAGGTCACGTTCCGAACCTTGCAGTAAGTTCTTTTAACATCTTAACCAAATTTCATTCGTGTAAAACGGAAACCTCGCCCAAAATGGCCCAAATTAATTAAACTTCAAACAATTGCAGCGACATTTAATCGTTGTCATCAAATTCTCCCATTGTTTCCATTTTACACCCGTATATTTAATTCTAACAATACCACGTTGTTTTAAGTATTTCAGTGCTAATGTTTTGCTTAACTTTTAAGTTGCAGGAAGACGCTATGGGTGAGCAGAGTGATCTCATTAAAGAATATTTAGCCAAACAACAGAAAATATATGAAATTCAAAAAGAAGCTAGACGTAGGGTTGAACTGGGTATTTAAACAAAAAATCGTATACAATATAAAAATTGCTTTTTAACGACAAAAAAAATCTATCTAGAAAAATGCTTAAATCTCAGCTTTTTATTCGCACCAAAATGGCTCGTAATTAATTATTCTAATAAATTTTAATTTCTAGAAGAGGAGGAAATGAAAAAACAGACACCAGATATCGTCCAGGAGGGCACAGAAAGTTCTGAAGGGGATCACGGCGATGGTAGGAATATTTTTGTTTTTTTATTTTTTTGTTTCGTGAGGTTAAGTAAATATAATTTGTTAAATTAATTGCCGAAAATCGGTGAATTGATGCTTGAGATTTCTAAAACCCTTTTCGTTCGGGGAGAAATAATTTCTTTTCCCTCTCATATTTACACCCACCATTTACCAATCCCAGCCTGGTCCATTCTGCGCGAAGGGGGTTGCCGTTTAAGCCTTGTTGAAAATCGTTACGGAAAGTGCGATCACGTTTTTGCCACCGGTTTCCTAGACTGAAAAGCGACTTGTTTGTAATGATTATTTGCAAATAATGGGTCTGTTTTAACGCGCATTTGATGTATCGCAATCAACAATAATTAGTTTAGCTGCACAATTTATTTTCGGTCAGGTAGTGGTCGGCGAAATTTGATAAAATCGGTAATTTTTTTTTTCTATTTTCCATCCATGAAATTTTATGTTGTTCCATTATAGTGATGGTTTGAGATAGAATCAAAATAGATTTTCATTGAAACAAATGGAATTTTCTATCATCACATCCCATTGAACAACCTAGAGTTGTAGCGGCTTATTTTATTTCATTAATCGATTAACTTTGAGTTAAAAATTGTAATTTTTATCGTTTTATTTTAAGTTATCGGCGATAAAATAAAATCTTGCGGCGACTTTGGAGCGTCTAATGAAAAACGAGGTAAGAAAACGGTAATTTTTATGCCATTTTAATTTTAATTTTAATTTTTTTTGCTTAGATAACGTTATGGAGGCGACGGAAACTGATTTAGCTACAAAGCAAATATCAGGGGATGGAGATTCTGCTGCTGTAGTTTTATCAGCGTAAATTATCTCGCTTGATAGCTCAGGATAGATTTTTTAAATTCAATTTTTGTGGTAGGCCCGAGAAGAGGATCGCACCAGACTCTGCGGAAGAGGAATCCCAAGAGGATGTGCAAAAGCAACAAGAATTAAGCGATAAAATGAGTGTAAAGGTAAGTGAAGTGGACGCGCCAGGCGATGAAGAGCGACCGATCGAAGCCAGCAAAGAGGCAAACGCAATGGATAGTGGTGGCAAAAATTTGCCATCTGATAATGCTGGTGACAAACCTAAAGACGAAAACTATGCAGACCAGGCCTCTACTCCTCGAAGCCTTCGTCCCCGTCTTCGTCGAGACGTTTTTCATGCTGAAAACGAGGCGAAGAAACCTGAACAGTAAGAATTAAAATGTGGAGAGAATGAAACAAGTTTTCTTACGGATTTTTCGCTTTCAGGACTAAAGATGAGCTGGTTTCTCAGACTCCTGTACAACCTGAAGAGGCATCTGTACGGAATAGTCAGCAGAACAGAGTGAAGTTAAGACGAGAAGCGAGCAGTTCAAGCAGTTCTTCGAGGTAAGAATGTTTTTGTCTTTGAAAATTTAAGTTTGACTCGATTTTCTTCGTTTTAGTCGTTCGCAAAGTCCCGGGGTCACAAAGAAAAGCCAGGAAACATCTAGCACTGATTCTTCAAGCAGAGATCAAAGTCCTAGTGAAAGTATTTCATCCAAGTAAGCATTTATTTGTGATTTTTTTAAGAGATTTTTAGTGACTAATGTGGTGTTGGTTTTCTTTTGTTCAAGTAGTGGAACTTCGGATTTGAAAACGAGCCGATTTAAAAGCAGTTCTAAGATCCAAGATAGCAGAGGTGAGACTCCTCTTGAACCTGTTCGGAAGTCCAGACGGTTGAATCGATCGCAAACTCCCGAAGGAGGACAGACGGAGAATTCTGAAGATGTAATAACCACGCAAGCGGAAGACGAAGAGGTGAGGAATAGAATAATTTGTTGGGGTTTTTTTTTTACTACGTTTGAATTAATACGTGTTGTTGTTATTATTAGATGGAACCTAAGGTGGACGATAGGGAAACAAATGATACAGAAAAACCAACTGCGTATTTAAATTTTCCTATTTCTCGGTGGGGGGAAGGGTCGACATGTTTAATGCTAACAATGTTTATTTTTTTTTCTAGCGAAACCGCAATGGATGTGGATGTGAAATCAGATGAGGCAGTCGACCAACAAAACGTTGTGGGTGTTAAGGTAACGGATTATCATGTTTTATTTATAAGGGCTCAATGACTAAAACAATTTTCCTTGTGTATTACTTGGGTCACGAAGGAAAAGGTGCCTTGTTGTTATTTTTTTTATTTTATATTTTGGAGATGGTAATTAGCTGATTTCACAGTTAAAATTAAAATTAAAATTTATTTGATCCAAATTATGCAGTAAAGAAAATACTTTTACCGATGATTTGGCTTAAAATTGATGAGATTTAATGTTAAATGCAGCTATTATCTGTTATTTCTAATCAGATTGAGGGGGAATTAAATTTTTATATTTTAGTTTAGTTTTTAAGTCGCAGAAAAGCCCTAAATTTAATATTAATTTGTAAAGTGAAAGGGTAAAGGCCTTTATCCAGAGTGTACCCAGTTAAATGTTGTTTCTTTGTTTGCGAATACATAAACTTGTTAATGTCTTCACTAGAAGACTAATCACTCATTGATGGTGTGGCTGGCGATTCGTACCAACTCGTGTGTAAAATTAGCTAGAAAGCGTAAAATGTTCTTCAGTATCCTGATGCCCTTGCCTTGTGTGAGATCTCCTGATGCGTGCCACATGACTGGTCAGCCAAAGGGGAGGGAGAAATTTTACAACAAGAACTTTTCTGTTGCGTTATGAACTGTTAGAAGTACAAAAAATACAAATACAAATACAAATGAAGGAAAAAGTGAAGTAATCAACAGTTACATTTTGATTACGAATCAACATGAACACTGCTCGAGACAATTCAAACGTTTCGATGTGAACTAATAATGAACACTGGAAGAAAATGTTACGTCTTGTAATTGCGAATTCTCGCGTTTGGATGAAGATATTACGTCTTGTAATTACGAATTCTCGCGTTTGGATGAAGATATTACGTCTTGTAATTACGAATTCTCGCGTTTGGATGAAGATATTACGTCTTGTAATTGCCAATTCTCGCGTTTGGATGAAGATATTACGTCTTGTAATTACGAATTCTCTCGTTTGGATGAAGAATTTAAGTTATCATTGTGCGAAGAAAGAAATTCGAACAGTTTGATCGACGAATTTGATGTGAAAAGTGCATTTTTTGACGGTTTTGATTGAAGAAAAAGATGATCCAGATTGATGTGCGTGAAAATTGAACAGTTGTTAATGGCTACAGTCACAATCTCAAATGAATTTGAAGAAGTTTTCAATCGACGACGAAGAAAAAATATTGATACTGAAGCGAGCAAACAACAACTTGAAAAACAAACTTTGTGAAAATATAAACCGGTGTTGTATTGAAGAAAGTGAAATGTGAACTTTTGATCCAGTTACAAAAACCGTTTTAAAATTTAAAAATTGAAAAGAGAAAAAAAAATTGAAAAAAATACAATGGGGACTCGTATTTCATCAGAGTTATTTTGGGATTATTCATCCAACCTTTGCTTGGTTTGGCCCCTCAGCATGTGGCATTTCATCAGTCCAAAAAAAATATTGATTCCTTTGGTCCCATAGGAAGAGGAATTGAGGCCAAGTTGTGAAGATGAGAGGAATCCTTATGCACAGTTTGTGAAATACTGACATTTTTCAGTTAAAAGTTGGTAACACATTTGCAAACAATATTCAAATCGAATTGATCACTTAAAATTATTAAAACAAAATACGGATAAATGATATAATAATTTCTCAAAGAATTGGATATTGTTTGTATTATTATAAGATACAAATTATCTTGAATGGGTGAATTACTGTATTGTTATCGAGTGATCTAGTTTATTTAAGTTATTGAACAAATTCATTTCAGGACGAAACTGTTAAGCCCGCAACCAAAGTGCACGTTCGAAAGTTGTCGTTAACTTGTAAGTTGTAATAATTCGCACCGATTATATTTTGCTAATATTTTTCTTGCAATTCAAAGCTTCGAAGGAAACATTGAATAAAGAGAATTTGGAGTCTCCATCTGAAGGCGATAAACCAGTACGAAAGCGGAAATGGGGCTCGAGCACTGCAAATGCAAACAAGAAAACGTCTATTGCAATTTCAACCGATTCTTTAAAAGTTGTTATACATTTAATATTTTCTTCAATCGTACAGTTTTTTTTATTTATTGAAATTCAATTAATTTATAGTGTCTGATTCCTGATGTTAAACCATTATCGAGTTTGATGGCTGCGGATAACGCATTGGATTTCAACGAAGGACCATTATCGGATACAGAAGAACCCCATGATAACTCGGCGAATAAAGAAGTAAGAATTGTGCGCACCATAACTCAGGTGAAATTGCGGAGCGTTTTATAGTTTTAATTTAAAATGTTAATATTTTGTTTTTGTTTTTAAGGTTAAAAAGGAAGGCGAAAACGATGCAACGCAAAATGATGAGAAACGAGCAGATGGTAAGAAATGAAGAGATTGAAATTTCTAATTATAATTATGCAAAAACTCTCTTTCAAAATTCAAGCGGATAAAACCACAACCCACACAAAACCTTTATCGTTGATGGATGAACCAGTAAATCGATCCAAATCTCCGTCACCAGCTCGTAACCCTGTCAATCGCATTGTACACATTCGGAACCTAGTTCGCCCATTTACCATTAATCAGTTGAAAGAACTATTAGGCAAAACTGGTAGTTTGGTAGATGGTGGGTTCTGGACTGATAAAATTAAATCAAAATGTTATGCCACTGTAAGCTAATCACGAATCCCAATTTTTCTCGTTTCCTAACTTATTTTTATTTTTTTTTTAGTATGAAACGCAAGAACAAGCTATGAAAACAAGGCAAACATTACACGGGACTCAATGGCCACCTTCAAATCCTAAAAATCTCATTGTAGATTTTGCTGATAATGATGAAGTAAACTACTCGATTAATCAAATAATTCCTTTAAATTCTAATTTTGATTATTATTAGTTGCAATTCCACATGAGCCTTACTGAACCGACAGAAGCAGCGCGAGAAGCGGAGCCGTTACCACGAGAGAACTTGCGCAGAGTTAAGGAAATGGTGACTCCAGCGCCCAAACCTAAAGATCAAAAGTCTGCAGCGCCACCGCCGCCTATTCGTGAGTGGGATCGAGTGAAGATAGGAGAACGTTCACCCGGTGAGCGGGAAAGACGTAAACGTTCCATGTCGCCACAAACAGCACGAGATAGGAAACGGGAGAGAGGCCGTGAAGGAAAAGAGAAGAGGGAGAAAAAAGGTACGGACGAGATGCTTTTTGCGCGCACAAACGATTCTAAAGCGAATTTAGTTATGGCAGACCGTAAAAAGGACGAAGAAGCTCCTGCAAAACTGTTGGATGATCTCTTCAAGAAAACGAAAAGCACACCGTGCATTTATTGGTTGCCGTTGACATTAGAACAGGTTGGTTGGTTGGTTTAACAGGTGTTTATTAGTGTTTTAACCCTTTTTTGTTTGTTATTTAGATTAAACAGCGAGAAGAGGATCGAAAAAAGAGACAAGTGGAGCGCGAAAAAAGACGTCAGTTAATTAAAAAGGAATTGAGCGTGGAGAAAGAAAGATCACCAGTTTCCAGGGACCTGAAGAAACCAAAACGAACTGTACGGTGATTGGTGAATTTTTAATCGTATTTCCACTAATACTTTTATCCTAGGAAGAACCGCGGTCTAGAAAACGATCGGCATCACCTTCACGAAGCAGGCCGCGGAAGCATTAATTGACCAATGATATTCCTATTTGATTATTAAATTCATTTGGAATTTTTCATGTAGTCCATTTTTTTGTTCCATTCAAAATCATTTTTTGCATATTGATTTCCATTTTATTGATGTAGCAATTGTTGATAATTAAAATAGTAAATAAAGGGCAATTTAAGGTAGTGTGTGGATTTACGTGTTTAACGTTAAACGGTTTTCGGTGGAACACACGCGCCATACCAATTGTAAATCCGTCTCTAAATTTCTGCGTGTTTTAAAAAATTGTGAGAAAACTGAAAAAGGAGGCGAATAAATGTATACCTTTTCTCTTCGAGAATTGAGTGATATTTTGTGCTTCCTTCGTCTAGTAGATGGCGAAGTCTTTTAATTTCTTTATCACATTCTTCGTGTTCGTTCTGAACGGGTTTGGGTGGTACTAAAATGTGTTTTTTCTTCGTTGTTTTGGTTTTATATTTCTGAAATAATAATACTTTTAATTTACAGTCGGTGAACGATCGATTTCGAATTATTTTTGCCTTTAATTTATTTTCTAATTTATTTCTCGTGGTATTTCCTTTGATAATCCGGTGCTTCAAAACAGACATCTTTCCCTGCTGCTGCTCAATCTGAAATTTTAATCAATTGTAGAACTTTAAAAGATTTATTAGGAATATCTAACAATTTTGATGCAAGAATCTATTTCAGCCTTCAGTTCTTCAATAACTAATTCAGTGTTATCCACGTATTCTCGAGCCATGGTAAACTCATCAACAGTTCTCTCATATTGCTCTTCGTTGAAAGTGGACTTCCTTTCGGCGCAACTATAAAATAATTAATAATCATAAGATAAAACCAAATAGATATAGAGGAAAATGTGTATACCGTAACATCTTTGTTAATGCTGAGTTTTGCCCCTCCAAATGACATTTTTCTGCAGCATACTTTGCCAAATTTTCTTTGTTGAGTTCCAGCTCTCGTCTCAATTCGTGAATTTCTTCAACAGATTTTTTCTTTTTTTCTACAAAATTTCTAAGAAAATCACAATGAAACTTTACTTTGACCAAAGATATTACTGCCAGATATTAACTGTACTTACTCTTTTATTTTATCAATTATTTTCAAATGTTTTTCTTCGGAGACACATTTTTTTAACCGAGCGACTGTAGACCTGTGGTTTTCTTTTAATTTCATATTTTTCGTTTCGCAATGAGCTAGTCTTGACATCAGCTTGTCGTTTCGGCTCTGGAGGTCTTTCGATCGAGTGCTTTTCATTTCCAAGTCAGCTATTTTCGATTGCAGATTATTGTTTTGATCCTTGAGTGCTATCAATTGCTGCGAGATCTTTTGTACTTGTTTGAAAATAGTCAAGTTGTTATAAATGAACACAATTAATTGATATCCCCTTTAATTCCGAAAATGAGCCAATAATAATTTGCAAAAACTCAGAAATTAATGAGGATATTCGGCATTCACAGTGCTTTAAACACGCACTTTTTTCCTTATCTTCAATTTCCCTTCTCTTAAATGTCTGCATTTCAAAATTAGCATCTTCACACATTGACTTCCTGAAATAAAAGAAATAAAAAAAAATGATTCGATTAATTAAAATGCAAACAATCTCACCATTTGCTTAGTTGGATCTGTTTATCATCACTTAAATATAATAATCGTTGTCTAGTTTCTTCATGTTGAGACAATTCTAACTCTAATAACTTTGCCTAATTAAAAATGAAAAATTTGTATTTTATTAATTAAAAACAAATAATTAATTAGTTATGCACCTCTTGGCGTTGTATAATTTCATCTTTCTCTTTCAGTTTATTGTCATAGGCCAAAAATAAAGGTGACAAGTATTTGACATCAATCTAAAATTGTAAAAACTGTATGTTCGAAAAAAAATTGAATAAACCGGTACTATCGTAAAAAGCCACTTACAGGCCATGATAGTGCAGCAACATCATCAAAATTTTTAGATAAGTTATCTATAGATATTTCTGGTTGATATTTATTTAGCAGTTCAATCAAACGAAAAATAATAGCTTTTAGGTTGAGAATGTCTTGATTTTCTTGCTCTTGCACAATCCGTGATTCTTCAACTGTTGGAAAATCAAAACCTCTATCCTCCTGGCGATTTCTTCTTAAATTATTCAATTCAAGAAAATCCGAAGATCCTTTGTTATTGTGTGTGTGATCTTGTGAAAAAAATGTCTGAAAATCAAAAAAGCAATTAAAAATCATATAATTTTGATAGATGGGTAGGAAATCCAACTACAAAACCTGATTGTCTTTCAATATAGTCGATAATGTTATTAGGGAATTTATATTTCGTTTTTTTTCCTCACTGGATAATTGTAAAGATAAATTATCCTCATTTATTTGAGATAATGTCACAATTTCATCAGAATCAGAACTGTCATGGTGAACAACTTCAATTGTTGGTAATGACGTGCTTTTTCTCTGAAATAAAAAAACGTGTTATCTTCAAATTTATCACATGATAAGAGAGGTTTACCTTAATTGGCTTTGCATATATAATTTCATCACCCTTTTCAGGAGCTTCAGAAATAAAACATTCTGGTGATGAATTGTGTGGCACTGGTTGTGGTTGCTGCGATGTAGATGTACTAGGTGCACATTCGTATTGATTAATCGAATCTAACGATGCATAACTAAAAGAAATCAAGGTTTCAAAAAAAAAAAACCAATCTTATCTTTATAAATATTCGTATCATAAAATGTAGGTTACCCGTGAGTATCATCGTCTATTTCATGGTGATCCCTGGGCTTAAAACCTCGTGGAGTGTTATTTTTATTAGATATTGTACCCGTTTTTAACCGATGCAGAAACCCGCTGTCTGACTTTGCTGCTTTCTGTAATGAGGAATTAAATCATTTTTTAATTAAGTTGGAGTATTGCAATACCTACCAAAGTAGTTCGAACTTTCTTCCAACATTTTGGCATTAGCAAACAGACTAAAAGATGAAAATAAATAAGAGTTCCTTTTATTTAAAGACTAAAATTCTATGTGAAGCGAATAATTTTAACTCCTCGCCTATAAATAGCGCTTTTTTCCACTAGGTGGCGCATATAAGTAAACAAACAAACAAACACATGCTCTCTAAAGAACTGATAATTAAATAAAAAGAAATATTGTAAGATGTACTGTTTTGTTGCGACAAACAAACAAGTTGATTCCTTTGTTTGAATGGCAGTTCCTTTGTCAATCCAACACTTTCTACTGCAACTGTAATTCTTTTTTGCGTAGAAATTAATTTTTTAAATAGGTCTTGAATTAATTACTTTATTTTGCAGTCGCAACACTTTCGTTAAATCTAAATGGGATCCGGAGGTGCTGCAAAAATTGTCAACAGTATCATATGGTTCTTGATACTTTATTTTATTTCACTTTGGGTTGCTTGGTTCTGCGTTGGCTGGTACATCATTTTCAGCATTTTCACTCCGTGTATACCAGCATGCGAAAGTTTTACCGAAATATTATTGAAAGGTGTCCACCTACCTCACACTTGTTCTAAAAACATGGTGGAAGGAAACGACCTAAAATGCTGATTTTGAATTCAAATCTTGTTTTATGTACAGTTATTTATACATTTTAAATTGTAATTGCGTGAATTTATGTTATAATTCACTATGTCCATGCATCACATAAAATAAAAGTTAATGTTATGTTATATTAAATATTTTTGTAAGGTTTTGCTGCAACAAACCAACAATGTCACTACTTTGTACGAATGGCAGCTCCTTTGTTGAAAATACACTCACAAGACAAGTGAATTTCTTTTTGCATACAGATTAAATTTTTTGCTAGATCATGAATTAATTACTTTAAACAAATAAAAAAGCTGATTCGATTAATTAAAATGCAAACAATCTCACCATTTGCTTAGTTGGATTTGTTTATCATCATTTAAGTGTTTCTTCTTGTTGAAACAGTTCTAACTATAATAATTTTGCCTTAATTAAAAGTTTTTAAAAATTTGTTTTTTATTACGGTATTTAAAAAAAAATTAATTAGTTAAGCGCCTCTTGGCGTTGTACGATTTAATCTTTCTCTTTCAGTTTATTGTCATTGGCCAAAAATAATGGTGATAGGTATTTGACACCAATCTAAAATTTAAAAATTATTTTTGAAAAAATTGAATATATAAACCGGTACTATCGTAAATATAGCCACGATTGTGCAGCGACATCAACAAAATTTTTAAATAAGTTATCTATAGATATTTCTGGTTGACATTTATTTAGCAGTTCAATCAAACGATAAATAATCGCTTTTAGGTTGAGAATGTCTTGATTTTCTTGCTTTTGCACAATTCGTGATTCTTCAACTGTTTGAAAATCAACACCTTTATCCTCCTGGCGATTTCTTCTTAAATTATTCAATTCAAGAAAATCCGAAGATTCTTTGTTATGCTGTGTGTAATCTTGTGAAAAAAATGTCTGAAAATCAAAAAGGTTATTAAAAATTATATAATTTCGATAGATGGATAAGAAATCCAACTACAAAATTTGATTATTTTTCAATATTGTCGATAATGTTATTAGGGAATTTATATTTCGTTTTTTTTCCTCACTAGATAATTGTAATGATAAATTATCTTCATTTTTTTGAGATAATGTCACAATTTCATGTCTCAATTTCGTGGAGTGTTATTTTTATTAGATATTGTACCAGTTTTTAACCGATGTAGAAACCCGCTGTCTGACTTTGCTGCTTTCTGTAATGAGGAATTAAATCATTTTTTAGTTAAGTTGGAGTGTTGCAACCTACCAAAGTGGTTCGAACTTTCTTCCAACATTTTGGCATTTGCAAATAGACTAAAAGATGAAAATAAATAAGAGATCCTTTTATTTAAAGACTAAAATTCTATGTGAAGCGAACCATTTTAACTCCTCGCTTATCAACAGCGCTTTCTTTCCACTAGGTGGCATATATAAGTAAACAAACACATGCTCTCAAAAGAACTGATAATTAAATAAGAAGAAATAAGTTGTACGGTTTTGTTGCGACAAACAAACAAGTTGATTCCTTTGTTCGGAATGGCAGTTCCTTTGTTGATCATACACTTGCTAGACAACTGTAATTCCTTTTAGTATATAAATTAATTTTTTTAAATATATATAGATATACAGATCATGAATTAATGAATAACTTTTTTTTGCAGACGTTAAATCTAAATGGCAGCCGGAGGTGCTACTATTAAGTCATGTTTAAGCAGTTTCGTATGGTTCTTGATACTTTGGTTTATTTCACTTTGGGTTGCTTGGTTCTGCGTTTACTGGTACATCATCTTAAGCATTTTCACTCCGTGCGTAGAATCATGCGAAACTTGTACCGAAATATTATTGAAAGGTGTCCACCTACCTCGCACTTGTTCCGAAAAAATAATGGAAGGAAAAGAACTATGTTGATCCTGAATTTGAATCCTGCATTTGTGATTTTTTGTTAAAATTCACTACCTCGGTATGTCCATGCATCACATAAAATATAAGTTAATGTTACGTTATATTTACCATAAAATTGGTGTTTTTCGTTGCAATTATAAAGGCAAATGTAAAATCAGAAGTTATTTCATTTAATTGTAAAGTTTTGTTGCAACTAACCAACAATTTGACTTTGTTCGGAATGGGATGGGCAGCCCCTTTGTTGATCATACACCTTCTACAGCCACTGTAATTCCTTTTTGCATATAGATTAAATTTATATTGAATTAGATTGAATTAATTACTTTATTTTGCAGACGCTACACTTTGGTAAAATCTAAATGGGATCTGGAGGTGCTACGATTAAGTCATGTTGCTCCAGTTTCATATGGTTCTTGGTGCTCATTTTCATTTCACTTTGGGTTGCTTATTTCTGCGCAGGATGGTACATTATCATCAGCATTTTCATTCCGTGTGTAGAAGGATGCGAGGGTTGTGTCGACGTATTATTTAAAGGTGTCAACTTACCTCACACTTGTTCCGAAAACATGATGGAAGGAAAAGAGCTGTTTTGATTCTCAATTCGAATTTTGTTCTATTCTTACGACATGTATAGTTTATACCATTTTAATTGTAATTGTGTGCATTTATGTTAATTCACTATGTCCATGAATCACATAAAATAAAAGTTAATGTTACGTTACATTTACCATAGAAATTGGTGTTTTTCATGAAAAATCATAAATTATTTCAAATCATAAATTATTTAATTTTCTTACTTGTAACGTTTTGTTGCGACAAACCAATAATTTGACTACTTTGTTTGGAGTGGTAGCTTTGTTGATCTTACACTTTCTACAGTAACTGTAATTCTTTTTTGCATATAGGATTAATTTTTTAATAGATCATTAATTACTTACTTGTTTTGCAGACGTTACACTCTAGTTAAATCTAAATGGGATCCGGAGGTGCTGCAAAAATTGTCAACAGTATCATATGGTTCTTGATACTTTGGTTTATTGGCCTTTGGATTGCTTGGTTCTGCGCCCCATGGTACATTCTCTTCAGCATTTTCACTCCGTGTGTACCGCAATGCGAAAGTATTACCGACATATTATTTAAAGGTGTTAACCTACCTCACACTTGTTCTGAAGGCATTGTGGGAGGAAAACCACTAAAATGCTGATTCTGAATTCGAACTCTTGTTTTATTCTTACGATGTGTGCAGTTTCTACCATTTTTAATTGTAATTGTATGAATTTGTGTTATAATTCATTACCGGTATGTCCATGCATCACACAAAATAAAATTAATTTACCATAAAATTGGCTATTTTCGTTTCAATTAAGAAGACAATTTTAAAATCAAAAATAAATTAATTTCCTTAAATTAAAATATATGTAGGTAGAAACTGACCTTTTAATTTTATCATGCCGCACACCTGTGGCAATGAAACCACGTGTTCTTTACCGAACTGTAAACACCCGACTCACAGGTGTACTTCACAGTCACTGTCACATCAGGATCATATGCTGATGACGCAATGAACTTATCCATTATTCATACGTGATTTTGAAGGTAATGTCGTCAACCAACTTGACTGAAAAAAAAAAGCTGAGATCAGATAAAAATTCCTTTGGAGTTTGACCTTGAATGAGTCTGATTCATGTCACATGGTGTGATAAATTGCAGGATATACTAACGCCCCAAAACGGTTGGCGGTTTGTAGCGAGATTTTATTGTGCTCTGTTCAGTAAGTTACATTAGTTTCCGAAAAAACACCAATTAACTTATTTTTTACTTTACTTTTCAGACTTACTACTCGATAACTCACGATGGGAGCGGGCGGTTTTAGTGCCAAATCACTTTGCTTCGGTATATTTTGGTTTTTGGTTCTAATTTTTATCGGAATTTGGGTTGCCAGCTTTTGCGCAGGATGGTATATCCTCTTCAGTATCTTTACTCCGTGCATCAATTCACTCAAGGATTGTACGGACGTGTTGCTTAAAGGAGTGAACTTCGCCCACACCTGTTCGGATAACATGGTACATGGAAGATCGTACAACAGTATTTAATTATGTATAAATGAGACTAAAATCAAATATACTTGTGTAAACAAAATTTAAAGTGAAATTAAAAGAATTTATTTTTTACTGCAGCGGTGATATACATGATAAAAATGGAAGCTCAGTATTTTCTTTTAATAAAATCAAATTGAAACGATTAATTGAAAAACATTAATTCTTAAGTGACAAACAAACGGTCTACACAAGTTTAAAGAAAATCCCCGCTACAATATACATAACAATTACACCTTGTCATGATTTTCCATATAAAACAAAAAGGCAATCCAAAGTGCATTCTAGCTAGAACTTAAATGTATTTCAATAAATGTCAATTAATTCACAATAATGATATCGTTTGAATCTAGTCTTTTCGTTTGCAAAACATAAGATTGAATCAATTGTGGTTAACCTTCAATTTATTAAACAATAGTAATCTTGCGCAATGAGGATTTCGTTGCTGATTAAAACTGCTTCGTAGGTGTCTGCCTATCAAAGCTTGATAACTGAATTTCACGCAAGAATACTGATGTTTTCGTACTAAAATTCGAACAATATTAAGACAATATTTGGTTTAATTGTTTAGTTATAAAGAAAATTAACAATTAAAACGATTTATCAAAGACACAAAACACAAATTTTTTTTTCGTATCAGCTTGCTTTGGAATTGGTTATTAAAAGGTTAATCTCGATGAGTAGTGGTGCTTGAAGACAAAAAGTAACGGTACGCAATGGAAACAAACAACGCAACGGCTACTGGAAATAGCCAACTTTTCCAAGAACTAGAAAAAAAAATTAGGTATTAAATTTCTAAAGAAATTAAATTTAAAAATAAAAATAAATTACTTGTCTGATTCAGACGTATCTGGAATGTCTGGTTTCACCTATAATTTTACATTGAAAAATAACCAATAAAAAAAATTATTCATGTTAATAAATTAAATATTTCCTTACAGGTTCTTTATCGTCTATTTTTTCTTCCTGAAAAAAAAAATAAAACGTCAAAAACTGTCTGTGATCGTTCGTGTATTTCAATTCTAGTCAGACGTACATCAATTACTTCCCCAACTACATATTTCTTCATCATCTCCCGAGCATCAGTGGAATGTCCGACATCTTCGAAGTTTTCCGTGGCATTTTTCCCTTATAATAAAAAAACAAACGAATAAAAGCCTATCTGCACATCAATGAAACAACATCTGGTTTATCATTTTCCTCCCCACTTTCATTGAACGTTTATAATAGAGTATTCCTGTACCAAATAATAAATAGTTATTCATATAATTACCTGCTTGTTCTAAAAGAATTTCTTCTCCTCCTGGATGCTAAAAATATAAATACATTTTGAATTAAAAATTTATTCTGGACATGTTTTTTACAATTTCGAGATATCTGATGACCTTGAAAATGGAATAGTAAAAAGGAAAAAGCTAAGACAGTATCAAGTCATCTGCTCATCCAACACAAATAAAAAATTAAGCAAAATTAAACCCGTGGTTGCGTAACACTTTGACTTAGCTGCGACATACATCGATAACAATTTATCTTCATATGATCGACGAGGATTAGGCAATAACGCCGCCCGCACAACTCACACTACTCACCTCGTCTAAAAACGGTGTAACATCATACACTATATCATGAATAACTATCCAAACACTTTTCGCCGAATTATGGTCCGATATTTCTTTGAGAGAGTATTGTTTTAGACAACTTTCCGTAGTGGACATTGTGAGCTACACGCGAGATAGCAAGCGCAAAAAAAGGAAGAAGTGGCAGTGCAGTGGCGATAAAGCACCAGCAGCTAGCAGCCAAATAAACCGGAAATGACTTTAACGACATCTATGGACAAGTTGAAAATTTAAACTTTATTATTCTGTTGATTATTTACAACCGTTACGATTTCTTTTGCATACATTTAATTTTTTCAATGTCTGATTTTATGTCATCATTCTCGGGTTCTAGCTTCAATGCTGCTTCGTAATCCATCAATCCTGGAAATAATTTTTTTTTTTTTTTTAAATGTGTTTTTATTTTTATTTATTTCTCATATTTATACCTTCTTTGGGTAATTTCAATTTGCAAAATGCAGTTCCTCGTCGAACAAAAGCTTTCACTCGAGATTTAGCATTACTCGGAACTGGTGGATCGAGCAATTCCAACGCCTGTAATTTTAATTTTTAAAAAGAGCTATTCGAAATATCAATTTCGTATATTTTTTTCAGTTTTTATTTTTTTTACTTTGGAACTGTCTTCTATAGTTTTATGTAAATTCCCTAATTTTAAGTGACAAGCCGCTCTGTTTGAATATAGATACGACAGTTTATTATTTTGATTTATTGCTGCGCTGAAGGCGTTTATTGCTGCGTGGTAATTCCCAATTTTAAAAAACGAACTGGAAAGATTTACAAAAACAAATTAAGTACGATACAATTACATTTTATCGCTCGAAAAACGTACTCTCCTTTTTCTTTCAGCCACTCTGGATCGCACTCTTCCGGTTTAAAATTTTCGTCCGCTAGTTTTGAGTTCATTCGTCGTGCTTCCGCTTGTTTCTCAAGCCACTGTTAATACAATATAGTATTTAACACGAGCTTTAGCCATTGACACAGACGACGGACCAATCGCTCCTCTTCAGCTTGCGATTCCCGAGCGGCTGTAGGGAAAACTCTGGGTGTGAACTTCACTGGAATATCACATCTCTCACGTGGAGCTGGAATATCAATTTTTGGCTTTCGTTTCTTCTTTTTTTCTAATTGAAGAAATCATTTTAAGTTTCATAAAATAGAAACGAGCTTTTTTACACATTACTACTAAAAATTATTGGTGGCAAATTCGGTTTGTAAAGGTCTTCGCTCGTCTTAGATATAACTTCGAGTTGTTCCTCTTCGACTGCACTCGATACATCGCATGATCTTTGCTTCTCCACTACTGTTGGCAACTCTTTCAATGAATCTTTTTCATTTTTCATTTCACACTCGTCATTTTCTTCAGAATAAACCTTTAAGTAGTTGGATACGTCTTCATTTTCTTTGTCTTTAAGTTCCTGAATTCTGTCTTTATCTATGCTCTCAAGCTAAAGTAAAAATAAACAATTATAAAAGCAATTTTTACAAACATTGTAAAGGAATTATTACTCTCATTTGTTGCTTCACAGCATATTCTCTCTGCTTATATCGTCTATCAGCCCGATCTTTAGATTTTTCCTCAGCTTTTGCCGTCATCTCGGCTTCTGCTGTATTTCGCCTTTCAAAAATAGTAGCTTTATCTGAAAAACAAAAAAAATCATTAAGGCGTAAAATAAAATAAAATCTATCCTATGAACTCACCCAAATCACATTCACTAAGAGCGCCCCACAACCCAGTCACAAATTTAAATAACGTGAATTCCACCGTCCCTCGAATTATTTTAGCAATACTTTTCGCATCGTCAACGGCACTCTTCAAAAAGGCTTCAAATATAAAAGGAGTAAATGTCACCTACACAAAAATAAATACGAAATATAATAATAAGACATACAGCGTTGTCATGGCAACAGTTGTCAACAAAAATAAGAATACCCGTAAATAGTTATTTGAAGATACAATGACAGTTTTGGATGGATTCGTTCCTTTCAGAGGTAACAAAATGTACACCTGACTCTCCGTTTCTGTCCAAGTAAAATCTTTAGTAAAAATAGGCATTTTTGATCCTTATCGACTGCTTTTCGGCCGACTGATTCGAGCTTGGAAAATGTGTATGAAAAACTTCCGGTTCCGGTTCCGGTGCCGATTTAATAGGATATTTTCTATAGCTTGAGCACTGTGCACTTTATAGTGGATTGTCATTGTTTATGCATAAGGCAAGTTGAATATTATACCTTTGAATGAAGAAAATTGTTTGTTTACTTTGAAATTTAATTACGAAACCAATTTAACTGAGTATTTTTAATTTGGACAGAAGAAAGCATGATCAAGTTTTTGGTAGGTAGATTTTTCTCTCATAAATGATGCAATAATTATTAGGAATGACAAATAAAGCAGAATATGTGTAAGATAGATGACCCGGGCCTAAATAATGACGGGTAAATGTTTTTATAGTCCCATTTTATGAATAGTGATGTTGGATTAGATCCAAATTGAGGCTCCACTCGAAAAGAAAAGTGTCTATTTAAAACCCGATTACTGAGGAAAAGCCAGACAAGTCTTAGTCCTACAACCAACGAGAGCGAATGAAGTGAATATTTGTTTGTCATTCCTTTTAATTTTTAGCAAGAATGATTTTAGGATTTCTGTACAATCTCGTGCTCGTTGTTTTTGTCACTATGCATTTATTAGTAGGTGGACTAGTAAGGAATCATTTATTGTTTGTAGAATGACATGACCTTCATTTTACCCGCATTTTTCAACCCACGAGCCGCATTTCTACCTCGCAATGTTGGATGCTAAGATTCTTTTTCTTCTTGCAGATAAGTTTTACCACTGGAGTATATGCTGGTGTTTACATATGTCAGAATTATAGTGTGAGTAGAGAACTGTTTAACTACATAGTTTTAAAACATTCACATTTTTATTACACAGAATTACAATTTTTCTTCAATTTTATTGTGAATTTATATTACAGATTCCACGAGTAGATGAACCGCAAGAATTATGGAGAAAGTTCAAAGAATTTGCTGAGCAATATCGGAAACCGGATGAAAAATAAATGGATAATTTACATTAATAGAGGTATTTCGTATAAATAATGAAGAGACTTCGATATGTAATTTTTAATTTCACATTTTTCTATTTATTTTTCTATAGATCGTTCTGACAATTGACAAATCATCAATTAAGTTATTAATAAGCAATTTTCAGAGTTACTTTGAACTACACTACAAGTGTTGACGAGTAATAACACTTAACTCCTGTTAAATTCCTATTTTTTTAAAAAAAAATTATGAAATGTTAAATTGCGACCAGAATCATTACTATAGTGTTTAAAAATGATTTATCTTTGGTTAGTTTTGTATAGTAAGCAGGAAAATGTATCAAAATATTCTGTAAAAATATTTTTCCTGCAAATTACATGAAACAAAATAAATTATTTGAAAAAAAAATTATATCTGCTTTCTGCTATGATAATAAACTATCAAAACTTGTATCTTATCAGGCTTGTGACCCAAATACAAAAGTCAAGCCGAGGTAAAAACCTAAAAAAAAATTTCTGGTACAAATGACAAAAAAATATTTCTATATAAAACTAATAAATCACAACTCTTGATTTGAGCAAAAAAAAACTAAAAAAGAATAAAATAATCTAACAATTTTACTGGAAGACAAAAATCTACAGATAGCACAACATTAAGAGGAAAAAAATATCAATTACACTAACAAATTTGAATTTTATTAGCAAGCACACGATTGGCCTTGTTCATCGTCTTGTGACACCTTAAAAGAATCTTCAGTTGCTGTCTCTAGTTCTTTCCTGGAGCGATTGTGATCGACTAACTGCCTCGAAATGTCTTTGAACATTTCTTCGACGCCTGTATTTAATTTGCAACTCGTTTTATAGACTCCACTGACTAAGTTCTGACACTGCTCACAAAACAACTCAATATCTAAATCTGTTATGCATATTTGATCTTGCAAATCTGTTTTGTTTCCACACAAAAATATTTTTGCATTTTCGGCGTACGTGACAATGTCCAAAAGGTGTTGTGACAAGATGTTGAAAGACTCGGGGTTATCATAACTGAAAACTAAAATAGCTGCTTCGGTAAATTTATAGTAACTGCTCGTGATGGAAGCGACCCGTTCCATACCGCCCGTGTCCCATAATTGTAGCTAAAAAAAAAGAAAAGATAAATAGAATTAAGTTCATTCTTTAGTTATAAATAAACATTTTAATTTTTTATGTTTACTGAACCCTATTTTTCAATCTTACTTTCACATCTCGTCCTCCGGATTTGAAAACTTTCTCATATTGGTCGAGTCCTAACGTTGAAGCGCGATCACATGCCGTGATGAACGTATTGGTGGAAAATCGGCGAAACAAGGAACTCTTGCCTACACCAAATTCCCCACACAAAATTACTTTCTGACCTGGAAATCGAGTTGTGGCCATAAGTTTATCAATCTGTTTGTATTACACGGCTCGGTTGAATTAAAATATTTTCATTCCACGCATCTATTTACAAAACTAATTTTAATTTAGATAATTAGTTTAGTTTGGGGTGTTGTTTCTATGCCGTATCGTTCAATCAGATTGTAATGGAGCAGACGCCATCCCTAATCTCATTCAATCCCGCAGCTATTTATTTGTTTTGTACGGTATAAAATAGAAAATGACATTTTTAAATGACATTTTTATTTTTAAAAATAATGAATTGTTAAATGATTTACAGTAAAATTTTTAAATGTTGACATCTACTGCGGATCTTTTGGTGGAAGGGGATGGGAAAATCCCGAAAAATCTCTGAAAATCTCGGAGATGTTACGATTTTTTTTCGATCATCTGACAGATACGACAGCAAAAATTAAAGAAAGAAAGAAAATTTTTCTTTGGACAAGTTTTCGGAAACACATAAAAAGAAAACAAAAAATTTAAAAAATTTATTGAAAGTTTTGCAATTTCATCCAATTTTTTTTTTAAAAATAAATCTTTTTTCGAAATTTTTTTTTTTTTTACTATTTCACCGTTTGTTTTTCTATTTTCTTTTTCCATTTTAAAATTTCAGCACAATGTTTTCCGTTTTTTGAGTTGCGGATTTTAGAGGTTCCCAAAGCCGATTCCAGGTTTTCAAAGTTGCTGGAAAAGCTGAATGGCCGGTAGAACGTTTTGATTACGAATTTTAGGAACAAGCTTAATCTATCATCATCATGAAACTAGTCCGGTAAAATAATACGCAAAATTTTAAATATAAAAACTCAAATATTCTTCAAAATTGTGCATCATTTAACACAATTCCAAACCTTGTTATTTATACTTTACAAGCTTTAAAGGCGCAGTTTTTAAATAATCGCTTTTCTCTTTTGTTTGCAGATTTCTTATGAAACTTAGCCACGAAACTGTCACAATAGAACTTAAAAATGGCACACAGGTTCATGGAACAATTACAGGTACACTATAAAACCACTCATTAATTAAGAAAGTGTATAATAATACCGTTATATTGTATTAGGTGTGGATGTTGCGATGAATACCCATTTGAAATCGGTTAAAATGACCATAAAAAACCGGGACCCGGTTCAGCTCGAGACGTTGAGCATAAGGGGCAACAACATTAGGTATTTTATACTCCCAGACAGTTTGCCTTTGGAAACATTACTAATTGACGACACTCCAAAAGCAAAAGCAAAAAAGAAAGATGCCGGTATGATAAAAAAAAATTATATAAATATGAACAACAATCTAATTTTTTATTATTATCATTATCAGCTGCCGGTGCCGGCCGGGGTCGGGGTCGTGGTCGTGGCCGCGGTCGAGGAAGAGGCCGTGGTAGGGGACGTCGTTAAATGTTCAGAAATGTCACTTTCCATAACGCTCTAAAATCTTGTTCACACTGTGTTTTGATGGACTCGTATTCATTTCTGTACTATCATGAATCATCATTACGCAAAATTAACTTTTTTTTCATATTGAGTAACACCTGGAATACCTTGCTGTAACGAAAATATATTTAACAAGCTGGAACAGTGAAAATTTGCCGTTTCAGTGTCAAATATTAAGTATTCCAAAATCTGTAAATTTTCTAACGATTTAATTTGGTCATTTTCATTACGTAAATAAATTGTTTTGAGACAAATTACTATCTTAAATCAATGAGTCAAGTGGCTTCGTTGAATTAAAACCATCGCGAATTATAAACGACTAATTTTGCTAGTAGAGGGCGCACTGGATAGTGGTGGCTATCAACAAAATGACTTGAAGTTTCCTCCCAAGTTTCATGTTTTAATATACAATTTAACAAAACATGTGGACCGCTGTAGTAATAACATGTAATAAATCGGTTAATGTGTCTGCAATTCAGTCTGGTAAGTAAAATACTTGAAACTCAACAAACTGACATCATTATTAACAAATTTTATAAATTCCACAGAACTAGAAACTCTTCAAAAGAAAGGAAAAATTAATAAAGCTGCATCGATACTTACTGTTGAAGATCCAGAAGTTGGGATAGGAAGTGGCAGTGCAACACTCAATGCGTTGTTAGCAGTAGCTGAGCATTTAAGCGTCAAAAATGATTACCAGGTTGCTTGAAAAATGTCAAATTTTGTTTATAACCAACATTAATATGTACAATTGACTTACAGGTAGTAACTGCTGATGTTCTTCACACTGCTCAAATTTTAATCCTTCATCACGGTCGTGACTACCCGTTTGATCCGCTTGGGAAAGCTTTTTTAACTTTACCAAAAAAAGTAACAAATTCAAACGGTCAAAATAAACACATTGAACCAGCTGGATTAGTTACTAACTTAGAAGAAATATATTGCTTAGTATCAGAAGTAAACAAGAAAATTTAGGTAACAATAATAATAATATTACAGTCGGTTTTAAATGTAATTAGATAGCTGCGAATTATTCACGTGGTGTTTGGGTCTGCAGTACTGAAATGTTGTTAACCGGGGAATTAAAACAGCCGTTAAGTCTCCCCACACCCTGTGATGTTCTGCTATTCTCAACTTTGGAAATTGCTGATTATGCAACACAACACGGTACAATTGAAATAGGAAATGATAATTCAGTTGCGAATATCATTTATATGGGTTCGACCGATGAACTGCAGCAGCTGAACTTCGATGGTAAAAATGTGCCTGTGGTGAGTTATTGCACTGTAAAGAACGACACACGGGGATTAAAATTTAATAGTAATTTTTAGGTATCTGGTATTGTATTTTTGTCCGTTCCAGTAGCAGAAAGTTTGCTTTCTCTTCACGTTCTGGCACCGCTTGACAGTTGCACGTATTTAGGGCAAGACAACGGAGCTAAACCACTTCAGGTTTAATTAAAAATTAGCAACTCGTGTTATCAATTATATGTTGATTTTTTTTAGGTATCGTTGTATTTTGATATTCTGACGACAATGACATCTGAAGCAACTGAAGAGAAGTTTGTTACTGGAGATTACTGCGAATCCTATAATGTTAGACATGGGTATGAAAAAAAAAAGTTTTCGAAGTCTATTCAACATGCTAGAAGTTTAGTTTGGAGTGTACTTCATAAATATAAGATGAAAACATGTAAAAAATATACATATTTTTTACTCATTTTTAATTTATTTAATTTTAATTTAATTTTATTCATTTTTAAAGGCATTTTGGATGACCTGCATCATAAATATTGGAATGAATCGAGCAATGCGGACCATCATGTTGAAATTTTAAAAAAGTTTTCACAAACTTCTTTCAATCATGTCGCAGTTGTTGATTCAATTGTATACAATTCATATCGATTGTTTTATTTGCATACTTATTGCTAATTTGTTTAGCTTCCGAAAAAAACAGATTCACCGCTCATTACAAATAGTTTTCTACAGTTTACTAAACTTGGCGAAAATTCTGTGATTCAACATTGTGATTTACAAGGATCAACTGATTACCCGATTGAGATAGGGCAATGTTGTTACATGGTTGGGGTTCACATGGAAACTGAATTGGCATGTTTATATATACAGTAATTTATTTAATTTATTATTAGTTTATTTTTTATTTTATAGATCCCTATCAGTCTGAAAGAAGAATTGGTTTTGATAGAAACGAACATAATTGACGATGACCAAACTGAAAAGAAAATAAGAGTTTTATTCGGGTTATTTGATTACCTATTTAAATCATTCCATTCAACTGATGCCACATTCTGCAATATTCCTTGGAAGTATCTTTTCGACCAGACTGAAATAACTGCCAGTGATCTGTGGGACATCAATCAAGTACCGCGTGATCTTTTTAAATAATACACATCACCGAATTCATTTTTTCTAGACACAACCGATGTGCTTAATGAATGCACATTTGTTCCCCATTTCGACCGATATTGCTACACTCGAGTTATTACAAAATTTACACCAAACTTCTCCGGCGCAACTAAATCAGTTAGTATATTATTACACTTTTATAGATTGACATATAAATATAACATAATATAGGTGGCGGAAGAGTCGGAGACTTTCTCTTCACGACGTATTGTCTAGAAATTCATTAGCCGCCAATTTTAAAGCGAGACAACAACTATTTTGCAAGATTACATCTCATTTAATCGAGCTTACTTTAATTCATAATAAGGAATGTCCTCTTTTACCCTACTTCAAGTGTTCAGTTATTGAAGGCTGGCACGTACGTTTACTCCGGACTTTGGATTATGGTACGAATCAAATAGATAATGAAAAGCAATGTATATTAATAGTGAACTTATTTTTAGTTGCTAAATCATTCGATTTTAATCGCTGGGATCCTGGGAAAGCGGCAAGAACTCTGGCGTGTATTGCAGATTTATTAGGAATTATGGCGGGCAAAGACGGGGGACTGCGAAGTGGACCTGCGGCTAATCAGAATTGGGCAACTGCTTTCAGCATATTGGATAAAGGGACTCGAGGTTCGATTGAAATTGGAGTTAATTCTCTGCAGATTGAAAGAAACAATTGGTTAGATTTGCCAATTAAATTAACCAGAGCTGCTAGGCATTACGAGGGTGCGGCTCAGATTTTAATCAGACATGCTGTTATGACTGCCAACCAGGTATATTCCACCAACTTACATCAATAAAAATAGTTTCAACAAAATTTTTATTTCAGTTTGTTTATCTACAACCATGTACTTTACCACCAGTTGGGAAATGGATAATGGCGGAGTGTCCCGTGCGAGTAGATTTACAAGGCGGTTGGAGCGATACACCGCCGATTTGTTACGAATTAGGTGGCAGTGTTGTAAACGTTGCATTGCTTATTGATGGAAAGGTATAAGAGAAGTTCAACATTTGAATTAAATATAAATCATATACTATTTTAAAGAAACCCATCGGAGCTAAAGCTAAACGTATCGTCGAGCCAATTATAGAACTCGTTATGGGAGCTGAAGAAACTACTGCAAAACGAATCGGTATTCATCAGATGCAACACTTAACCGATTATAAGCATCTCTCAGCTGCAGGAGCGCTATTGAAAGTTGCAATAATTTACACAAATGTAGTTGATGTCCAATCAGAATTAAGTTTACAAGACCAACTGTTGGGAAAATATGGCGGTGGAATACAACTACAAACTTGGGCTAATGTGCCGCAAGGTTCGGGTTTGGGAACTAGCAGCATTTTGGCAGGAGCTATTTTGGCTGTTCTGTGGTCAGTTGTAGGAAATGAGTGGTCTCGATCAGCACTCATTCACGGAGTAAGTCAACCTCCGTATTTCACGATTTATTAATGCTTAGGAATAATGTTTTAATGTTGTTTTAAATAGGTTTTGTGCCTCGAACAAATGCTCACAACCGGAGGTGGGTGGCAAGACCAAGTTGGTGGAATAATTGGAGGCGTTAATTTAGCATCTTCGGACAAATCTCTTCCGCTCAAAGTACAAATCGAACATATTCCACTGACTCCTGAATTTCTGGAGCTATTTAACCGTCACGTATTATTAATATACACGGGAAAAGTTCGGCTGGCAAAGAATTTGTTACAAGTTAATATCTTTAACATTGATCTAAAAAAAATTACCGGTAATATTAAAAAATGACTATTTTTCTAATTGCAGAACGTGGTTCGAAATTGGTATGCCAGAGACACCGATATTGTCTCATGTTTCCACGAGTTGGTGGAAAATTCACATCTTTGCCAAACGGCGTTTCTTTCAGAAGATCTATCAAAAATAGGACACCTAATGAACAGATATTGGCAGCAAAAAGTAATCATTGCACCAGGATGCGACCCTGCTGCCATTCGTGAGATGATGAAACGAATTGAACCGTTGGTGCACGGCCAAACGTTGGCAGGAGCTGGCGGTGGAGGATTCATAGTCGTATTAACTAAAGAACCCGACAAGAAAAAGCAAATTCAGCAAACATTACAAGATTTACAGGTTAATATTATCAACGAGCAATTATAAAATTCTAAAATATATTTTTTTCTATTCAAGGTGACCGTTTATAATACAGTTATTGATACAGCTGGAATGGCAATATCTAAGCAGTAATTAATCAGCTTGCATAATTGACATTTATTCTTTTTTTTTTCTTTTTAATCCTTTTTTTTTGCAATGATATACACTTAATTATCATCCACATTAACTATGATTTCAAGAGGGACTACATGTACTTTCAGTCATCAGTAATAAAATAGCACTTTCTACCCAGAATCTTATTTTTTTTTTATTTAAATTTTTTATTATCTCAACTGCATCCCCTTCCCCAGGTTTAAAATTTTCAAAACAACTACAAATAACTAAAAATGAAAGAAAAAAAATTATATTTTTCTTTTCGAAAATTAAATAAACAAAAACAGAAATCAAAAGTAAATCAAAAAATAAGTCACATATTATACCTTTCTATTTGCAAAAAATTCTGCCTGCAGAATAGCAAATTTTCAGCAACTACTACATTTTGAATTAGTTTTATGTATGAATTTGTTTTATTCAAAAGTATACTTGCAAATTAAAAAAGAAAACTTGTATTTAAAGTCATCGTAACAATTATGATCTTAGGTATGATATTTCCAACTCAATTTCATTCTAATGACTATATATTTCATTTTAAATAAAACAATGACAAAAGCGCCAAACCCAAACAAAAATCCAATTTGTTACACGTTTTTTGATCTTTTTTTTGTTTTTCTTTTACATATTTTTTTCTTTTTTGGAGATTATGAGCACATAGAGCCCCACAAAAATTGCGTACTTTTAGCTTTTACAATATGCACTAAGCAAACCCAATACAACTTATCCATAAATCAGGATAATACGTAAAAATAATACAAGGGGACACAGATAACAAAATATTTTTAGATGCGAGTCACCAAACCTTATTATAATTCAATATTGTTTCATTTCCTCGCAATAAATCAATACAAAATCACTTTCCCTCCCAAAAAACCCACCAAAACATTTTTGTATGCTGTTTCTTTATTTATTACACTTTTTTTTCCCCTTGAAAAAGTTTATATCGCACTGATGGGGGTTATACATGAAATTCAAAGCAATCTGCATTATTTCTCAATATTTATATTCATCTTAATTTACAATTGCTTTAATAATTCCCACGTAGAAAATCTCTACTTGTAACGTGAACCACTACAAAATGATTGCCTGCAGTAATCCAAAAATCTCACTCATCTTTCGAACCTACAAAATTCCAGATATAAATGTAAATAACTTAAAAATTCTAATATATATATTTCCAAATTTACCTGAGATTTATTGTGGCAAAAATATAAAAAAAAACAAAATAAAAGACTAAAAAATTCAAGGTTAATATTACTTTTAATTACATTTCTTTTTCTTTACAGCAATCATACTAACCCCTTTAACAATAACATTGTTACTTGTATTTTTAAATGCAAATGAGTACTGTCAATTATTTTGAGAACTTTGTAGGTCCCTAAGCATGAGTTTGAGTTTAAACCTAAAAGCATTTTTTTTGTATAAAATAAAAGAAAAAAAATGTTACACTAACATTCGCTCTCAAAAAACAGGCGTAGCTTGTTCTTCTTCATCAATTAGTTCATCGTTGTCATCATCTTCATCCGTGTGAATCGAGTCCTGACTGTGATGGTCGACATCGTGAGATTCAACTTCCATGTCTAAGGCAGTCTCCTCCTCCTCTTCCTCCTCGTCCACCGTCTCATCCCCGTCCCCGTCCCCGTCCTCAACGACAGTGGCGGTAGTACTCTGACTCTTAGTCTTATCCTTCTCTTTGTCCGAATTCAACAGACTACTGTCACTTACTCTATCTAGGTCCGTTTTAACATCTTCATCGTCATCACCATCGTCGTCGTCGTCGTCATCAACTTCAGCGACTTTAGTGTCTTTTATTTTTTCACTTTTACCCATTATTTTCCCCACGTCCAGTTCCTTTTTAACCTGCTCTACGACCGGCTTCTTCGCCTCGGTTCGAGCAGCAGCGGAAACAGTAGCAGCACCACCACCACTGGAAGTAGTAGGAGTCGACGTCGTGGTCGTCGTCGTCGCCGTCGTCGTTTCAGCACCGACTGATTCTGCATCAGAGACAACAGAATTATCATGGAGGATTACACAATCATCGTCATCATCAGATTCATCACCCTCGTTTAAACTCGTGCCAGACTGAGACAAGCATTTGTCACACTTGTCCACACGGCAAAGTTTGACGTGACAAGACTTTAGATGCTCTTTGCGCCAATGCCGGCTAAAATCGCCCACCCGTCCATCAAAGGACATACCACAAACCGAACAGTCTAAACATGAAGACAAGTCAATCACCTCATAATCATTGCTCGTCTCAATACAATAAACCGGGATCTTACCTTTCTTTTCATCAGGCGCGTCTAAAACCCGCTTGGCCACTGTGCTGTGAGCCTGGTAAACGTGCGTTTCAAACAGTTTGTACATGCCGAACGTGGCCGCACACACCGTACACTTGTACGACAGATGAGCCGGCTTCAAGATCATGTTGTGATCCTTGGACATGTGCGCCAGCAGTTTCCATTGGAACACTTTGCCGCAAATCGTGCAGCGACCACTGTCCTGGCCCTTGTTGGCGTTCTCTTGCATGCTCGACGTCACGAGTCCGTGAGCACCGAGCAAGTGTCGTTCGAGTCCTTGGTCCGTAAAAAACCTAAACTGGCACTTTTGGCAGTTGAGGGGCGGTCGGTTGAAGATCATCTTTGGATGAATCTTCACTTTGTGGATCCACTGCATGTGCGTTCGCAACTGTTCCAAGTCCTTGATGTAACCGTCGCAGATTTCACACACGACAAACGACGAGGCGTTGTGCGCGCCCAGCTTGGTCATCGTGGCCGAGGGGGTGGGCAGACGAGTTCTCTGCTGCAGGACCGACGTCTTGCCGCTGTTGGTGATGGGCGTGATGGAGATGTTGGGCTTGGGCGGCTGCAGTCGCTGCGAGCCGCCGACCAGCACCGATCTGGGCCCGCTGCCTGCCGACGCGATGTTGGGTACGAGCGCGACGGGCGTCGGTCCACCCGATAGATTCGTGCTATTCGATGTTGCTGTTGGCAGGATGGTGAAACGCTGATTATTCACTTGGCCGAGGCTTCCGACGGACATGAGTTGACCCGTGCTGTTGAGGACCTGGTAAATCTGGTTGGAGGATGAGGTGGACGACGACGACGACAACAACATGGGCTGACTAGTCGATGGGACGTACACTTGCGATCCAGCGCGATTCGACTGCGAGTACACCATGTTACCTGAACGATAATAAACATTATTTCCAATCGAGCCCAAAGTTCTATACGCTCCTTGGTTGGGAGCAATGGACATTTTAAGGTCTTTGGGCTTCAGAGTGATCTTGGATTTGTTCGCAAACAGCTGCTGGTTGAGGCTGGTCGAGCCCAACTTGGAACTGGTCACTGGCAGCATGGACACCCCATGCGGAATTATGGGGTACACCTTGGCCCTCTTGGCTGGCGGGTCGAACTCCGAGGTCGGAGCCAGATTCCTGTCGGGAACAAACTTTTTCGCGCACTTCATCGTGTGTTTCGACACCTTGGCCCTCGAATTGTCCTCGAAATCACAGAGCGGGCACTGGAAAAAACAAATGGGCCTCTCCACTTTGGCCACGACGCCGTGCTCGGCCTCCATGTGAAAAATTATGTCTTTAATAATACGAGTAGACAGCGTACAAAAATTGCATTTAAATTCCATGTGATGCTCGTGGGGGAAATCGTAATGTCTGTTCATAACGTGAATCGATTCAGTTTTGAAGTTGCAATGCACGCACTTCATAAGCGAAAAATGATATGGTTCGTTCTTCTCCTTCGTGTCGTTCAAGCCCTTCACCAACACTTCCACAGTCCGGTCCCGCGACGACCGACCCTCCTTGTCCGCCTTGCGCTGCTGCGATCGTACCAAATCCGTCTGCACCCATTCCTTGGCCAAACTCAGCCCGATTTCCGAGAAAAACTTTCCTAGAGAACTGTCGAAATACGCGCCCCATCTGTCGATCGCTCGTGGCCTGCCACTGCCCGAGTAGTAGGGGTTGTTGCTTTGCGAGGAGGTAGATGAAGAGTTGGAAGCGAGCAGGGCCTTTTTCTTGCTGGCTTCTTCCAATTCTTTGATTTCTTTCGGATCTAAGGGCAGCATTTTAAGAAACTCCGAGATGGTCCGTGAAGGTGGGTACTCGATGAGGTACGGGACGACGAGGGACGGCACTTCCACCGCCATTCCGCCGTCTTCAATCACCGACGGCGTCAGTTGCTGGGCAACGCTACTGGCAGCGGACACGGTTATCTCTCTTCCGATCTGTTTCGAGTTGGCCAGAGTCGACAGTTTCGCCACGGGGGTCAACGTGGTGGCCGAACTGTTTTTGCGCGATCCCGTCTCCACGGTTATCGTCTTGGAAATGTTTGTCGACGGTTTGGTGGACATGGTGATCACCTCGGAAGGCGATTTCGTCTCGATGATAACCAGAGTTGGTTTACTGTTCTCCTGCATACCGCGCCCATCTTTACGCACTGCATTGTTTATAACCTGAGCTAGAGACTTCGTCTCGGTGACAATAATTGTTCGAGGCTTGTTTTCATCAGGCATTTTAGGCACTGAGTTCTTGATCCGCGCCTCCTCGCTCGCTTTCGTCTTGCTTCGCGTCTCGCGCATCTCCATTATAATCGGCTTCTTGTCGATCGAAGCATTCCTTTTTGGTCTCGCGTTTAAAGTCCCCTCACTGTTGAACACATCCTTCGACTCCTTCGAATGCTCGTCGTTTTCGTCGTTCGTTTTATCATTCAGTTCGTCAACATTCGTCGTTGAAATCGCTCCGTTCACGTCGCTTTGGCCGTCCAACTTGGCTATTTTCGCCTTCGGTGAATGGCAGTTGTTGCTCCTGGGAGACCTGGGCATACCAATTTTTCTTCGTCGATGGCGCCGTCCTTTCCGTCTGCTAACTAATGGAGATTTTGTAACGACTACCGATGATGCTTTCACGTCCGTCGGTGGAGCCTCTTCCGACGGTTTGTCATCCGTCGACGGAGTTTCATCCGTCGGTGGAGTTTCGTCGTCTGGATCGGCGACGTCCATCGCTAGAGTTTCATCCAACGGTTTGTCCGTATCGTCGTCATCATCGTCGTCGTCCGCGTCCATCGGTTGAGGTTCCGTCGACGGTTCGGCGACTACCGACAGACCATCCGCTTCGACCGGCGATTCCTTGGTTATCTCATCAGTATCGTCGTTCACCTCGGTATCATCCGCTTTTTCCGTAGACGAATCAATTTTATTCGACTCCTCTTCACCAGGTTCTGATTCACCAGACTCGGGAACGTGATCCTTTGAGTTATTACAAGTGGCCATCATCGGGATTTAACGTCTATTCGACAGCACTAAACAAAAGAAAAAAATAAATGAGTAACGTTATCGATTTTTTTGTTATTTTAATAGAAAAATCTATGTGTGAAATGTGTACAATCTGAGAAATAAAGGAAAAGTCGAACTCCGAAATCACTTACTAAACAATCACCGAAACAATTCAAACGAGATCCGCGAAGCCAAATGGCATTTTAACGAAATACGGTCGAGAGGTCGTGTGCCCGCTAGTTTTTAGGCTTAACGTAAGCGAGTGAATCGCAAACAACACAATGCATGAATTAAGCGCACTTCTCTGTTGATCTTTTTAAAATACCTTTCGGAAAAGAACGTTAGAATTCGTACAACTTTATCCAGTATTATTTAAAAGTAAATGTATCAAATTTGTTGAAATTTGAACTAACATCACGAACGGACTTTTCATTATCCACGGTTTCCCCATCACCGCTAGAGGGCCGATGCTTTCGTGGTTTGATTAGTTAAGATAGTTAGCAACAAGGCTGTAGTTCACTTAGTGCCCACGCACTGCATTACTAGCTAACAATGGAATGAATAAAGTGCATTTAACTCTGTAATCCAGCATCGAATGGCTTTTCCGAGGGCTTTTTCGAAATTTTAACTTTACGATTAATCTCTAACCGGTGTTTCATTCAGTTGCTTAGGGTGGTACTGGACGTGAAAACGGCTCCAAAATTTAGCGGGCGATTCAAAACACTTCGGACCATATTATCGCGGCGAAATTGAACAGATATTGGACATAGTAATTCGTGCTCACCTGCTGAGAATGCCGTTTTGTCCGTAAAACGCTCTGATTTACGATCTCGTCCCCTATTAGATGACCGGTATATTTTGTGCTCATCAACTAATGTTAAATACCAATATGGCGACCACTTGTCACGTGACCGAAAATTTTGACGTAGCTACTTAAATATGCATTTATTTTTCAACCAATCGGAATCTGGTCTGCAAGTCACGTGGTAGAAATTGGAAAACACCAATAATTATTTCAACTAATTTATTGATATCACACTATTTGGGTTTCAAGCAAAAACGGGTTTACAATCGTACAACTTATAGCCTTAGCGTACACACCACCATATTAGTTGTCGTGGTAAACTTGCAGTTAATCAAACAAGACTATAGTTTACAATGAGAGTATAATATTCATTTATTCACTCCAAACAAGAAAGAGCCGCAAAAATGCTCCCTCAGAAGTGTAGTAAAATATGCACTATTATGGTCCTCCTGTGCATTGATCCTAGTCATCATTTTCTTCTTCATCAAACGATAATAAATTGTTCTTTTTTGTTCTTTTCTTTGGTTTCTGCTCCTGTTTTCTGTTCTTCGACTTTGTAGTTTCTTTTAAAGTTGTAATTTCTCCTTCCACTGCACTTCTCTTTTTAGGTTTTTTAAACACCACTTTACCTATAGAGATAAAAATAAATCAAATAAAACAAAACAAAAATAAATTTACTGCGTAAACATTAGTTGGATTAAGAATAAATGTCACCTGTTTCTTCTGTCTCTGTCGGAGAAGCTGCCAAGTATTGATTGGCCTCCTCTTCAGTCAAATCGCCAGATTTTAGCACCACTATAACTGGTTTTTCTTCTGCTTCTATGTCGTACGAATCGTCGTCATCCTCAGGTAATTTCTCCCGCTACATTTAAATGTCAAGTTACAAGATCATTCACCTTAAAATAAACATACGTCTGTCTTTACTTGAATTCATTTTAAAGATGATTTGTTCATTTTACCTTCGTGTCTAGTGTCGGCCCTTCCTTATACCCGATCTTTTCCTTGAGCTTTCTAATAAAACTCGGTTCTGACTGTTTAATATACGATACGTTTCGTCTAGCCATTATTCGACTGAGAGGACACACAATGGACAAAAGAAAATCTCACGAATTGACCACCATGTTTGAATATTTGAAAGTGACTGAGAGGACACCGAACGAGGAAATTTAGTACTAAACAACTAACTACTGTAACAAAATAAAAATATATCAATTTTACGTTTATTCTTTAAAATATCTTCACTTAATCTTGTACAATTTATTGGACCACACTTTAGAAATTATAAATGGACCGTTAAAAACTGTATTTTGTAACCGGTTTTTTGAAAAATAAAAGCATTTACAAAAATCTTGCTCTTGGATGATAATGATGTTATGTTTTAAATGTCATGGCGATTGGAATATGATCAGTCATCTGGTTAAGGGCTGTAATAAAGGAATATTCTAAAATATCCTACACAAAAAAAAAATAATAATTACAAAATAAGCAGATAAATTATTGGTTGCATTGTATAACATTACCAATGGAATATCTTTTTGATACAATAAATAATCAACTCTTCTTTTCCCACCAACAGGGTTGTACCTCAATTTACCGTCTGCATCGTACGGCGCTTTCAAGAACTGAAGTTTCATGGTCTGAATCTCTACATCAGCATCCAAAACATAACAGCGCCTTAAAATAGGATCTTGAAGCACTTGCTTAAACTTTTCCGGCGTGTTAATGTTATCATCCCACAGCATAAGCTGACGCATCTCAGTTCCTACAGAGATGGAAATGAACATAACCCAACTACCCAAACGTGATAAATTAAATATCATTTATTAAGGAATCACCTAGTGCCCACTTAGTATCTTCTCCCACGGCAATTCTGCACGGATCCGTATACTTGTCAAAAAGACAATGTTTTGAGCAGTTTCGATCCCCTAATTTTAAAAAAAACAAAACATTATGCGGTGGACTTTGATTAATTTATATATTAGCAAAATACCTGGCGATAAATTGTCAAAGTTAAAGTCACCACAAAATATGTCAAAACAAATCAATTCAACAGTATCTGATTTATTCTGTTTGAATTCAGCCAACCATTGGATCGCTTCATCCAGTTGTGACAATAAGCATGGCTTTTCTCCTGAAAATATTATTTCAGTAAGCAAAATAAACTCGTGTTTGTGCTGTATTGAATTACCTTGATAGGGCTGTAAATGAGTTGTGGCAATAAATCCAACTTTTCTTACATTTTCATCATCTTTATTCAAAGCAACTTTGACTTGTAGCAAGCCTAAAGACGAGCCCCTATTTTGCATAGTTTTGACACGATAACTTTTAAACCTAACATCAATTATAGGATATTTACTAGCAAACATTAATCCACTTCCTTAAATAAATAAATAAAAATAAATAATTAATCAATTGTATGTACATTTTTTAAAAACATATTTGCACTTGCAAGCCGTTATTACCCAAACAAAATAAATTCGTGCTCCAATTAAAATCTCCTACATCATACAGAAAGAAATTAAACTGTAATTTTAATATCGAGATCAAGATTTTGGCCGTTGTTCTCTCCCACACTTCTTGAAAACAAATGAAATCCAACTGGGAAAAGTCTGCTTGTACTGAGAATTTATCATTGTTGGTCGCAGCTTTGACACAACCCTTGAGAATTCGATTTGCAATTGTGGAAGCTCGTTTGTAGGGAGAAAAATTATTATTAAATTTGGACAAAAACTCAGGTAACAAACACAAGTTTCCTGTTGATATGGAGAAAGTGTTTTTCACTGGTGGCGATTGGTACGGCGTTTGTTCGTTAATTGGGGTCTCCCAATAAGCATAAGGAGACGGCTTTCCAAACTGGCAAACACATGTCCAAATTAAAAAACCTAAAAGACCGAACGGTAAGAGAACTGTGCAGCAAATTAAATACATTGGTCCTTTCACGGTGTAATTAACGAAACGTTCAAATTTCGTTTCTTTGGTTGTCGCTACGTAGCTTGAACCGAGCAAATTTAAAGAAAGTGACCAAATATACATGAGAAAACTACTAATGTGATCTGTGTGCAACCAAAATTTGTTTTCGTATCGCTGTTTTAGCAGCATAATTGTGTACAGTACATAAGCAAAACAACGATTTGCAGACGGCAGGAAAAGGGTTACTGCTCACCGGAAGATGTGAACCGAAATAGAACAAACGAAAATTTAGCAACATTAAATGGATTTTAAAAGTTTTTTAAATTTCCAATTTGATTTAAATGATCGATTTGTAAATATTTGAATCAATAAGATAATTATTTAAACAGTTTATTTTGTGTAGGTAAGATTTATATAACGTCGTTTCACCTTTTTCTACAACTGGGTAAGTGTAAAAGTCACAACTCGGGTTGATGCAGTAACTAAAGTTTAAAAATGCGACCAAAAGTTATCTGAAGAAATATTTAAAAAGGAATTTCCATCAGATGCTGTTTTGGCACACTTTAAGAAATTTATGTAAACGTGTAACCAAAGTATACAATACGTCAACGTGCACAAATTCCTCAACGCTAAACAAGAGTGCTTACATTTTATCAACAATTTATTTGGAATCAATTTTCAAATTTTATTAATCAATTTTTTTTTCTCCCGTATTTTAAGGCCACATTAATTATCATTGCATAATGGAGCCGTGCGTACCTTTACCACTAAAAGATGATGTATTAGCGGAACTCACGCAAAAAGCTAAAGACTGGGCACTTCTACACGGTCAAATCAATTCTTAACTGAGTGTTTGAGAATAAATAAATAAATTTTCGAAATTTTGCTATTTTTCTCAGGCATTGGAATGCGATCTACAAAGGATATCAATAAGGATGCCATCCAATTTGCACCTTTTGTTCTTTTGCCTTCAACTTTTCCCAAAAGTGAATTCTTAAAGGCGAAAGTTGCGCAGGAACTTATGAATGAAATAACACACAAAGTCGCGCACAGCTACAACTTTCTTAAACAAAGTTTGAGTGGGTAAGTGTGTTGTAATTCAAACATTAAAAAAATGTTCATATCCCTCCCTCCCCCGCCTAATCTGTGAATTAAATTTAAACAGAACCGTTGAAGCGGACCCATTCACTGCAGAATTATTTCGAATATATGAAACTGTTCGAAGAGAAGGAATGGCTCAGGTAAAAAAAAAAATTGTATTTAAATACTTGTGCAATTTTTCATGAAGGTCTGGATGAATCATAACATAAAATAAAGACATATATAGTTAATAGTTTACTTAATTTAATCCTTTTGGTTTTCTTTTGAGTTTAGATTAGATGTGATGTGGTTGAAAACATTTGCAATTGATTTTGGTTGCAAATATTTATAGCCAACAAAAAATAACTCTTATAATTTCTATTAGCCATTAAGCTTAGGCCTTATACGTTCCGATTACCTTCTGGATAGTATTAATGGTGAATCTTGTTTGAAACAAGTGGAAATAAACACGATTGCTGCTGGTTTTGGCTGGATGGGCCCTATTAGTAACAAATTACATAGGTAATCAATTTGCAAACAACAAATAAGTGTGAGTAATCTGAATTTGTAGTCTTTTTTTTTGCAACTAAGGAATAAGGAGTAGTTTAGTTAATGTAATTGGCATGTTGCTACTCTAGCTTTGGTTAATATTTCTATTAATCCAGCTTGATTTGCACGAAATGTTATAGCATGGCAATCTTGTTTCAAACTGAGAATCAAACCTAAATAATTGTGTGACTAATACAATAGCCATCCACATTATTCTATATTCTTTCAGCCATTATCTCTGGGCATTATGCGTTCAGACTATCTTTTGCACTGTAAAAGCGCATCAATTGGCGATGTCTGTTTGCAACAAGTAGAAACAAATACCATAGCCAGTAGTTTTGGAGCTTTAACTACTCCAATGTCTTCCCTGCACAGGTAAATCAATAATATACCGTAATGTGCAGAATTTGTGACAATTTTATACTTTCCTACTGACAGTGTGGCGTGGAATAATAGATTAGCATTTATATGTTGCTTTCTTACTTAAAAAATCTCTCATATTTAGATAATTACATAATTTACATAATTTACATGATTACTTATTTTGTTGCAGATATGTTCTTCGAGAGCTCGGTATTCCAGACATTGAAAATCACGTTAGTAACACGTACTTTATACGTTTTTGCTTGTTATTTTCGAGGAACTTTTATTTTAGATACCAGAAAACAATGCCCTTCGTGGACTTAGCGATGCAATTAATTTTGCATGGAGTGCTTACGGTTCTCAGAAGTATGAGCCAATTTGTCAATAATTTTCTACTGTTTTCGTCTGAATACATACAAATATTTTTGTAGTGCCGTGTTATTGGTTATTGTTGAAGAACAAACGTACAATATATGTGATCAACGCATGTTGGAATTTGATGTACGAGAATTGAACGATTCAATCCGTGTTATAAGGCGCACTTTTAAAAATATTTCAGCGAATGGAAAATTGAAAGATAAACGTCTTTTTATGTATAATTTGTCGACATTATTTATTGTCCTATACATTTTGTAGCATTTTATTTATTACAGAGATGGAATGGAGGTTGCTGTGGCTTATTATAGGACTGGATATTCACCAGACGATTATAAATCCTACCAAGTAAGCAATGATAAGAAATCCTAACATTTGAGGTGAATTGAATGTCGTATTGATGTGTTTATAATTTGTAGGCCTGGGATGTGAGAATGATGATTGAAAGATCAAAGGCGATTAAATGTCCATCCATTCAATATCATTTGGCTGGCACTAAAAAAGTGCAACAAGAATTGAATAGAAAAGGAGTTTTGGAAAGTTTCCTCCATAATTCTGATAGTGTTAATACAGTACGGAGTTTATTTACTGGCTTGTATTCTCTGGACATGGTAAAATGAACTTTACACACAGTGTTCGTTTTACTCGTATAATTGTCTCGTTTCTTGTTTCCAAGAATGCAGATGGCGATGAAATGGCTAAAAAGGCAATCGAAAACCCTTCGAAATATGTTCTCAAACCCCAACGAGAAGGCGGTGGTAATAATTTTTATGACAACGATGTGCGTACAATGCTTCGTAAAATAGAAACGTCTGAAGAAAGGACCGCCTATATTCTCATGGATTTCATTTCTGCACCTTCACTTCTTAACTACGTCATAGTGCCAGGAAACCAACCGGAATTGTGTAAAGTTGTAGGCGAATTAGGAATATTTGGAGCTACAATTGGGTAACTAGTGCAGTAGTGTTCACGAAATTGTTGTTAACTTTCTGACATTTTTATGCAGTTCTGACAAAGAAATTTTATACAATAAAGAAGTTGGTCATTTGTTAAGGACAAAACGATTTAATACAAATGAGGGCGGTGTTGCAGCTGGATTTGCAGCATTGGACAGCGTCTTTTTGGTTTAATTTTTGCATTAAGTCACATTTGTTTGATGACCTGATAATAATGTTCAAATTTAATAAAAAATTTATACATTCCAGAATAAAGTAAACGTAAATTCAATCCATTAATTTCTTTATAATTTTAATCGTTTGATATCTTTACTCTTGAATTCCACCCTACAAAACAATATTATTAATTGTAACATACAGGCACACTGTTTTAACGTTTTAATTAACTACCTGAGGGATAAAACCTGACGGACTTCGTGAGGAGTTAATCTCCATGTGAGTGAGCCAGAATTATCACCCCAATAGTCATTAATTTCCTCCACCTATTGGAATAACTTATTATTACAGTTGAATTATTTAATTAAAGGTCTCTACTTTATCCAAGTTTAGTATAGTTGTCATCTGGCTAAGTCTAGCAAATTTATCTCTTATACTCCATGTCGTTGCACTTGTGAGATAACTGAGTAATGCCCTCAATTCTTTATCAAATTGAAGTCCACCTAACTATAGAAAATACTGAGTTTTATTATTAGGTTATAATAATTGTAAAAATCGTGCAATTTACCCGGTTAAAAGATGACTTAAGCACCGATTTTTCCAAACGTGCAGCCACTTCAAATGCGAGCGTAGTTACTAATGAATCGTAGTTAGTTGGAGTTAAATTTGGTTTAAATGAAATCAGTAAATTTTCAAGATTAATTATTAGATTTTGTACAAATGGATCATTGGCTTCGTAGTTGGAAAATTCTTCCTATTTGTAACACATTAAAATACCAGACTTAAAAAAATAAATATAAATTTTAAATCAAGCTATGAAACCTCAGTAATGTCGTGCAACACAGAAGAGAATGAATCAATCCACGGCTGTATTCGTGGCTTAACAACCGTGTTAGATAATTGCTTCATTCCATACTCTAAAAGTTCTTTGAATTTATTCGCACTGTTGTTCAAATCAGATAAGCAACTCTGAAAAAAACCGCATTTAATGTACAAATTTCTCTCTTCCCATGCTAAATCTTACTTCTAACTTGGCCTTCTCTTGATCTCTGGCAGTGGCCAATTGTCTGTTAGTCTCATTCTATTTAAAATTAAAATTAAACAACATTTTTACACAAAAAAAAAAATAAATAATAAAATTATACCTGAATGTCTTTTTTTAAAGTTTGAATGTATTCGATAGCAACTTCGCCGTTATTAATTGTCGTCTGCAAGAAAATGTTATCAATTTCAAACTAATATGAATGCAGTTTGCTGCTACAGTGTTACCACTCACCAGAAATGCAATTCGAGCTCGATCAGGCTCCGGCGTTGATACCTTCACCTGCTGCATACTTGTGTACTGTTGTAAAACCGTATACGCTTGGCTTAGATCTAAACTACCCGACGGAAATCCTAATCTGAGCTGTGCGTGAAGGACTTCGCAAAAATCGGACTCCAAAACGGTGCAGGAGTAATTTATAACTGCACAAATAACATCAACGCTGCAACTGGATAATGCCCTCCTAAAAATGATAAATTAATGTTGCGTACGAAGTAATATTTTATTTTAATACCTGATACATTTTTTAATTATGAAAAATACATCGTCCATCATGCTCGATATTACCGCTCCATCGTCAATTGAATCCAAACTTACAGCTTTCGTAACCGATTCTCTCAAAAAATATTCTTCGAGCATTATATATTGGCCCAGCAATTCTTGCATCTTCCGACTTAGATCGCAGTCTTTTAATACTTTTTCCATTTTATTTATCAACTCTAGTTGACCCTCATCTAAAACTTCAATGTCATTCTAAAATAATAAACAATTAAATTTATCTCGATGTAAAATGTTGAATTCAATTAGTAAATTTCTCGTACCATTAATCTTCTTCGAACAAACCGTAAATAAAGTTCAGATCGGGCATTTAATAGGGTTAACTCTCCTAATAGTACGTCCAACTCTCTTGGCTCTACTCTGCGCACACCAAATTAACTTATTAGTGGATAGAATTAATTAATTTAAAAAAAAAATTGATGCGACACCTTTCAGTTGTCCGATATTGAAAGGAATGTGATAATAATTGTTGCACTAGCAATGTTTTTTGTTCGAAATTTCTTACTCGCTTAAACTCCTCAACAATCCGACGCAACTGGCGATCGCACTCCTTTTGTAACATTTCCACAACCGTTAAAAGTTGGCCATGACCTGCGAGCAAACTCATCAACATATTTTTATTTTATAATTTACATTTTTATTACCGTAATAAGTCTCCACTAAGGGTTGATGAATCTCGATTACTCTCGCTATTCCTTCAAATAAAAGTGTGACGGTATCTGCGAAAATAACGCTCGCTCTCTTGTCGCCGGGTGCAGTACTCAAAGCTAATTTCAAATTTTTTTGAGCTGTTTCAGCGATCTAAATACGGCACCAAATTAATACAAATTAACAACAACAATAAATGTCAATAATACTTGTGAACATAAATATTTTGAAAATTTTTTCAAGCCTTCTTCATGTTGATTTAACAGCGGAAATATTTTGAAAAATCTTTCTACTGACGCTAAGTCTTCGTCTCGAACAGACTCGTCAAACTTGCGAACTACGGTATCCTTAAGAACTGACTGAGCATCGCGTAATAGACTAAATGCAGTATCCAAACTATTCCCTATAGCGGAATAAAAGTGCAAACAAATATTTATTTTATGTATAAATAAAATACAAGTGAATACCTTCCGAAGCATCACACGCCGCATGCTTCAAAATGTTTTCGTCTAAACTTGAAAACCGATGAATATGAACAGCAGCCTAGAAATAAAAGGAAAAAACAATTAATTTGTTAATTTTGTTCAGTGTCACAATTAACCTGCTCGTAGTTCTCGTTTTGTAAAGCTGTTTTCACGCCATCGGTACAGAATTTCAAATCTAAAATGTCCTCCACATGATGCGAACATTCCGTAACTCGACTCTGAAACAAATTAAATTTAAAATTAAATTTAAATTTAAAATTTTCTTATTCTTTCTCACCTTCGCTAAATCTAAGCGACGCACTTTCCCACTAACATTTTCTGCCAACGTAGATGCGAATGAAATCATACTCGAAAGTTGATGTGCATCAGTTCGTACCAATTGTAAATTTCGCCTACGAAACAAACTTGTTACACCGTGACCAGTAAGTAGTATTTGCTTGTAAAATTACTGACAATGATCGTTGTAACGTTGTCATTTTATTTTCTATGTGAGTTTGTTGTTCAAGCAGCGAAGATAATTCCACACTAACTTCAGTCTGTAAATAAAATGTTTGTTTATTCAAGTTGACAAGTAAATGCAATAAATTAAATTATATTTTCGATACGCATATGGCGAACCTCTTCGTTACACAGATCATCATAAACCTTTTGAATACTATCAACAGTTTTCAACATTTCTATATCAATAGATTCCGAAGCCGTCATCGTAGCAAGATTTGTTGTTGTTTTTAAATCCCGGTAGAGGGCTTGAATCGTTTTTTTCTGTTTCTACGTTACATTTGAATGTTGGATTGGTCGGATTGGTCATAGTAATTCGGCCATTTTGATATTTCTATTCTCCGCCAATTGGAAAAAGTGGGAAAGCGTGCTTCGTTCTTCGACGTGTTCAGCCGGTTCTTTGTGTTTTTCCAGCTATAAATATGCTGTGAATAAGTTATTTTATGTGGAGATATCCGAAATTTTTTCTCGGCAATTTTAAATAGGAAGAAATCAGGATGTATTTATATCATTTATCGCTGCAACGAGCGACTGGAATCACCCATGCCGTGCATGGTAATTTTTCGGGAAGCAAACTACAAGAAATTGTGGTTTCGCGGGGCAAAATTCTGGAACTTCTGAGACCAGATCCCAATACCGGCAAAGTATTTACTTTGCTAACAGTTGAGATTCTCGGAGTTATTCGTGCGTTGATGGCGTTTCGACTGACGGGAGGCACAAAAGGTTCATATTCTATTAAAAATATTAAGAAATAATTAAAAAATATATATTTTTCTTCTATTTCCATATTAGATTACATTGTTGTTGGCTCAGATTCAGGCAGAATCGTCATTTTGGAATACAATCCAACCAAAAATTGTTTTGAAAGGGTATGAGTACTTTTTATTTAACGTAAAAATGGTAAATATAGACAATTTATGCATTTATTACTTCTAGGTGCATCAAGAAACGTTTGGCAAAAGTGGTTGCAGAAGAATTGTGCCTGGTCAATATTTAGCGATTGATCCTAAAGGCAGGGCTGTTATGATTGGTACGAAACTTTTAATTAGTCGTAAATGTTGGCGAAAAATTAATTTTTAATTGTATTTTTAGGTGCTGTTGAAAAACAAAAGTTAGTCTACATCTTGAACAGAGATGCTGCTGCCCGTTTAACTATCTCGTCTCCTCTAGAAGCCCACAAATCAAACACACTGGTTTATCACATGGTCGGAGTTGATGTTGGTTTTGAAAACCCAATGTTCGCCTGCTTGGAAATTGACTACGAGGTAACTAATCAGCAATTTTGCACTTACAAACATGACGTATTAATAGATTTTTGATTCTAGGATGCCGATAATGACCCAACTGGTGAAGCAGCACTTAAAACACAACAAACACTGACGTTTTACGAATTGGATTTGGGCCTGAATCACGTGGTTAGGAAATACAGCGAACCTTTAGAGGAACATGCTAACTTTCTTATTTCAGGTAGAGTAAAACGAATTTTGGGTTAGCTATTCAGTAGCATAGAAAGAAGTGATTTCGCGTGGGTAAGACGTAATTTGTTCATTCAAAACTTACCTTGTAGTATTTTAATATCATTTCTAAATTATTCTCTCGTTGTTGTTGTTGTTGATCGTTGCATAATAATTTTTTTAATTCGTGATTAGTTCCGGGAGGCAGTGATGGTCCGAGTGGCGTCCTTATTTGTTCAGAAAACTATTTGACATACAAAAATTTCGGGGACCAACTTGACATTCGATGTCCTATTCCAAGGAGGAGGGTATGATGAGAAATTATAGTTTTTTAATTTATAATATTTGTAACTAATTTTTTTTATTTTTTAAATGTTTTTTAGAATGACTTAGACGATCCTGAAAGAGGTTTAATATTTGTCTGCAGTGCCACACACAAAACAAAGGTAACGACTTTAGGAAATGCATTTTGAGATGAATTTAAACAATATATTTTTTTTTTTTAGTCAATGTTCTTTTTTTTGGCACAAACAGAACAAGGAGATATTTTTAAAATCACTTTAGAAGTCGACGATGACATGGTTACAGAAATTAAACTGAAATATTTCGATACCATACCAGTGGCTACAGCAATGAATGTCTTGAAAACTGGATTCCTATTTGTAGCATCAGAATTCAGTAATCAGTAAGTTTACTTAATGCTTAATTTAGCTCTTATTTCACTTCTGCATATGATGATTATTTCCGTGTTTCACCTGAAGTAATTTGATTAAAAACTAAGGGAAAACTGATCAGAATTTAATCACTTAACATATGTACAAATTAAAGTTTCTTTTTAAATAGATTTTACTTTTTATTTCTACAGTTACTTGTACCAAATCGCACATTTGGGCGACGACGACGACGAACCAGAATTCACCAGCGCGACCCCGCTAGAAGAAGGAGATACTTTTTTCTTCGCTCCACGAGCTCTGAGAAATCTAGTTTTAGTGGACGAATTGGAATCTCTGTCGCCCATTATGTCTTGCCAAATAGCCGATTTAGCCAATGAAGACACGCCGCAATTATACACAATGTGCGGTGTTGGATCTCGTTCGTCTTTGCGAATTCTTCGTCATGGATTGGAAGTGTCCGAAATGGCGGTGTCTGAGTTGCCAGGAAATCCTAACGCTGTGTGGACTGTAAAAAAGAAATCCGACGGTAATTTCGACTCAATGTAAAGTTAAAATTCGCGGCTAATGAATTTTATTGTTTCTACAGATGAATTTGATGCTTACATTATTGTATCTTTCGTAAATGCCACTTTGGTTTTATCTATCGGTGAAACCGTTGAAGAAGTAACAGATTCTGGCTTCTTGGGCACAACGCCAACATTGTCGTGTTCGCAATTAGGTGACGAAGCTTTAGTTCAAATTTATCCAGATGGTATCCGACATATTCGTGCTGATAAGCGTGTAAACGAATGGAAAACGCCCGGGAAAAAAAGCATTATCAAATGTGCGGTCAATCAGAGACAAGTTGTTATTGCTTTAACTGGAGGAGAACTTGTCTACTTCGAAATGGATCCTGTAAGATCGAATTTGAATTGCTCGATGTATTTTATTGAATTTTTTTATTTTTTTTATTTTTTATTTAGACTGGTCAGTTGAATGAGTACACGGAAAGGAAAGAAATGTCGGCTGATGTCATGTGTATGGCGTTAGCTAATGTTCCAAGTGGGGAGCAACGGTCTCGCTTTCTTGCTGTTGGTTTGATTGATAATACCGTTCGAATTATTTCTTTGGATCCATCGGTGAGTTTTGTATTAAATTTTGTTCGATTAAATTATTGTATGAATTTTTTTTTTTAATTTTAGGATTGTCTTTCGCCCCTCAGTATGCAAGCACTTCCGGCACCAGCCGAGAGCCTTTGTATCGTCGAAATGGGTGGATCTGAAGGCCATGAGAATGAAGGAAGAAGCCAAGGATTTTTATACCTTAATATTGGTTTACAGGTGTGCAGATTTGCTTTATTGATTTACTAATTTGTATTAATTTATATTTTTTTTTTCTAGAATGGTGTGTTATTGCGAACGGTTTTGGATCAAGTAACTGGAGATTTGTCCGACACCCGAACTCGGTATCTGGGATCAAGAGCTGTGAAGTTATTTAGGATTCGAATGCAAGGAAGTGATTCGGTATGACAGTATTCATGTTTTATTATAAATTTATTACCATCCGTGTATAGTATATGATGCTTAAACTATTCCAACTTTTAGTATGAAATATGACTTGATTAAATCATTTATTGAATCTGATAAATGGGTTGGGGGGAAATTAAATTACTTTGCAAATTTAGAATAAACTAATAATTTTATTTATTTATTTAGGTTTTGGCGATGTCCAGTCGTTCATGGCTGAGCTATTATTATCAAAATAGGTTCCATTTGACACCATTATCGTACGAGACGTTAGAATATGCGTCAGGGTTTGCATCTGAACAATGCCCAGAAGGAATAGTAGCCATTTCAACCAACACATTGAGAATTTTAGCGTTAGAAAAACTGGGAGCTGTTTTTAATCAAGTATCGTATCCATTGGAATACACTCCTCGCAAATTCGTCATTCATCCAGAAACCGCAACGCTGATATTGATCGAGACCGATCATAATGCGTACACTGAAACAACAAAAACACAGAGGAAAAAGCAAATGGCGGAAGAAATGATAGAAGCTGCAGGAGAAGACGAACGGGAGTTAGCAACTGAAATGGCAACAGCTTTCTTGGCTGAAAATTTACCAGAAAGTGTGTTTGGAGCCCCCAAAGCGGGTCCCGGGATGTGGGCATCGCAGATCAGGATAATGGAGCCGATTGAAGGAAAAACGTTGGAAAAGATGCAGTTTGAACAAAATGAAGCTGCTTTTTGGTACGTGAATGTAAAATATCAAGTTTGTTTTTGTTGTTTGACCTATTTCTTTCTATTTACAGCATTACATTATGCAAATTTGCGAATCACGGTGATATTCAATTTATAATTGTCGGTGTGGCAAAGGATCTTCAGTTAAATCCGCGCCAAGCGGGTGGCGGTTATCTCTACACCTTCTGTCTCAACGAAGAAGGCAATCACCTTGATTTAATTCACAAGACTCCGTTGGATGAAGTTCCGTCAGCTGTGTGCCCGTATCAGGGTCGCCTTCTCGTCGGAGTGGGTCATTTACTCCGAATTTACGACATGGGAAAGAAAAAACTACTGCGGAAGTGTGAAAATAAAGTAATGTATGATTTTGCAAAGAGAAATGTACGAAGCTAATATAATTTTTTTTTTTGTATTTTTAGCACATTCCAAACGCCATTGTTAACATCCAAACATTGGGTCATCGAATTTATGTGTCAGACATTCAAGACAGTATTCATTTCGTCCGTTACCGACGCCACGAAAACCAACTGATTATTTTTGCTGATGATACCCATCCCCGATGGATTACTGCCACTTCGTTACTTGATTACGACACCGTTGCTGCGGCGGACAAATTTGGAAATATCGTTATTGTAAGTTTTAGGTGTTTATATATTCATTATTAATTAATTAATTGATTATTGATATTAATACTTTCAGATACGGTTACCACCAAACACTTCGGATGACGTGGATGAAGATCCAACTGGGAACAAAGCGTTATGGGATCGTGGAGTTCTGAATGGAGCCTCGCAAAAGGCCGACATTATAGCCAATTTTCATGTGGGAGAGGTCGTGTTATCGCTGCAGAAAGCAACTTTAATACCTGGTGGATCAGAGTCGCTGGTTTACACCACAATATCAGGCACGGTTGGAATTATTGTACCGTTTACATCGCACGAGGATCACGATTTTTTCCAACATTTGGAAATGCATATGCGGTCGGAAAACCCACCGTTGTGCGGCCGGGATCATTTGTCCTATCGGTCTTACTATTATCCAGTGAAGGTTTGTTTTATTGATTGATTCGTGTTTCGCTGTATTCTAATTGCTTTAATTTATTTAATAGAATGTGATAGATGGCGATTTATGCGAACAATTCAACTCTATCGACCCAATTAAACAGAAAAGCATCACGGAGGATTTGGACCGAACTCCTAGCGAAGTCTCCAAGAAACTTGAAGATATTCGTACTCGTTATGCTTTCTAAGTTAAGGAATGTCATCTCATAATTAAATAACATTGGGAATGGTGTTTTTTTACACTACTATAGTTCAGTTCATCATTTCGTATGTGAATTAAAGAATTTTATGTTACTTTAAATGGATTTTTGTCCCCCATGTGGTGGGGAAATTGATGTTTCGACATGATACGATGCGACATGTTAAAATAAACATTTTTTTTATTTAATATATTTTTTTGTTTACTTTTGGTACGGCTACAAATTTCTTGGGAGGGTAGTGACAAAATAAAACAGACAATGCACAATTTTTAATTAATTGTATGCTTTTCTCGATTGACAAACGTCTTTGTGGCCGGCTTTCCATGCTTCGTACTGACATCTTTTAGAGCAGTAAGTTTCACCACAATTACCGCAAGCTTTCAATTTCGCCCATTCTCCTTTCAAACACCAAATGCAGCGCTTAATTGTGAAATGCGAACCTACTATTTGCCTGTATTTATTGTGAACCTGAAAAAAAATTAATGAAAATAAGCAGATTGCTATTTATTAGACTTAAATGTACTTTGTGGAAATGTTTAGCAAATTCTGCATTGTCAGGATCACGAGTGTAACACCAATTTGCATCTCTCAAAGCATCCGCAAAGTTATTTTGCCGAAACGCAGCGACGGACCGACGGTAAACCGACTTGAGGAGTAATACCAGACCAGCTGTAAATTCTGGAGGACGAAAATTATTTAATTTTAAAAATGTTTTTGTATTTTTATAAATTATGTTTGCCTGTATTGCACAAGGCAATGGCTTTGCTGCAATCTTCATATGCTTTTTGATATTCTCCGAGGTACAAATAACACAAAGCGCGATTAGCGTAGAGAAATGTCGGCGTATCGTACCTGAAAAAGGTATTACAAATATTTTGTACGACAATTAATTAGTAATGTGCTTCTGATACCATTTTGTTACAATAGGGATTTGAGATCCGGCTGAATGCAACGTTGTTTCGTGATGGCGTAAACTCAATGGACACACTTCCAGCGCTGCCGAGTACTCTTTAATGGCTTTGTCATAATTTCCATTGTCAAGAAACGTGTTGCCTCTTGTTTTCATTAAACCAATGTTAATGTATGAAACGGATTTTTGGTTGTATGCCTTGACAAAATCCACTTCGTCCTTCCATTCCCTATCAAAATCTTCCGTTAATTTCGTGTTTACGTACCGGTTAATTAATTTAATTACTGTTTAGCGTATGTAGCAATTTTGTTCCGTAATCCGATTAAGGGGCACGGTCCATTACCCTAAGCAAATAAAGGTTGATTATTTTTATTGTATCTATTAGTTATCAATAATTTAACTGGATGTTTATAGTAACAACGGAGTTGGTAGAGTTTTAATGCACCAAATCCATGTCGAAGGAGCACGTAAACTGTACGTTTATCGGTCAAATCGAATAGAATTAAAAGTGCAGTTTGTTGAATCTTAAAATCAGGAGAAAAACATCTATCAATTATTGCATTTAGAACGTCCTTCAGAGGGGGAAAAAATGAGCCAAATCAAATTTTTTCGAAGTACTTTTCTTTATCTTTACCAAACCTTTTCGTTCACAAATTTTTCTTTCAATGGAGGCATCGAATCCACCATTTTGTCCATCAAGTGAATAATTGCTATAAAAATATCCGCATCTGGATGTTGTACTAAACAAATGAATGAATCGATTTAATAAAACGATACTTGATTAAGTTTTTTTTATACTTAGGAACTTGATGGAATTTAAAAATCTTTGGTGATGAAATATTTTGTTTGTAAACGATTCGCTGTTTTTTACAACTACACTCAGCAGATTGATACTATTCACGATTCTACAACAGTCTTCGTCAGTCAACGGTATAATTTGACACCAATCTAATGAATTCTGGAAATACATTAAAAAGTTTAATAAGCAAATAAAAGAATCTAATTAAATAACGAAATAATTTCTTTACGAATAAAATATCCGAGTAATGCAAGGCCGTTTGCACTTTCTTTGAAATTGACGGAATCTCTGATAACTTGTGAATAATCAACTAATTAGTTAACATCTCGTTCAAATCTACATTTAATTAAAAATAAGTCACCTTTTTAATGGCGTCAACACAAACAGGATGAATTTCTTGTATACACCAAGTTAAAACTTGATGAATCAAATGTTCATTAGATTTATTTTTGCAAAATTTAATATGCGATTTTGCTAAAGCTTTTTCCTCGATTTTATTTACACCTACGGTATCAAATAAAGTGTAAAATTTAAATATAACAAAACGGATCAAACCAATTATTTATTTGCCTCTATTTGCCCATGCAGTAACCCGGTCTACCAATGCGTCCTTTTGAAGAAAATCTATGAACATATTGCTATCCATTATCTTAGCATAAAATTCGAACCAAGGTTGCTGCGCATGTTTTTCAAATAGCTTCATAAACAGTAACATAATGTTTACCAGGTTAATTATTGATGCCTCGTCTTAAATAAGAGATTCGAATTAACAACAAAACACCCGTAGCATACTTTAATGCCAGTTACTTTTAGCGCACTGACTTAACGTTGGAAAAAGATCAGGATTAGTGAATTCTAGTTTCCACTCTTTATGATCTAATTTCTTAAATGCTGCTATGTGAAGTAAAATTTGAATGCACGTATATCGTACTCGAAAAACATAATGGTTGGTTACCATCTCTGAAATTTTATTTTATTACTACGTATTGTTATTTTATTTTATAGTATATCGACTAATGGACCTTTAAATTGATCGGCATGAAGCAAATCGGAATAAATGGCGTGAATGCACAGTACGCGAAGACAGACGGATAAAATACGCGCACTTAAAAGCATATAAACCATTTCGTACGCATTCAAATTGTGAAGCTAGAATGAGAGTTTATAAATACCGTAAAAAAGCTCTCGAATTGTATTTTTACTTCAAGAAAGTTGTCGTCATCTAAATACTTTAGAACCTCTTCTAAAACGCGCAGTACATCTTTGCACAATTGTTTGTTTATACTCATTGCCAGAGCTAGATCTTCTACTGGACAAAACTCTCCAACTTAAAAAGAAAAGTGTTATGTAATTATATTTTAGTTTTGCAATTTTAGCGGTTACCTATGGATCTGAAAAGTTCTGACACCGCAGATAATCTGTTTTCGAAAGTCCATGATTTCTCAGTTATGATTTCTTGATAGCTCAAAATAAGAGATTTATTATTGGGATTTATTCCGCCGTCGCTTGGTAATGCAGCACAAACGCCCAAATTTTGAATGTAGCTCGGCTCGTCCATTTTGTTACATCGGCACGTGAATTATTTTTCTTCGACCAAAAGTTGTAAGGGGAAATAATTTCAGTAATTGTTGCATAACGTTTAGTTTTGTCAACAATCGACAGTCGACTTATATTGCTTGCCGTGTTTATGTCATGCAGTGAAGTACTTGTAAGGGACACTACAATTATTCATGATCTACTTTTGATTATAAATATGAATTAAAATCGAATATTTCGTTTTGAATTAGTAAAAACTAATCACACTTTCTGGTTTATAAACAAGGAACGTGCCGTATACTTTTGATAATCACATCACAGTACAGCATGCTATACTCGTAAAACTTATTGGCAAGCAAATATACTTGTGGTGTATTCGATAAGGCTGTCTTTGGTGTCCATTCTGTTTACAGGGGGAAAAAAAACTTTGAATGTACCCGGTACTTTTTTAATTTCTCTAAATAAATATACCGGTACTTTATTATTAGGTATTGGTATTTTATTTTCTGAATTGAACCATGACCGCCTTTACTGTTTGTTTGATGCAGACTCCTTATTGGTTGTGCGTTATTCAACGTATCCAATGGCAAAAAGAGTTCGAGTTCTGAGCAGGAACGGATGTCGATATTCGGCTGTTTAAAATAACATGGCGACCACCAGTCATGAAGTGGATAAAACGAAGAAATACGACAGGCAACTGAGGTAATATTTAAGATTTATTTTGAGGTGTAATAGGGTGTATCCGTGTGTGAGTATAAATCGTTATTTTTGTGCAGGTTGTGGGGAGAACATGGACAAACATCGCTGGAATCTTGTCAAGTTTGTTTGATAAATGCTACTGCTACCGGAACAGAAATACTTAAAAGCGTCATCTTACCAGGTTAAATTGAAACTAAATTTGAAATTTTCATTATAATAAAAGCTCATATAAAGTATTAATTCTATTTTTCACGTTTGTCTAGGCATCGGATCATTTACAATTGTCGACGGAAATAAAATTACTGGAGATGATGTTGGGAATAAGTGAGTGAATTCTTCACGACTAATAAAAATTACTCGTTAAACGTTTTCTTGACAGTTTCTTTTTAGATAAAGACAGTATCGGCAAGGTAATTTAAACAAATTACAGTTTAAATTGCATGCGTATGAAAATTGTTTGAAATATGAATTTCAGAATAGAGGTCAAATTGCAACGCAATTGTTGTTGGAATTAAATTCCGATGTAAGGGGAGATTTTGTTGACGAGGTAAATTAAAAAAAAATAATTATAATTATTGTAATAACTAATAAAGCCTTTAATTATAGACACCCGAACAATTACTACAGAATAACCCAGTTTTTTTCAATGTATTTTCTGTGGTTATTGCTACAAGTCTAAAAGAAAGGTATGAAATGTATAAAATGTCAATATTTAAGTTTGTAATTTTCTTTTCTTTCTGCCAGTACTTTATTAAATTTAGCAGCTCATTTATGGGATGTCAATATTCCATTACTCGTTTGTCGAACGTTTGGTTTTATTGGATATGTTCGTCTGCAAGTTAAAGAGCACTCAGGTTTACAAAAATTAATAATCCGTGTATATTTAATTTATAACTAAACATGATTTTATTTTATACAGTTATTGAATCCCACCCTGATAATGCTCATGAGGACTTGCGTTTAGACCAACCTTTTTCTGATTTAATTGATTATGTGAACAGCATGGATCTTCTTAACATGTCTAAAAAGGTTTGAATAATTAAAAAGGATTTATTATTATTTTTTGATAATATCTATTTAAATAGGATCACAGCCATACACCATACATTGTGATATTACTAAAATATTTAGATATCTGGAAAAAATCTGTGAGAAAATTAAATTTATTAAAACGTGACTATACAAAAAAAGTAATTTTTAAATAGCACAACAATAATTTGCCGAAAACATACAAGGAGAAGGATGAATTTAGAGAATTAATGAAAGCAGGTAAACGTAAATAAAGTCGATGTAATTTTTTCAGGACTAAATTATTTTGTTAAGGAATGCTACGAAACGAATTAGGTGTTCCAGACGAAGAAGAGAATTTTGATGAAGCGGTTAAAGTTGTAAATGCAGTTTTAGTGCCTACAAGAATTCCACAGGCAGTTGAAGACATTTTAAAGTCCGAGCAGTGCATAAACTTAACGTCTGAGGCAAGAAATATGATGGAAATGTTTGAAAAAATTGTACAATGTGATTTCTTGTATGATATTTCAGAGTAAGCCGTTTTGGGTTCTGGCGCGTGCATTGAAAGATTTTGTAGAAAATGAAGGCAACGGTGCTCTACCTTTACGTGGTGCTATTCCTGATATGACAGCCGACTCTGAACGTTACATTTGTTTACAGAATATGTGAGATTATGTGATTATTAAATAAAAATACATATTTTTAAAATTGATAATGGTTTTGTTCGTATAGATACAAAAATGAAGCGAACAAACATGCCGAAATAATTTTTCGGAAGGTTCAGCAGTTGTTATTAAATATAGGAAAGGTGACGGAGAGAATGAGAGTGATTTGTATTTTTTTTGCTGACATTTTGCTTGTTTTTGCAGCCTCAAGATTATATAACTGAAGCCGATGTAAAAATGTTTTGTAAGGAAATCAATTGAAGCGACGAACTATCATTAAGTGAATCATTGTATTTATGTAGGTAAAAATTCTGCTTTTTTACGCGTTATCAAAGGTCGTTCTATAGCTGATGAGTACAATACAAAGACTGCAAAAGTCCAAGATATAGGTTATTAAGTATTTATTTTTTTTAACCTTGTAAAGGACTGAGTTAAAAAAGATTTCAGTCCTTGGAGGGTTCATTTAATTTATGGACATTAAAAATGGTATAACTTAAATTGTTTTGTTTTTATAGTTATGTATTTAGATAATCCTGACAGTGAAATCGTATTTTATGTCCTTTTGCGAGCTGTAGACCGCTTTCACCTGGAATACAGTCGTTATCCGGGATGCTTTAATGATGAAGTTGAACCCGACATCATAAAGTTGAAAGTGAGTGGCTAATAATAATAAATGTATTCATGCAAAACAACTTTTTGACTGAAAGCTGCTCGAAAATAAAAATAAAAAAATTGAATTTGCGAACAGGTAACAGCTGGTGTTATTCATAATTCTTGAATGGAATGCTATTTATTCGTTCGCATAAATTGTTATTTAAAAATTTCATAGAGAAATAACTTATTTGGGTTGATTTGGATCAATGTAGCACCAGTTGCAGTTAATTCGCAACGTTTTACATGAAAATTATACTCAAAACGTATTACTTAAATAATTAATTCTGTTTATTTATGCTTAGACATGCTTAAGTGGTGTGTTACACGACTGGGGTTGTGGTCCCATTGCTAAGGATGATTTTGTTCACGAAATGTAATATTCTTATTTATTTATTCTTTTGTTATTTGTGAATAAGCATTATCTTTTTAGGTGCAGATATGGTGCGGCTGAACTGCACTCGATGGCGGCGTTTGTTGGAGGCTGTAGTTCCCAAGAAGTGATAAAATTAGTTACTAATCAGTATGTTCCTTTGAATAATACATACATCTTTAATGCTATGACTGGTACATCATCTACATTTGAACTATAAGATTTGTACTAGAGTAAATACGATTTTTGCTTATGCAATGCTCTAATGTAACGTGTATTTATGTCATTTTATTTAACAAAATTTCTTTACATAATTTAAATGATGCAAGAAAATAAAACTTTATACAGAAATTTGACTACGTCACAGTTCCTCTCTGGTTTGATCGAAAGCTTTCAATCCTTGGTCGAGCTCCTTCAGCGTCATTCCACCTTGCACCCAGATACAAGTAACACCTGCAATACAAAACTTTGGCAATGTTTACGCTATAAGTTTATAGTTTTGCTTAGACCTAAAGTGCCAACTTCTGCAATATTTCGATGTTCGTCATCAAAAAATAACATGTTTTTATAATCTACACCTGTCACTTCTCGCAATCTGAAAAGTTCATCAATTTTACTATTATTCTAAACACAGAAACACAATTTGTTAAAGGTACTTTTTAAAATGCGCCACTTTTGAACCGGGATAAATTTCTCTGTGCGTAAAATACTTGGACCAGCCAAATAGAACAATTAATGCGTTAGCTTCACTAATACAACTAGTTCTATTACAAGGAGAAATGTAAACAAATGTTGTTTGAAGTTCAAATTCTAATTTTACCTAGAAGCGACTGCCATTGGAATGTTTTTACTCTGGAGGATGTTCAATATTTTTGGTACGTCGGGGTAATATTCAACTAAGTTATTTGCTGCATCATATACAGATTTATTCCTGAAATTAAAATTTAAAATAAATCAATGTTTTGAATACTTGTGAAAAGAAAAACACATATTTAAAAATTAAATTCATACTCAGCTTTCCTAAAAGGAGGAGTTACGTGAGTATCTACCCAAAATGGCCAGAGTGTATAATCTAAGTAAAAAAAATTTCAAAAAAGCAGTTTAATAAAAAACAAAGCAAATATTAATCATTTTATTTTTGTACCCAAGTCAAATACAACTAGTTCGAGCGAAGCCGCAGCGGGAGTAGCAAACATGCTAATTTGTAAAAGAAAACGTTGAATTAGTTTCATTACAAATTCATACAATTATTTATATTAGTAGTTGTCATTATTGAATCAGAGTTATAATAATAAATAAAATCCAATAAAATGATATATCGAAAACTGTTTCTGATGTTTCTTGGCAACAAATGTAAGTTTAAGTTTACAAACCTGACACCAAGTGTCGCTAGCGTTTTGTTGCAAAGATGATTTCATTTCCTGTAGATCTTTAAAGGACGTAATCAGTCACCTGAAGTTGTTTCGCCCGAGATTCGCATTGTAACAGTCGAAAAGGGAACGAGATCCCAACACATCGTGAAGACAGTGATCACTTCAAATCAGTCTGGCAACTCGGAATGATTCAGGAAGAAAGATGGGAGGTTTTAATTGGCGCGATATTTTAATGGACTCCAGCAGTGACAGCACTAGGTCATCGTGCTCGCATCTTTTTATCAAGTTGCCACCTGAAGTATTGGCTCAAATTTTCTCGCACTTGCCTGGAAAAGACGTGAGCAATGTGTCCAAAGTGTGTAAATCCTTCTTCGATGCTAGCAAAGTAGAAAACATTTGGCAAAAACGGTGTCTCGTAGGTGAGTTATGCTCGAGCTAGGGGTATCTGTTGACCTCTGTTCTAATTGAGTCATTGAGTCAATGAGCTGAGATCGTGTGAAATATAATGGCATCGAGCAAATATATTTTATTTTTTTACTCAAAAGGGCAAGTTGCCCTTACTTTTGCAATTAGCTGTAAATAAACATGGCCGGAACCACACACACTTGCACGTGGAAATATTTGAAACAGTTCAAGGACAAATTCGCATTGACACAATTAGAGCGTCGCGAAAGAAACATTTTGCTATTTAAATTGATTCAAATTCACAATGGCGAGTTGGAAATCTTGATTTTAATTATCCAAAAAGTTTAATTTGATTCGTGTAACTGGATCTGGATGCGATAAAAGGGTTAATTTTAATGTTGAAGGCGATAATAGGAAAATTGCAAGTGAATAATAAATTATATCTCAAGGAAATTGTTGAACTTTTAAAATTGGGGCCAGGTTAGTGGTCTAATTTTTAATGTGAGGGAGCCTTGGTTTTTGGATCAAATTGGGGGAAATCTACTTTTTTTCTTCTTCTTTTTATCTCAATCTGATTTTATTTTATTTTTATTTCTAGAATATGGTATATCGTTACGTGATTGTCAAGATGGCTTATCGTATATGCAACTGTACACCAAAAGTGAGTCATTTCGAAAGGCTAACGTTTGGAAATGTTATTAATCTAATATTACAGCTACAATTTATGTAATGTATAATTTGATAAAATTCCTAATATTTGTTTTATCAACTCGTATTACAGTTTTATATAAATATGGTCACATGATTGGAGTCTGGCAGACCGAAGTAGCGTCGTACGGTGGTTTACTTCAAGTAAAGGTATAAATAAATGAAAGTATCTGTCGTTTAACAGTGAAATTATAAATGTGTGTTTATTTTTTCTAGTTTGAAGATAAAAAATTGGTAGGGATTGAATGGCGTCCACCATCTAATCCAAATGTACGCGACGCTTTAAGGAGAATTGATCTTTTTACGATTGAATTAACCGAAGATGGATTTGTGCAGATTTTATGCCAAAAGGGAAGTCACGGACCTCATCCTGCCGCTATTGAAATGGTAGTGTATTAGAATCTCGCCACTTGGAGGAAATAAAATTCCACTTTTCACAATTCATGCGACAGTATTTGAAACGAAATTATTTGCTTTCAGAAAAAAAAGATTTGTTTTTATACAAAATGCTGTTGTCCTGAAAAGCATGAATATCCTGGAAGTAAAGAACAGGTAAATGATTTATTATATTGATTACACATTAAAAAAAAAATATATTAATTTTTTTGTTTATTATATTTCAATTTATTTGAAGGAATTTTTTGAATGGTTGAAAGATGAAACTAGTTTTGCGCATTTATTGGACGTGCATTTAAAAGAATTATTTCTCATGAAATTTCTGATGATTCGTGAGTACGAGTAAGAAACTATTTATTTAAATATATTACGTTGATCTTTTTGTTTTAAAGAGTGATGGAAATTTTACAGATAGGTTCGTATGTATATTAGATGGAAAAGTACAGCTGTTATTATGTAACTTTTCTTATTGCTTTTCAAACATGTTTATTTTCTAAATTAATATAAGAAACCTTGACCTTGATAAATGTTAATATTCAGTTTAGCAAGTTACGTAAAAGCGATGTTAAGAGCTCACGCCACCAGCTTATAAAATATTACAAATATACTTAATAATAATTCCAGCTGTAAAGTTAATAATGGGTTTTTCTTGTTTCCAAGTGCCTGCCATTGGTTGAAACCTCAATCAAGGTTATGTTTATTCCCACAAGCTGGCGCCAATTCTCTTTTGGTTGGGCTTTTAAAATGGCTTTTTTTTGTGCATGATTCACAAGAGTATTTCAAGATTTAGATTTATTTTTTCGTTATTATTAAAAATTGTTCTTTGGTTTTGAAAAAAGAACGATCGAATTGACTTTTCTCTTGCATTTTAGACGAAATGCGTTCGAACATCGCCGACTTCGTCCCTCACCACCCAAAGCTGATGCAATCATCCAACCTGGTCTTTTCAAAGGAACATATTCTTCTCATGGATTGGAATTGGTGCTACTTACTTACGATTCCTACGGAACTAAAGTGAAAGTTACTAAAGTGACGGTAATTAATTAATTAATTTTAGATTTAGATATTTTAAGAGTTAAATGCGCGTCGTCCATAATAAGAGTAAAGTTTCCACCGGTGCCAACAGGTGGCGCCTGTTGTACGATTCAAAATTAATTTCAATTATTACTCCATGCTTTTAAGCCACTTTTAAGTTCATAATTATTGTTTTTCCGTTTAAAACCGGTTGTTAATCGAGTCATCACGTTATCTGATAACATTTTTTTTATCTCCCAGTATTTTTTCTTTTATTTTTTTGCATGCTTGACTTAAAAATTGTGACACGATTGTATACATTTAAAAAAGTGCTTTAAGGTCACCCTTGGCGGAAATAATAGTAGGTTTCCAAATAACAGGAAGTATCCATGTTGTAAATAAAAAAAACTAAAAACGAAAAAAAAGAACTTGAAAGCCGACAAGTGAAGGCAATTAAAACTGTTCAACCACTGTCACTTTGGGGGCTAATTTAAGTGACCAAGGAGATGAGGAATGTGCACAGGTTATGATGGAAAAAAAATTGATGGTTTAAGAAACCCCGTCCATTATTCGACCGTGATTGATGAGGCTTAATAATGAGAGGGAGGCGAGAAGAGAAGCAAAGTGATGGTTTTCCTCACTCGCTTTTCCTCTTAAAACGATGCGAATTGTCGTTGCAATTGAATGACCCTGTAATTAAATAGGACAAAGATTTGTTGTCGTTTAATAAAGTCCCATTAGTCGCGTAGAAAAATTTAAATGTTTTTTGTTGTTGTTGTTTGGATCGCATGGGAAGTGGTTAAAAGTTTGTCTTAATTTTTTTCCAGCACCTTTAACATCTATTTCATCTTGTAGACACGCCTTGATCTTCCATCATTTCAATCCTTTGAGATGAAGCTCCCCCGAGCAAATAGTTTGTTTTTTTCTCGTATGATTGAGTCTTGGTGAATATTCATGGTTCGCACCTGCATTCATCGGGCCGATTTTCCACGCACTCACATTTTACTCCTCCTCCCATTCATTTTGCCTTTGGCTCGAAAGCATGCAAGCAGTGGATGTGCAAATCAGTAATTGCAAGCTTCGAATTGTACCCTAGGCTCGTTGAGTTTGCCTCTGGTTTTTTTCCCATGTACGGGACGGGTCAGCTGTTTGTGAAACATGCAAATCGGGTGATCTGTTCTTTGTTCTCTCAATGAGTGATTGAATTAACTGGAAAAAAATGCATGAAATGATGGGGATTAATTTTTAGGTTAATATTTCAAATTAATGGAAAAGTTATCTGTTTTTTTTTTTGTGTGGAGAATTTCAATTTGTTTAGTCTCTGAAACTTAATGTTATCGATTTGAGCGTGGCATTTGTACTATCGAAGTTCTGAGAACTCAAACTTCCTGCTTTAGGTTTTGGTAAATAATATTTCAGATTATTTGATTTTCTTGAAAAATAATTTCCAATATAATTTCAAATTTCAATACTGATACGAAGTATTAATAAAGGAAGTTTGCGACAAATAGTGTAGATTTTCCGCACTAATATTGCACAAATTGAGAAATTTTCTCTTGGGATCCGAGATAAATAAATTAGTAAATCTAGAAAATAATTACTCAACTGAAACTTGTGCAGCAGGGAAACTTACCAAACTTCAAAGCAACATCTTTGTATTGAATCGTTTGGTGTAATCATGGAAGCCCACCAAATGGTAAATGTCAACATTTCTATTTGAGAATACTTTCTAAAGATTGTATTGACCGAAATATTTTGGCATTTTTTTACATTTTCAATTGAAGCGGCGTGATTACTTGACTCGCAGCCGAACATCTCGTATAGGTTTCATTCTTTAAAAGGAATTAAAACAAAGTTTCTAGACTTTAATTGGAAAATTGAATTTCTCCCCAATCTTAATTTCAAGATTGATGGTTAATCTTAATCTCTAACCTCAACGTGACATCGCGAGATGATCTTGTGACCTTTTTACGGATAATCCCGTTTTACATTACGTACTTATACTTACAAAATTCATTCTTCTGCAGGGAGATCCGAATGTCCCAGCCGGGGAACTTACCTTTAAATCGGATTTGCAGTACCCCATCATCCTGACTGAAAATCAGCAACTTGATATACAGGTGATGCGACAACCTGATGCAGTGGTATCACCGATACCGCTGCATAAACTGCCCCTTCAGTCATTCCGATTGCCTATCGAATTCTCACCTCGCGAGGATGCTAATCTCTTACCATCCACGTGCAAAGCAAGGTAGGTTTTGTTTTACGTACGTGTATATGGTTTCGTTAATTTTTATTACCGTTTAAATAGGTTTTATGGATGGGGTCAAGTTGCTGGTCACGGTTTTACTAATCCGTCATTTATTGGTGGGCATTGGATAATTTTTAATGAAGATCTGTTTGGATTTCTTTGGTTCGAGTTGCTTTCGTTGAGCCTTTATCACCGTGTTCAAGAAGACATCTTATAAGTGAATTTGAGTTAATTTTAAGTGAAGGTTGAAGATCAATCTGAAAAAAAGTTTATTTTTGTTTTTTGTTTTGTTTTTAATGTTTTTTTTTTTGGGGGGGTGGGTGTATGAGTTGGAGTTTTTAATTTTTTGGATTGATTTAATGTGATTTAGGTCATCGAGATTTTTTTTGTTTTTTTTTTGTTTTTCATAGATGGGGTTTTTAAATTTACGCTTGGAACTATAATGTTGATATTTTTTTGTCTACTCTTGTCCAATCCAATTTATGCATTTATTATTGCTGATTAGTGATTTTATATCGTGACAAATGAAAAAAGGAAATATAAACATGTATAAACTTAAGTTGACGACAGAAATTGTCTTTTTGTACAAATCACTGAATTTTTGTATTATAAAATGCTTCCTTTTTTCCCCACTTGTTTTCCCAAATTAAAAATAGCCCTTTTTAAAATTTAATTTAATTTTATAATTTAATTTTTTTTGGAGCGACATAATTTAGGCAGAAAACCTGCTATTTTATTTCAATTTCACATTTTAAAACATATATGCAATTAAAGAGTTGTTTTAGCGTGGCCTTTGGCACATGTGTTGTTAATTTCAGTTGCTTATATTTGAGTTAACTGTAAATGGCTTGACGACTCTCATTCCTCTAAGCAGATTTTTATCTGAATTTATTTTGAAGGGAAAAATGTGTATGAAAACATTCTTTGAAGCGAATGTAAAGTTATCTTGACTTTAGGAACGAAGTTTAATCTTTTGTAAAAAATGTGTATGGTTGATGTAGGGGTCGGTGGATTGGAGGTGGGGGTCTTATTTCCCTGCCGACCCCTCGTCTCGTTTTATTTCCCTCCCCCTCGGGTTCCCCCTCCATTTTTCTATTCTCTCCTTATATGTGTGATGTCTAAACCATTCAATTTTGGTTGGGTTGCCTTCACTTCCTGCATTTCTGGTGGAATCATTTGTCAAATGGCAGCAATAGGATTAAAAGATAGGTTACTGACCACCAGTGACCTGGGATGCCAGCTGGGTGAGGGCAATCTTTTTTTTCACCCCTATACCCCTCTTTCCTATCTCACAACATTAACACTCGCCTGCTGCTTGCTTGCATACTTGTAAAAAAAAATTATTTTTATTAGCAATTATGATTAGGTTACTTAGATAGAAAAAAACAAATATTTTTTTATCGTGATAAGGAGTAACAAATCTTTGAGTGGCAAAAAATATAAAATGTGTTTTTCATTGTAATTTGTTCAGAAATTAAAGGAAACAAAAAACTGTGAACATTTTTCTTTTATTTATTTTTTTGTTTTTTATTTTTTAATATTGCAACTTGCTAGTAGATGGCAGTGTAGGTTAGTCCTTGACGTTGTGGAGAAGTATCCATGTTATTACTCCGCCTCTTTGTAAATATGCACGCGACTGCCATGACTGAGAATGGGTGGAGCTTGGCTTCCCTTCGCGATTGGTTGCTAGGGGAAATGAGGTCAGTCGGGGGTGGAACCCGTCGTACATCGTGCATTAATTTTGACCCAGCGTGGGCAAATAAATGCCACGTCAATTGAGGCTACACCTGCCATTGGCCGGGTCGTTAGCTCTGCTATGGCCGGGAAGTGGGTATTCCTCGTGCTTTCATGTGGCAAGACAAGCAACGATAATGGCCAATTAGGAGCAGCTTAGTGACTTTGGTTCGCAAAATTGCTTCCCAATCCAAAAGAATCGGTCGTAATAAGACGAGGTTCTGGGCACCATCATTCACTTGTACAGTGAGTGAATCCCATAAAGCTCTCATCGTGTCTTAATGTAAAATGTAATCCGAGATGCGATTTATTCCTTTAAATCTCCCTCTTGTTTTTGACCTTTTTAATTGAAGTTTTATTTTTTTCTGTGTATTTTATTTGCTGTATATTTTTTTAAGTTTCGGAATTAAAAGTTGACGAAAAATCAATTTCGGGTACTTTTAATTTTAATTGAAAAATAAAATAAAAAAGCAAAAAATTCTAAAATGATTGGTGAAGATAATTAGTTCCGATGAATTCAATTTTGTATTTGGAATTTCTTGATTCCCAGCTTTCTGTTGAAGTACACACAGGTCAAATTTGATTGCAAATTAAAAGCTTAAACTGTGCTTAGACAAAGGTAAATTAGTAATAAATTTGTATGATTTTTTTTTCTTCCCCCCAAAAAAATGTTTTTCACATGAATTTTTCCCCACTGCTCATTCGTGCCATCCTCTTCATTAAGATGGAGCTGCAAGGCGAAAAATTCTTGATGCTTTAATGGTCTTATAACCTCATGCAGAGTTAAAATGTGAGATAAAAAGCGAAGAAAAAAAAAAGTTCTGTCACTTAAAGCAATTTAATGTTTTTCAAGTGGACTCTAATTGTGCCTATATATACTCCATTTAGAAACAAAATACCCTCACTTCCTGTGCGCCAAAAATTATCAAAAACCCCTTTTTTTAAGGGTTATTTTGTTCTAATTACATTTTCCCCCTAAATTTAACGGCGAGATAATGAACTTTTGATTTAGGATTGTTTTCTATTCTTCCTATAAAGAGGGGTAAAAAATTGTTTTTACCACCCAACCACAACAGCTTTTGTGGTCTGTTTAGCGCTAATTTTCTTTAATAAATTGATGCCTTTTGATTATCCAATGCAGCTTTTAAGAGACTAAATGGATTGGCAACTTCCTGTATTTGTGTTGAGATGACAAGAGAGGTCACATGCTTGCCATCAGGCTTTTCTTTTCTCATCTTCTTTTTTTTCTTTCTTATCTTTTGTAATTGATTTATTCCTATTAACAATTGTTGATGTGCTCATAAAGGAGACCAATAATTATCTACAAAAATAAAATTAAAAAAATCGTGAGTATTTTCAGATGTTATTCATGTATTACTCGAGTGCTTAAATATTTAAATCTATATAACGTACATATATAAAATGTAAAATAGAAATATATGGATATTTTATTATGATATAAAACAAATGTGAGCAATTTTAGAAACAGTTATGGCGAGTAATCCATTGTATGGTATGATCCACAGATAAGCGGGTTTGAAAATAAAATTATAAAGTGCTTCATCGGTTGGAATTGTAGATTATATTTCCAGCATTGCATTGTGCACATTGATCTAACCATGAAAACAGCGAGAAATCCAATTTGCTTTGGGCGATAGAAATCTGGGATGTGTTCACTTAATGGGAGCATGTTAGCTTGCATGTGTTTGTAATGAATATTTGAAAAGTATTGAAAATATGAATCGGATCACTTGATGCAAATCTTCCAATTGGATAGGACAGCTATAACGCCATTCGGGCGTTCTGGCTTAATTGATGGAAAAAGAAAGGTTTCGGATTAAGTAATATTTTACGTGGAGTGACGTAGGGGCTCGAAGGAGACGTGCAAGAACTTTAATGTGGATGGTGTACACCTGCCTCGTCACAACACAAAGAAAAAGTTGCACCTTTGCCTCAATTTATGGGACACTGCTGTAATGAAGCAATTAAGACGGTATAAACAACGGCCATGATCACCAGCTCCATGTGAAGTCGTGAGGATAAAAAGAAGGCTTTATTTTTGATGTGGTCTCGTAAGGATATTGTAATAATTATATTATAATAACATTGCATTACTACCAAGATAAATTGATTGGCTTCGGATAATAAGCACGGACGGAATGGACAGAAATATTGTGCATTGTATTTCCTTTTAGACGCTGAGGCTCTGAAAATTGCTAGGGAAAGATTGATTTATTAACGAGAGAAGCAATTATATATGAATACAAAATTTTAATCCTTTAATATTTCCGCAGTAAAAATGATATAAAATTATTTGGTCTTTTTTTCGGGGGGTTTTATTTTGGGCGTGGTTTGCCATTGCTGTTTGGAAATGTAACGTGAATCATAAAGTGTGTTATGATTAAATTAATAGTCCGTAATTTGAGAATATTAAATTATTTCTTAAATGGAATTAAAAGACATAAAAATAATGTATGATTGAAATAAATATACTCTGTAAAATTATTTCAATTAATGGCTTGGAATGTTTTTATTTTCATCGTTTGTTGTTGTGGTGTATTTCGTGAGGTTTAATGAAAATATAAATTAACAATATAAGCTTTTCGATCCGTGGGTCACCTCGTAAAGAGCGCGACGAAAAGTATTTACTGCTCTGTTTATGAATTTGATTCTTTTTTTATGCGAAGAAAGGAAACGAACAAAGTCTCTGTTTATTCAACAGAGCCGTCTAGTTTTTAACCCGGGCCTCAGTAGGTCATGTGACATCCCATAATGCCTCAACAAAACATATCACATGTCAAACAAAAATGTCGACTTCTACTTGTGCTGGAAAAAACTTTACTTTTATTCTTTTATTACACAAAAATAAGTATAAATCGTTTTAATTGTCAATTAAAAGGTAAGTATTTCTATTTTAGTTTTTTTAATGGTTGAATCGTGGACATAAAAATGTATCAAAATACGAGATTTTTAATTAATACTAAATTATTTTCATCTTACAAACAGAACACAAAAGTATAAATACAACTCAGTCGGTTGAAAAACACGCAGATGGCCTAAAACAGTTGTCTTACAAATTGAATAATTCGGTAGGGAGAAGTGCGAATCTATTCCCGGTTTCCGTCGACGACAAAAACAAGTAAATAAACATTGATTACGAATGTGGAAAATTAATCCGTTCAATTATTTTCCAGCCTACGAAATATTGTGCATAACATTTTATATCGAAAGAGAGATTCAAGAGAGACAGAGGTAAAATGGGGATTGGCACTTCGATTTAGAATCCAAAGCCCGGAACAGAATATAAGCTCGGGGATCATAAGACGATATTAAATTTTTTTAATCAGTTTTCCCCCCTCAACTTAACTCAACTATACAAGTTGCATCAGTCGCGCGTCGTTTGCTGTACATCGTGTTCTCATCACAGTTTTAATCTCGAAACTAAAGCATAAGACGGAGAGGAAGGTGATGAATGCGGGGAGGAGTGAGCGAGAGAGAGAGAGAGAAAAAGAGAGAGAGAGAGGATTCCTGGCGGCGAGTGTAAGAAGTTTGCGAGAATATAAAACAGTGAAAAGGGCAGTGAGAGTACAGAGGGTGGGCCATCATCAAATTTAATTAAAATACGAACCGTTTTCATTCTTTAATCAAATTCAACTCCTGGTTCCTTATTCAATTATAAGTTAATGGTCGGACTATCAGCCGCCTTCTTCGTGAGCGTGATAAGCCTAATATTATTGTGTCGAGTCATTTTTTGCTGAAATAAGAAAATTGGGCGCGGCCACGTGTAAAAATATGTATAATATCTGCAGAAACCAGGTTGCTAACAGATTTTTTTTTGCTTTTTTTAGGTACATGCATTAACGGGTAATTCTAAGGTCCTTTTCGTGACGTTAATTATACATTATCTGCACCGTTAAGAAGGCAAAGATGTGATTGTGTAGGTTGAACCAGCTTGGATGAAGAATGTCCTTTATACGAGACACGTATTATTATCGGCACGCAATGGTGGATGAGGGGTGGCATGGCAAGGCATATGCTGAAAATATTATGAGTCTTATTAGGATGGCACTGAATTTGACGTAATTGAATTAAAGTTCCTTTACCACTTCGATTAGTCGACTAAACAGCGGAAGAGGGGAGGTCTACCAATTAGTGACCCTCTTTCTCTTAATGCATCAGACTACAATTGTCGTGAGTGCCAAGAGAGAGAGAGAGCACAGTTTGGTGGTGCCAAGCTGAAGAAATGCTGCAGTCATCGATTGAAATGATTTCAATTTCAATTTTGAAAAAGAAAAAAATATATATATCAAGGTAAATTGTTTTAATCGCTAATTTATATTATTAATTAACATAACATTTACATAAATTAAGCTATTGATTTTATTTAATGCGTGTTTTTGCTGGGGTTTGGCTCATGCCGATACTCGGAATATCGAAATGTGGTATGAAATGAAGGCGTATATTTCTCTTTATAATTAAGAAAAATCAATAGAGATTTTTTATTTTACGACGCTAGATGTTACGATCAAGTGTCATGCAATTGTAATCAAACCCCAGCTAAATCTTAGTGTTTTTGATTTGTTTCGGTGTTTTTTTTTTGCTTCTTTCTTTTACATTTAAGAAATTTCATTTTTAGAAAAGCTAGGAATTTATTCCTTCCTCCCTCAACCCAAAATTGTTGAAAATTCTTATATCAAAACAATACACCCTTCGGTGTGTTTGCAAATACAGATTTGCTATGCAGAGATTTAATTAAAAATTCTGATTAATTTCCATTATCTTAGAAAAGTTTAATTATAAAAGTTTTCTAGCTAAAAAAAATAATAATTTGATTTTCTAGTCTTCCTTTGTAGGCTTTTATTTGCACATAGGTGCACACATAACAGTACACACCCACACACAGTGACCTATATCCTCAGCTTTTTTATGTGTATGTATTTTGTCTGTGTTTCTATACTCACCTCACCCAGAAGTTACCCTCTTCTCGAACCTCCCCCTCAGAAGACAAACGCACTGTCATTCATCCCCCACATTGGCACATAGCAGCGAGTACATTGGCCTACTTCTACTCGGGGCGGAAGATATTGAATCTAACCCCACCATCATCCATCAAGCAAATTTCAATTGTGAATGGCTCGGTTTTAAAACAGTCAACAAGTCGATGACGTCAAAGATGAAGAGCCACTTCTTTTCTCTCTTGACAAGTTGCAACAGCAGGCAAATGCTCAAGCAACTCTCTTCCTACTCACCTGTGTGTGAAACCAATCGTAATAATGCGATATCTCCCCCACCCCACCTCCCGAAGAAGTTTGATAATGGATGGTCCCCGACTTAAAGGGGGTGAACGTCCTTAGAGATGGGCCCCTACCGTCTAGAGAAATACGGAGCGGGTGGGGAGCAGCAACTCAGACAAGCAACTTGAAGAGGGGTATTATTTAGCTAAGGTGCCTTTTGGTGGGGTAAGAAGTGGTGGTAAAGGAGTCACATTGTTAAAAAGGGGTCAGCAGTCACTGTAGCGGGGGAGGGATAAGAAATGCGGATGGTGGAGGGAAGAAGGGAAGAAGGGAAGTGGAAGAAAGAAAGAAAGAAAAGGAGAAAAAAAATTTCCTGTCAAGGAAATATAAACGGTCTAATTGTTCATTAAGCATGGCTCGCCCTTCCTATACTCACAAGTCAGTGCCAACTTCTTTCTAGATAGCGAAACTAGGCCAAATGAACAATTTTACTCCCTCCCTCGTCATGGAGGTTGGGGGTCTTTGGCCGAGACGAGAGTCTTTTGGCGCCATCCGACGAGTCGAAAACTCGTCATATTCTGATTGTCGACTTATTTTATTTTATTTTAGTGCGTTTATCGATTATTTTGGTTTTTGCTGCGACTTTGATGGGATTTTTTTTATTTTTGGTTGTTTTGTTGTTTTTTGGATTTTCAAAATTTAATGTTGGTGGTGAAATTAGTTTTTTCAAAGACTGCCAGCTTTATATTCGGCCCTTTGAAATAACCGTCTGGTTGCAACCCTTTCATTTTCCAGTTTTAATTGATGGTTCCCTAATGCTAATGAAAGGTCATTGTGTGAAAAGCTCAACCCTTTCATTTCACTATTGATGTTATTTTTTTTTCTTCTCTCATTTCTATTAAGTTATTTTTAATTTAATTTAAATTTTAATATTAATTACTATATAATTAATATAATTTTTTTTCTTTTCTTGTTTACCTTGTTTTGTTGTTGGAACTTCAAACGGTTTTCCTCGCCCCACAACAAGCAAGCCCCATCTTTTTAATGATAATAAAAAAAAGAGTCGGCAACACAACCCTTTGCTCTCTCGTTCATCCGGTCTTGATCTTCCCCTTTCTCGTCAGGTACCCGCGGGGATACAAAACGTCGCTCGTCCTCAACCCTTCCAGCCCTAGCGTGGGGTTTACTGGGTGGGGTAGAAGACTTCGCAGATGGGCCCGAGAGCTCTTTGTTTGTCGTGCTGGAAGGGTTGAAACCAAGAGAAAGGGTTACACTGCCAGCGCCTGGATGCTTTTGTTGAGCAACAGCAGAGGGGTTCCGATCTCGAACCGGATCCCGAGATGCTGTAGGGGCACCCACAGAAAGTTTGCGTCCCCTCCATCTTCCAGTCTGTCAGTGGGCACAACAACTGGTGCCGAGAAAGGAAAGGGTTAAGGGAAAAGGTTGAAGCATAGTCATGTGAAAGAAGGGTGTGGTAGGGTAGAGGATGGAGAAAAAAATGAGAAAAAACAAAAGGTGTATGTGCTGTTTTTTCTTCTTCTTTCTTTTAAATTTTTTTTTTTTTTTAATGTTTTGTCTGTGAATAGATGGATGTAGAACGGTTTTTTGAAAGAGGTTTTGAGGATCGGGTTGTGTTGGTTCTTACTAATTAATGACTTCGAACAAATAGTGAGCAAAGAAGGAAGTAGAGTGATCAAAGCTACGAAATAGAGTGCACAATGTTGGGAAATGAAATATTAACGTGGATAGTAGGGAAGAAAAAAGTAAGCTTATTATTTAAGCTGTAATTTTCTTTCTTTCTTTTCTTCTCTTGTTTATCTTTCCTTTCTGCGTGCTGAGAAGTTTAAATTGTGAATTTATGTACGCGCTCTAAGTTATATATATATTTTATTAGACGATTTTTGTGTCTCGGAATGGAGATTGACTAATTATAAAAACATATGCACCTAATCAGTTAATTAATTTTGCAATTTAAGAAGAAAATGTACTTGCATTTACCCCGCCCCAATCTCTTTGCTCCTTTTAAAAGATGCTTCCTCTCCCAGGGCCTTGGGCTCACTTTGAAGTTGGACACCCCTCCCTGCTTTTTCTAATTTCTTTTTTTTTGCTTCTTTAATTCAAGCCCGCTCTTACTCCATTCACACTCATTGCACCGCGGAGAGCACTCTACATTTTTTTTGGATGAGTCGGTTGGGAAAGGCTTAATAAGTTTACAGATACTTGCCCACACACGAATCGCAATTTCTGACCTTAATTGGTTGGTGCGAAGAATGCTTTAATTGTTGCTTAATTTGGTCGTGTATGCTCGCGCAAAGCGAAATTTTAAACGAAACCACGAAAAAAGAAATTACCGGTTCTATCATTTCCAGGAAATGAATGTTACATAGGTTAATTTTATTTTATGCATTTATAAGTACATGTTTGGCGTGGCAGCTTATATTAATGTTTCGTCATTAAATTCTTAACTACGGTTTTAATGGATTGATTAATGAGCGTGTCGTGCATTTGTTCATGTGAATAATTACTTTTTTTTAATCGTCTCTGAATTTGTTGAATTTTTTTTTAAATTGCGCTAATAAGATGGGTGTAAGACATGTCAAATTCCGAAAATGGGAATTTAATTTTTATTTATTTTTTTCGAACGGGAAAAGACAAACGTGATAAATAAACAACAACTAGTGCGATTTAGCTCGGGATAAATCAAATATTTAAATATATATGTATGTATAAACATTTCAATATACACATGAAGCCGTTTCCATCAAAACACAGTCCATTTGTAACTGGAAAAATTTATGAAAAATAGATATGCTGTCAAAAGAATTTGTGAAAATTTCTGTTTAGTGGAAGTGCGTGCTTCGAATGGCTAATATAAAATAAAAGAAAAAAAGGGGTAGGGATGGGAAAGATTGTTGGAATGGTTTGAGATAATTTAGATATGAGTTGTAAATAAATAAAAACCCTTCTTTTTAAGAGTGGAATTTCGAGTAAAGTACAATAAAAAGTGATGAGTTGTTGGTAATTGAGGGAATATAAATAGAAACTGATGTAAAAAAAGTATGTGCGTGACTTAAGCAAAGCAATTGGTTTACAATCCAATATCATAGAGTGAAATCTTCAAATGACGCTGTGTTTGTTAGATTTGCAGTTGCCAAAGGCATGCATTGTAAACGAAGCCAAGTGCTTCGAGAGGTATATGGGCAATAACACGTGATAAATGTCCAACAACATGAGATGTTTATAGGATTTGCCTTGACAGCAATGTGTATGGATCAATGAACATTATTAGCACTGGTGCACGACATTTTCCTTTAATATCAACGAATTAAGTGATAAGAACAAATAACTTTTGTCCCTTTTTTATATTATTAGTATTTTCTTTTTTTTTTGGGGGCACTACAACTATTTATTTAGTTATGCAGGTGGGAATTTTACACTTCATTCCATGTTTCACCTGTTTTATATCGTTTTTCTTTCTCTACCTCTGGCTTCTAATCATCGAGTGAGATGATTTGCGATAAAACCTGAATGAAATTGTGGATATTAATTTTTGATGGTTTGCTGGAAAAATTAAATTTATCCTTATATGGAAATAATTTTTACATCTCATCTTGTGGAGGCATCTTTAAAGAACTCAATGGGGGAATGTAAAGGGTCTTACACCCTCACACTTGAGCACGAAAGGCCCTGAAAGAGTTAAAATGGCTCTCATGAATTGCACACTTGGTTTAGGCTTAACTGCAGTGCACAGTGCACATATATACGTTGCACTGTACTATTGCGAGCAGTTGTTCACCGTGAAATCTTTATTTCTTTCGCTCTCTTTCTGTGTTTTTAAAAAAAAAATTCTTTTATTCTTTTATATTTTGCTTTGGACAATGGATATTTTAATTTCCCAGAAGCGGAAACTTGGGAAATTTATGACAAATATAACTTACCCCATGGAATTTTTTATTTTACAGCACATAAACTTTCCCTTTTCCTTATTTTCTCCCACTCTAACACATTTTTTAAAAAAAAAAGTTAATTCATTTTATATATTGTATATATATTTTTATATCTATTCGTTTCCTTAGGTTTTTTCCCCCAGTATTTCAGCTTTAAAAATTTATTGAAAAACTATTAAAATTATAAATGTGAAAAATTAATTACGAGTGAAAGAGAAAATTGGAAAGAGAATTTAAAGGGTCTAATAAAATGCAAAAGATTTTTCATCTGTCAGAGACTTGGGTATTTATTAGATGGGCGCCAGACAATTTTTCCCTATATTAACTGGTTATTAAACAATTTGCTTGCCGACTTAATTCAATTGCTCGGTTAATGGTCCATATTCTGCTGGCGAGACTGCTGCAAAGGGTTTCTCGTTTCTAGAGTGAGAGAAGACACCAAAGAGAAAGTGCATCTAACTATTTAACAGGTTGGAATTAGAATTAGGAAAAATAAAACCTTTTGCGGAACGAGCACACCAAAGCTTTTCAGATTAGGTCTGTTCAGTGTGGGGTGGCGGAATTCTTTTTTCTTGTTTTTTCTTTTTTTTTCTTCTCCCCCTTTTCTTTTTGTCTTCGATTTCGGTTCTTAATGAAACAAATTAGGCCTTGCTGTACGCAGGCCTTTTGAGAGAGCAACAAGAGAGACGGGAAAGTAGAGAGAAAAAAAATCCGAGTGAACCAAACAAGATTTAAGTAGAAGGTCTTAAGCTACATGACGATATTCTAAGGTAATACCTCTGAGGAATTGAAAGACGGAAATGTGGTTTTGTTGTAGAAAAATAATTATTTTTCTCTTTTTTTTTTTTTTTTACTTCAGCTCTATCCAGTTGGCGCCATTCTTCTTTTGTATAATTCCCTTCTGTTCTTGATTGCCTTTCGCGTTTTTATTTCCTTTTTCTTCGTTTGCATAAGGGGGTAGGCGTATTGGAAGTTGAAATGTAGGAAATTGAAGTAAATATAGGCAGCGAGCGAGGGATAATAATTGGAATGTCATTTGCAATTGGAAAATAGGCAAGCAGATATGGGAGAGAAAAAAAAAATTAAAAATTAAAATAAAAAAAGAATTTCGGGTTTGATAAGTCGGATCTGCATTGCAGAGGTTAAATTTATTGACTTTATGGTTTTGTTTTCTAACGTTTTTAAAAAAAAGGGAATTATTTATGTAAAAATGTATTGTGTATAATTATTTCATTTCATTTAAATTTTGTATCAAACGAGAGGTCTCGTGACAAGCTCGAAATGGAATCCCAAATGTACGGAATTGCAATTTGAGGAATTGATCAATTTTATTGAAGAAATGGAAATGCAGTCAGTTTGATGAAAACGGTTCCTTTTATTTTCTTCTTTTCTTTTGAATTTCTGGAATTAGATTTCAAAGAAAGAAGGAAAAAAAAACATGTACATATCGAAATCAACCTTAGTTATTAAATCTCAAATGACAAAACGAGACGAAATTGTAAAACGCTGTCATTCCGCAGTGATTGAATGATTTTTATTCATTAGGAGTATGTTACTTGCTGCAATTAGTGATAATGGGCTGAAAAGAAGGCGAAAGTGCAATATCACATGTGAAAATTAATTGAAGACTCTATTCCCTTTCCATTGCTACCTCTGTCTTATTTCTTTCTTCCTTTTTTTAATTTTTTTTTTTCATTATTATGATTCTCCTTTTCTTGTTCTTTATGGACTTAACTATTTTACTTGTCTTTTCTCTTCATAAATCAACTGCATACAGTTTTTTTTAAATTCCCTCACCGCTTTTTCTTTCTCTCATCCAAAATTCTGACGTTGCACATGCGCAAATGATTTTTTTTTCATCCACCAATAGCAACTCCAATTTTCCCTAAGCTAGGGCAAGTGTAAACATGAGCCCATACTAATCACGAAGTGAAAATGGATAAATTTAAATTAAAAAAAAACAAAAACAAAATAAAAATAATTCTAAAAAAAAAAAAAAATGCGAAAGAAAACCATCATTCAATTTAGTTTTTCAGTTTACGACGAAAATTGCAGAACAGAAAAAAAAGATGATGTTCCCTGATCTCAGGCTGGGTTATCTCGACCGAGAGCGAGAGAGGAGGCAAAATAAAAAAAAAAGAAATGCATTTTTTTCCTATTATTTTTTTGGTCATGCATGCACAGCTGCAGGGCCGATTGCTGTATTTCTCAGTCAAGTAACAAAACTCATTAATCATTTGCTCTCTCGCCTCAGCTGCTTATTTTCTAACTCTTTGAAGCCGATAGAGAGCGTGTAGAGTAGGACACAACAACCTGAAGACTTGTTTGAATAGACGAGCACAGTAACTTTGTGCAGGGACTCCCATGCTCTAGTTCCTCCAATTTAGAGAAGAGAGACACAGGGATGTGTGTGTGTAGTATGTGGGGGGTGATGACGGAGGGAAAAGACGATGGAGGAGGAGCTAGTCTTATGATGCTGCTTGCGGCTGGGTGGTGGATGGATGAGAGTAGTTAAAGGAGTTTGCATCATAACTCGAAAGCGTGCACTTAAAACTCACTTGGATTTGTTGCTTGCCTTCTGGAAGCCCATAACTTGATTCCTACAAAGTGATGGAATGCAGCTAACAGGTGAGTGCAGGTGCAGGCGCCTCGATATCAAACTCTGAGTCGCAGCCTATGTATACACACGATTCCACAATTTGGCCATTCCTTTTAATTAATTGCGAGTAAGGATTTTATCAAATGAAATGTCCTCTAAGTTTGCACTCCTGGGAATGGCGGTTGTGTGTATATGCGCAGCTTTTGTTTTGCAACACAACATGGCCTCTCCCCTCTTTACCCCTACCTATCCCTCTTGTGTTCAACCCTTTTCCTCCGCAGCAAAAAAAGGAATATTAATGGCTTGAACTAATCTCATCTACATACAGGTAGCCACTCGGCGGATTCCTCGTCTTGGCAGTCGCAAATGAAGAAAATCTCCTGCTGACTGAGCGTCTAAATGGCATTCTGCACTTGAAGGCAAAAGGAGAAGCAAGATATGGGCCTCGACTTTCGCTGGATGTGGATATGAGGTATGCAAAAAGAGTTCTTTTCACCTTTCTCTCCCCCTCTTTGCGCCAATTGCTTCCTACCCTCAAACTCGTAAATTCCCTGCTAACCCAAATATGATGGATGTTTGTTGTGAATATATTTTGGTGTTTTGAGTGTAAATTTTACGACTGCGTAGATTTGGATGATAAGATATCCAGTAATTATTATAATTAGATGCGGTAATAAGTAGCTGAGTAGGGAAAAAATCCTTTTAGAAAATGGAGTAGGTAATTAAAAATAATTGCTTTTAAATTAGGGTGAATTAGAAAGTAAAAAGAAATCATTTTTTTTTTTTTTTTTTAGTTTATCGGTATTAATCGCCGAGTTCATATTCCAATCGAAAGAAAAAGTTGTTAAAAAAATGTAGTTAAAGTACACCTGACATTAAACGTAGCATTTTCAAATTCAGTTATTACAGTGTATGCAGATATATATATGGGGGGAAATGGTTTAAGGAAAGTGTGGGGCTTGTATTAAACGATAAAGTTTTTTTTTTTTAAATGTAAAAGAAATTATAATTGGGAAAAGTTTAAAAAAAAATTGAGGAAGATTTTCGAGACTGTGTTTGGAGGAAATGGAAAATGGTTGAGGAAAAAAAAAACGGAGAAAGAAGGTTTTAGAACGATAGTGGTTGGTGCTTCGGATGGCTAATGAAGCCTGCACAGTAGGATGCCATCCATCAAAATGCCCAATTTCACTCAGCTAACGACAGATTGCAATCAGCAGTCGAATTTTTATTCCGACTGTGAATTGCTTAGGTGAGTGTGCACGAGACAATATGAAGCAGAACTCACTCGCATGATGCAAAACGAACCCCCGCCCCATTCTTTTCTCCTTTCTCCTTTCTCCATTCAAAATGGACATGAGACAGAAACATAAAAAGCTGAGAAAATGGCTTTGTGAAAGAGAAAAGGAAGCAAGCCAAGAAGAAAACCTATTAAACTGACGATGCATAAACAACTGGATAATGAGACAAGCTAATGAATAGTGAAGATACTTTTACTTTCTCTCTGCACTTTTCTCTTGACTTAAAAACCTAAAGATGAGTACACAACACATGCCACGAATAATGAGGACGAGTGCAGACTTGAAGTGTGATTCAATTTAAAATGTTTTCTTCTATGAAATCCTCGTTGGCAGCCATCGTTTGCTGTGTTTACAATTTAATTGTCATATAAAATAAGCATTTGGATATCGTTCCGCTGCCATTTTATATTAACCATTAAAACTATGGATTCGCATCGATAAAATGGAACGTAGAAATATATTATACAAACGTTAAACATTTTCGTTTGACCACTGAAGATGATCGGTTGATCGAAAGGCCTATGGTTTTGATTGATCGTCTGTAGTTTAGGGCGCCATTAATGTCACGAAAATCACTTTATTATTATCACAAAGAAAGTGCGCATTGAGATATATGTTTTTTATGTTAAACATTTTAGTTGTGTCTAAAATGTCATTTGACATTTAAAAATTGCAGTGGAGAGCATTTTCTTTCGCTTTTTATACCCTAAGGATTTTTTTCCCATTGGTTTAACATGGAGTCGGCATCCGATGCTGGTCCAAGAGTGAAAGTGTTCAGATGTGGCTAAATTGTGCTTTAAACGTTGCATCGATTTAAGAAAGAAGATGCTAATGTATGATTTATTAAAAAGCACAAGTTAGTTCCTATAGATTAAAATTTTAGTATTTTTATACTTTGGACTCGTCAACACACGCGAGTAACTGATATCTTGTAGCATTAAACCCTCTAGACATTTAAAATTGACATTTTTTTTCATTCTGGGTTCGCGGTGCATTTTACTGCTTTAAGTTTTTCATTAAAACAATTTACAAGTAATTAGACAGTAATTTAAATTTGTGATTAATGAAGCGGGCAGTCATAAATATTGACTGCATTTCTGACCGTTCACAGATTGAGATTTGAATTGTATTAATTTACTCATTTATTCGTTACCACTTCAGAAATTTGATTATCAATGATTTCTGTCATTTAATTTCATCTTAAAGCAACACATGATGACTTAACTGAGCAAATGCCTAGTTTTTAAGACAGTTTCGACATGCTCGAATTAATATTAATAGTATTTTTTTTTGGACATTTGATTAAACGTTCCATTTCGCCTTTGAATTGGGAAAAGATATTAAACTAAAGTTACTTGAAATTAAACTCGGGTTGAAAATATTTCTGAGAGAGTGTGAGAGAGGGGAAAAAAAGGCGATTGGTAAAAGTGTGGTAATAAAAACGAAGGGTTTTATGAAAATCATTGGGAATTGAGTGTGTTAAAGAAAAAGGTTTGGCGTTTGATAAGTCTCTGCGAAATGCTTTCTCAAATAGATAGCGTCTTGAATTGCTTATACGCATCACCCTTCAGACACCCGAGTCCAAAGTGATCACGTTATCTTGGTCGTTGGCTGGCAGAATGAGTTCCCGTCTCCTGATTCTGATAGGTTTGCGAGAGACGGAAGAGAATGGAAAGCGATGGAGAAGAGAAAGTGGAAAGCGTCTGCGCGTGCGTACGCTCAGGGTTAAGCTCAAACAGACAAATCAATTGGAGTGGTGCATCAAGAGAGAAAACACCATCAACCTTTGCTGGAATTGGTTGACGTGACAGAAAGGGGAAGAGAAAAAAAAACATGTAGAATTGATGGGAATGTGCAGGCTGCGTTTAGAATTTTTAAGTTTAAATTAGTTTCATCTAGAAAGTAGTAGCTCAGACTTAATTTACAATGATTTTGACCCGGGAAATTTTGTTTTGGAGGATTAGGTTAGAAAAAAATGTAGTTTAGTTTGTTTTTTAAGTTTGTTTAGTTATAAAAACGAGTAAACATATAATTATGTAGTCGCTGTGGTGTTTTTTTGAGAAATTGTTGGTTTTTTTGAGCTTTTTCAATCAAAAGAACGTGAGCGAGTTATAAAAACAGATTTAAAGGTTATAAATAAATGTTAGGTGTTTTTATACATGGTTAAGATTAACCGTGAATCCATTACTTAAAAGATATTAGTGATGAAACTGACACACAGTTAAGTAATTTAGTAGAAACCATATTTTAAGTGTGAAACTTAGTGAGATAGTGTCGTTTTAATACCAAAAATTGTGTTAATAAATTATGTGTTAATAGCTTAGCTTGTCTGCAATATTGTAACAACATTATTTTGAAACTAAATGTTGATCTTTCGGGATACTTTCACGAGTAAAATATAATTTTGTGAATTTTCAAAATGCGCTAAACATTTATTATTGCCAACTGAATTAATTCGAGGCTTAAGCCAATGAGATTGAGTCAGAACTGTTTTTTTTTTTTATTCGGATATGGATTTTTTGGAAAGCTGTTATTTGAAAAAAGGGTCATTGAAATTTGAATAATTCGATGATTTTCGCCCGTGTGCACACGGCACCCTTTTTTCTTACCCCTATAATTTATGTAAAAAGAAGGCAAAAGCGAACAGTCGGAGAAAGTTAAAATGTTTGTTCACCTTAGCATGGAAACGACTCCATTTCCCCACAGTTCAACAAATACGTTACTTTCTAGTAACAAGATGTCAGCAGAAAAAAAGAATGAAAAAAGAAAGAGTTTTCCTCTTCGCTATTGAATGATTTTAGCATTTCAAACAGCACTGTCTTCTACACAGTAACCAAAAGAAGAAAGTCAATTCTTCAATTTGGAGGTTAGCAACCCTGAGGCCGTATGCAGATGGCAACAACACACGTGCGAAGAATTTGATTGCAGTTGAGGACTCAACAAGGGAGTGGCGTGGGATTAGTGACCTTTTGCATGTTGATCTAACCATCGGGACAAATAGCAATAACCGAGTACCCAACAAGGGCAAACATAGGTTCAACTTTTTTAAGGGACCCTATAGACTTGATGAGACTTATAAAGTAAACAGTGTGGTGTGGGAGGAAGAATAACTCAATCTTATTAGACTGAATGCTTGTCAACTGATGTTGTTGTAAAAAAAGCACTGAATATGACCGGCATCGTCGAAATCGCGTATTGTAATTGTCATTTAATTCTCAATCTTATTATCAAAACTGTCGTATCATTTCTGCACCTTGTGCTGATATTTCTGCTTGCATTCAAGAAAAAATTATCAGCGCAAAGTGCAGAAAGGGTGTGTGGATTTATCGCTGGTCAAAACGACGGATGAGTGGATTATCGCGCCTTGTTTTTATCCCAGGTTGATTTTTCAAGAATTAGCTTTGAGTAGAGATAGGAAATTTAATTCTATTTTGCGGGGATGGAGAGAAAAGAGATTTTTCTTGCAAAGATTTTGCTAAAACCAGATTGGTGGTCGGGTGTGAGTGAAATTCGAAAGGGAGGAAGAGAGAGAGAGAGAGAGAGAGAAGCGGGTGACTGATTTACGCTTCTCGACGAAAGAGACCTAATTAATAAACGAACGTTCCTCGGGCTAAACGATTTTGCTGCCATCGCCATTTAGCTCGTGGCCAAATGGGTGGAGGGAATGCATTTGCACATACCCGAACGAATGTTCGAAGCTGTCTGATGTTTTTGTGTGTAATTTTTTTCGGGGTGTGTTGGGGAAAAGCGATGCAGGCTGGCAGCGCTAACCCTTCGGGTACCAGGTAACTTGGGATGTGGGGAAATGATGGGGATGTAGGTGTTAAAAGCTGGCGTTGATGGGTTCGCAAAAGGGGGTTGTTGAAAGAGGACAGGTGGCAGTAGAGGTGTTACTCGTTTTTTGGTGTGTTGTTTGCTGCTGTAGACAGAAGGGCGAGGAAGGGAGTGAAAGTCTTAAAATAATAATAAACCAGGTTACCTATATACATACATGTTCCAGGATGCAATTGGGCCCAACACAACAAACATGTGATCTGGGAGAAAGGGGCCTAAAGGGGAGAGAAAGACGCGCCCTGCGACAAGGGGCTGATGCGATTCCCCGCCCGTCGCCTGGAGGATGGATGCTAACGGGATCTAAGAAGCTCCGAACCCTTTAGAGACGGGACAAGAGAGCGGAGAAGGAAGAAAAAAAGGCTTGTTGACAAGTGGCCCTGACTTCAATGAGAGAAAGGGACGGAGAAGAGAGGGAGAAAGAAGAATTTTCATTTCATTAGCATAGGGAGGAGGCTTTTTCTCCCACAAATTACCACGAGGAGCATGGGAGGGTTGAGGAAAGGTGGAGGAAGATTATCATTTTATTGACGGATATTTTTGAGAAATAAATTTCCTCCCACGTGAAGCTTGTCTCTGGTTTCAATTGACTCAAGATTCTGTTTTTAATTAAATCAGTAAATGAGAGGGAGCCAGTGAAAAGTGGATTTTTTTTTTGAATCTTGTTTCTTTCACCTTTTATAATGTATTATATTGGATTGTGTTTCTGAAAGGTTGCATGGAATTATAAAAATCCTTTTATATAAATAGTGTATAAAGCTATTAGGGTTAATGGAGTTTGGTATTAAATAAATATGTGGGGAATAGTGTAGAAGAATGTGGTATTTTGCTTTATAATTGCAAATATATTAGTCGTGATCGTACAGGGAAGAATTTTCGAACATTTCTACCGCTAATTACAGTTTAAGCCTAACCGACAAGAACAGATAAGTGCAGCTCATTCATTTTGCAATGCAAATTCCAGTCTATATTTCACCATTCTGATGTAGGATCACGGGGAAACTTGGAAACGACTGAAATTAACCGAGAACATCTTCGGGTTTAAACATTTTTTGGGTTCTTTTTTTTTTTTACTTTTTAATTTCCCACAGTGTGTAAATGGGACTAAGAAAGGCAATTGCGTTTAAATTTTAAAGAAAAAAAATATTTAAATAGATTTAAACTATAAAAACAAACGAACAAAAACATCAGTCTTTCTCGTGCAGTGAAGCCATTTTGAAATAAAAATGGCGGCACGCGCGCTGACCTCGTTACAAACACACACACAGTCACAGAGAGACACACACATACACAACAACGTTGAATTGTAACGACAGAATAAAAGAATTTGAATAGTGTTTTTTTTTTTTAAGTGGTAATTATTCAAAGTACAAAATAAAACAAAGGGAGGAAATTTAGGTCTTCATTGAATTGCCTCCGAGAAGAGAAACACGGATGATCAATGAAAAAAAGGGGAGGCGACATTATGCAGATGCATGCCAGAGTATTTGAGCTGCAGATTGGCTTGTTTTTAAATATATTTAGAAATTTCAACTACATAAATTGTTGGGCAGTATAAAGAGTTTTGTCAATATTTACCTGTGAATCAGTCGGGTTTGAGAATAAGGTCATATCTGTGTGGGTCTCCTCTTTAGTTCGTCAAAACGTGCTATGGCTGCATTATCACGAATTCATCATAATGAGGAGCGCATGTATTAAGCAACAATTTTCATAATGAGATTGCAGGTTTTTTGTTTCTATTACGCTTCGGATGGTTTTTTAAGTTGTGAAAAAATGCGAATTGGATTAGAGTGTACGAATTGACCACAAATAAATAAAGTTATTTGGATATTTTTAAGTTTTTGAAATTGAATTGGTAATGCGGTATAATCGATTTAAAGAGATTTAAAATTTAATATTTCTCTTGTTACTGAGGATTTAAGATAAAAATTGCAGAATATTAATATTTTTAATTAGGATAGAATGACATGGGAGAAAATTTCAATTAATTTTTAAGAAAAATATAGGAATTTAAAAAGAAAATGTTTTAACATTTATAAGCTTTAAATAGTCTTTTGTTGAAAGTTGAACTTTCTTTGTGAACCAATGTTTGTAGTCCCTGTAATGCTATTCTTTTGCACCAAATTTTTCCCTTCAAAATTTTGACACCTGAATCATGATATTGTGTAAACCCGCTTTTTCATTCGCAGTACTGCTGCAAAGCCAGATAATCCTTTACATCAAAGTCAGGTGTCATCCAAAGGTAAGAGCATCGAGTTGGGGCCATTGTGTGAGTGATTGGGGGAAGAGCGAGCTTTTTCCCCCCCTCCGTCTTCACGCCGCCCCCGAAAGCCAGGAGGGGTCATGAGGAGGAGGAGGGACCGGGTACGGTTGGTTTTCTTGTCAGTTGCAACCGCAGGCCACCCGCCAAGTTTACATTTGATTTAATATATTTGATTTGGGGAGAAATTTCTGATAAGTTGCCACAATGTTGAAAATTGGTCTAATAGCGCTTTGGAGGTGCGGGAGAATTTATGATATTTTTGTATAAATAAAATATCAGATAACGATTAGTGGCAATTTATATTTTCATTAATTACAAAAGAAAATTATGAGCTTTGGTAACGTTATTTAAATTATGTTTTTTTTTTCTCTTTTTTTTGGTGTTGCGTGCGTTGTGTGTATGAATTTCCATTGGTTTTTAGCTTTTAATTTATTTCTGCGTGATTAAAAGCTAAAAACATGTGCAAAGTAAGTGTAAATATTCGGATGAATTTTTATATAGTCAACGTATATAATAGTTGTGCAGGTTTAATGCGTAAACGCACATGTAATTTCATATTAATTGAAATTTAAAATTTAAATTTGGAGGAGGACGAATGATAACGGATTAAAAACAATCTGTTTATATAGAAAAGTGAGCTTGAGTTGGAAATTTGCAATTTTATGTCATTGCCGATTCGTTTCTTATATGGTGCCTATGCAAATGACGGGCATTAATTTTAACTAACACGGCAGATTATAGCTTAAAAAATGACAAGTACTGTTGCTGAATATCTTCAATAGACAAGATGACTCGAATATTTGCATACAAAACATATTCTTAATTTAAATTTTTTGCGTTTTATCTTGAGCAATTTTTTGAATAGAAAAGTCTTAAGTATTTTTTTTTTCACGTTTTGCATTATTACTATTTAAATAAAAAAAATTAAAATTTAATAAAAGGCTTTAAACTTTTTCTACTTCGCAACTTAGGGACTTAAAACATTAAGCAACTCATAATTTTATTCTTGAAGAAATGAATTATTTTGGGAACTTAAAAATCCATTTAGGGTTTAAGTAGATCTATAAATTATTAGACTTCTCGCATAACGTGGTGGATAGTGCTTTGTTTATTCGCCTTCGAGTGGGAACTTGTAAAAAAAATAACACGTCAATAGCACTTTTTCTTTTTAATATTAAAAAAGAACGGGAAAAATTATTAATTTTGAAGGAAACTTGTTGACAAATTGTGATTAGATGTAGCGATTTGAATCACTTTTTATATTTTTATTTTATCTCTAAATGACTTAATCACCAAACATTACACACGCTTCCCTCTAAAAATTGTTTTTTTTTTCTCTCGCATGGTCACAAGCTTCAATTTAAAAGGCGTAATTTGGCAAAAAGAGACACATTATCTTGAACAAACATTATGTCGAGTTTGGTACAACGAAAATGAGGGGTGTAGGAGAGGAGTATGCACAGGTGAGGCCATCTGGCTGATCAGCCCACCTGCCACACGCACACAGTCCTCTGATGATTGCCTCGATGGCATTTGATTTATCTGGCAAACCATCGCTTGATGGAGGGAGGGTCCATTTGGCAAGGAAATGCCACTTATAGATGATCAGCATCAGTCTTGACGGATATCTAGTAATTCATTAGTCAAGCGACGAATCATTCCCCTGTCCTGTATGTATTTACCATTGATTTGCATCGTTATATGTCAAATAAGGGGCATGGGGTTCACAGAAAATATGAATGTTGAGACCAATTTTTGAATGATCGCGAGAAATCAGTCAAGAATTGTTGTCGCGTTTAATCAACACTTGAAACGTGGTGATGACTTCACTTTAACTTTGTGTCGTTTTCCAACGACGTGGGAATATGGTAAAATGTGTGAGAGATATTTCAAAAGGGCAGTGAAGTTGATTTATGATCAAGTATTTGAGGCGCCTATGTAGTAATGGTTTAAGAAAAAAAAACAAATTGTGAATGTGAAAGTCACGTTGGAATGTTGCAAATGTATTCGTTGGATGTATCATAAGTGGAAGGAAGTTAGATGTGTATGATTTACTTTGTTTTGATGAAGAATTTAGCATTTGAATTGCCGTTTTAAATTTAAAGGAAAAGAAAAAAAGTTGCCGTTTAGTTAACAGCGGTTTGATAATGTTCATTAAGTGTTGATAGTCTGCAATTTACAGGTTGGTGGTTTTAAAAAAAAAAAAAAAAAAAAATTGGGGGGATGAAATCAAAAATAAACAAGGATGATTCAGAGTGTCTCGACAAAAACCAACAACAGGTTTCGCTGGGGGAAATTATAATAATTTTTTTTTAGATGAAAATTAAGTACCGGATTCGCATTAAGTTTTGAACTATATAATAATGAAAGAAGCGGGAATAATTCTTCAAATTTGGAGATATTTTGTATAAAAAAATAATAATGGGATAAGCACAGGTGGGCAGTGATGCGGTTAGTCGTCCGGCTGAGTGGTTATTTCTCGAGCGATTTCCATCATTCTAGCGACAGGACAAAAGAGGTTGGATCAAGGCTGAAGTATATACGACCGAATGTGACGTCTACTTCCTTTGGTGTGTGTGGACATTCGAGGAAATAGCCAGTGGATAGTAGCGGCACTCCCCTCCCTTTGCTTCGCTTCGACTTCCTGTGCCTGCGCGATCAGATAAGGGTTTTCTTTCTGAATGGTCATCCATGTTTCGTCGCGTCGCTTTTAGTGTTTTTATTTCGCGTATATTCTTTTAAAATTTATTAAGATTAGCCTGAAATAGGTACACACAGTTTTACACGTTTCATGTGCAATTTAGATGGAAATAAAGATGTGTACACAACTGCCATTTAACGGTTTGAATCTGAGAATTTATGAATGGTTCACTGGTTCATTACTTCTGCACGGAAGAATTTTATCATTATTTATGACTTTTATGTTAAGCTTTTAGGTTTTTAAATTTTTTTTTTTATTATTATTATTGTTTAGAATTGTAATCGTCACACGTAGCGGGCAATTTTCATGAAATTTGAAGATTCAAGGTAGATATTGCTAAGAATTTGAGGAATTAATCCGCGTTGTAATAGTCGATTTTTACATTTGGAAGTTAAAATTCTATTTTATTTTATTTGTTATGAAAAAACAGGTACAATTTTATACTTGGCTATTTGTTTGTTACAAACCTGCAAAAATGGGTTACTCAAATACACAAAGATAAATACTAAAATCATTGAAATTCGAGTAGTAAAAAAATAGTAATAATAAAATAGAGTAGTGTAACTATTTCGTTGTTTCTACAGTTAAAACCGTTCCCCTAATGCAAACAACTAAAAAAAATATTATTTTTTTTTATTATTATTTACTACGCAATGTTATTTTATGGGTTTTGTGCGTTTACTATGCTTAACTTAACGACCGGTTTCAGTTTGCTATCCAAAAAATCTTATTTTTTACGCTCTTGTTTTTATGGAAAAACAAAGAAAACCCATCAACCCATCCAGAAAAATTTAATATTTTTCTTAAGTACAAAATTCTTGTTAAAATACACAGAAAAAAATCTTTTGAAATTTATCAAACCAACAAAAATAATTTTTTATTACCTAATATTTTTTAATTACATACACTAAAATGGAAGAAATGACATTCCATACCTACATAATTTGTTTTTATAGATGTTTATCACATAATTTATGTTGAGAGTCCTCCAGCAGCCAACTTTTAGCATAAATCTCGTACGATTTTACGAGGAGAAAGGGTGTGGTCAGTGCACGTCGTTGTCATGGTCCTTCTCTGCAAAAGCTAAATTCACAAAACTGCTTTCCTCCTGCTGACACTCATGGGCCTAAGAATTACGAGCAATGTCATTAAGCAAAGACAGGTAGCATGAGTCAAAATTCACAAGAGTAAAACTCTCCAGCCTACATCTCATATCTTAAAATGGCACTCCTATAAGAGAGAAAAGTGACTGGTACAATTTATATTTTTGCATATCCCACCACCTATGTGCAGCATCCCACTGAGACGTGGCTGAAGAAGAATCTCCCTTTTTTTATATTTTATTTTATTTAACGCGTATTTCTTTTTCCTTCTCCCTGTGTGAATTCTTCTACATAAATTGCGAGCAGCTGAGCAGGAAAGGTAAAGTTATTGCGTTGTATGATATTCGTGCACTGTACATTACACTGGCAAGGGTGATGGGCGGCCGAATTTATATTTTCTCAAATTGCATGCCTCGTTTTATGGATGCGAAACCCAAAGTTGCAAATGGTTTTTCTAAAAGGGTTGGACGCAATCAGCATACAGAGGAGGCTTTTTCACTAATTACATAAACACAGGCTCCTAATTAAAGGTGAAAATACTTAAGTTTCTCTTTTATTGGTTTTAAGTAATAAAAAAAATTTTTTCTTCTTCTTATTTTTAATTCGCTTTTTTTGATGTATTTGCCAAGTCTTTCTCTTTAAAGTTTGGTGCGGAAAAAATTAAAAAAAAAAGTCGGGAGATAAAAAGAAAGAGTATAGTTAGGTAATTTAAAATATATATCTTATGTGTATATAGTTATGTCCGAAGGAACTTCAAACAATGCATATAAATTAGCTAATTAGAGGAGTTGTTATTTTAATTTTATTTAAATTTTTTATTAGACATGCAAAAGATATAAAAATAAAAAGATGAGCGACGCCCCGAAGAAATGGTTTCATTTTTGTGGGTTTTCTATTCCAAGTGTTTGGTTTTGAATCATAAACGGTTCTTGTACATCTCCGCTTTGCGAAGGATGCCAAAATAAATCAGCAGGAAATTAAACGCAGCGGCGTCATGGTTACCATGCAATGATTTATGTTGATGGCAGAAGTTGAGTGGTCGGCAGCATTAATTTTCTCGACGGGGTTTAGAGAATCTTAACGACAATTTTGGCTCGTGTCCACTCGAGTTTCTGAGAAAGGCATCGTCTTTGGACGAAACCTTGCTGCCCCTGTGAGACTCATCTTCAAACAACATCTCTGGCTAGAACTATTTATCTTCAAATCGCATGAGACTTAATGGAGAGAAATGTTTTTCTTTTCTTTTTTTTCTTTCTTTTTGGAATGGGTTTAGATACAAATTAACTTTAGTTTTTTTTATCTTAAATGACTCGTGCTAAGAAATTCCTGTGGGGCTGCGAGTTATACTCAAGTTTGCAACATTTTGCACAAAAAATAAAATGTTTAAGGTTAAGGAAAAAATTGCTGCAACATGCTTTTTAATCTTGTTCTAATCAAATTAGTGTGCTAAAAGAAATTTAAATTATGGGGTTAAAGGCTTAATGCTATGTCCTGCTGTGCGTTTCGTGTCACATAACTTAACATGCGCACGGACATTGCGCCTTTTTTATTTGCTTCTAATGAAAATAACGAGTTCTTACTTTGCCATTTTTTTTTTTGAAAAAATGAATTTGCTGCAGCTAATTTATATAAAATATATGATTTTTTTTTCTTCTGGTTTTGTTAGGATTAAAAAAAAAACACGTTAATATATGAGATGGAAAGATTGGTTGATGTTTTTAACAAGGGCAGTGACGAATGGAAGAATAGAATTGCGTTGTTTTATCGCTACACATCACGAAATGCAGAAAAGGAAGTGATACCAGATTATCACGCACAGGAATTTTATGAATATACATTCATTATTTGAAAAGATATGTTGTGTATAGGACGTCTGGTTTGGTTTCTCTATTAAGTTTTTTGGCGTTTTTCAAGAATAGATGAGTTAAGATATGATGGCGTTATAGCGAAACATGTTATCATCAAACCCATCTGTGAGACATTGCAGAAAAGTCAACATCTGCTTGAATCAAAAAATGAAATAATTCCACTCGGGGGCTTCTGTTTATTCTTTTTCTTTTTTTTACTTTTTCAAATTTAATGAGATAGAGATGCGGAATAATGATAATTGCAGCTAAGCTGTAAATTTTATCGAAAACTATTTGTTTTTCAAGAGTTTCCTTGATTATAAAAACAAAACAAAAACATGGGAGTTGTTGATTGCAAAACAAACGAAAAAACGCCATTTTTTATTCTGCAAAATGGCTTTAAAAACTAGTCGAAAATAGAACGGGCCCATTTCTACGTAAAAGGCCAGGTCAGTTAATATCGAGCATAAAAACTGAACTGAATTTGCAGAGAAAGGGGCCATTGAAAGGCGGGTCCGCGCACAAGTGACCGCGAATGGCGAACGAGTGGACGCAGACGGGTTGGAGTGATAAAGCGGGGTTTGGAATCGAGCTATAAATGTAAGTATTACGATAGAATGAGTTCGAAATGATGCGTATTACCTCTGCCAGGAGATTAAATTTAAAAAATAAGCCTAAGATGGAAATTAATGCACGAAAAGCAAGCATTAAATATGAGAATATCCTATCACAGGATGACCAACGTGCTTATTAGTGCCACACGCAACCCGAGAAAAGATGCTATCTCATACAAGATGGCGAGAAGAGACTGGTAACAGGTAACACATCTTGAAATATGATCTTGAGATTTATGGGTTGAAACTATAGGTGTTATTATTGTTTACGAGACTGGAAATTGCAAGTTGTTGTGCGACGGAAAAAGTCATTGCATTTGATTAGGATTAAAGGAACCGAAGCAGCGGCAATTTATGGAGGTTTAAATTTGTTTTTTGTAAATTAAACATTAGGAAAAACAAGTGATTGTAGTACTAGGGTTTAAGTTTTGAGTGAATTTAGTTGTTGACAAGAAAGTTAAAGTTTATTACGCATTATGTTGTTCATCACCAGGAAATGTGGACATTTTTAGACATTTATTGTATAGAGTTTCTACGGGATATGAGTTAGATTGTCTAAAAAAGCTGAATTAAACAATGAGATGGGGTTTTATTTTTTTTTATTTGTACAAACGGGAAATATTGGAATGAATTTTCGTCAACATTGTAGGGTTTCTGGAGATACGAACGAAAGTTGTCAGATTTTCTATATTTTTCTCAGTTTCTATTGTCAGTTCACCTGCAAGTGACTATTTAATATTGATCTCGCCCACTCGGAATTATTTTAAGTAGTCACTTTATTTAATTTCTTGACTTTCTTCCAACGGGAAAAATAGTTAAGGAAAAGAGGATCTTGTATGGAGCTATTAAAATACAATTAGATTAAGGTAATTTACTTGTTTAGATGATGAAATTTCGCCATTATTTAGAAATGATAGTGCAGATCAAAATTTGTAATGAAATGCGTATAATAAGGAAGTTAAAGCCTTACCCATCTGTTATGCCGAGTTTGTATTGTGTACTGCAGAAATTCACAAATGGTCCTGACTGATTTATTACACTGATGTTATTACTATTATAAGCGAACTTTGCCAAACAAGGAAAAAAAAATTACCAAGCGTGTTATTACTCTCTTGAGAAAGAGGTCATACATCTTAAAAGCATCCACTAATAACATGATTGATACAATTTTTACAATCATCTTTTAATTGGGTTTTATCATTACAACTTCTCCCCAGCAGTGCAATAAAGTTGTTTTTTCTTCTCTTCAAACTTTAGCAGCCTGCAACTTGTGTACACAGTAGATTTTGAAATTTTTTAATTTAAAAAAATAATAATCACCAAAAGATGATACGAGGAGACAAAGGGAAAAAAAATATGAGAAAGGGGGGTATATGATGTCCTGCTTTTAATGGGTATCATTTCAGGAAATTTGGCGAACGAGTCGCCAGCATATCTGCAGTTGAGAGCTCCTCCTCCTGCGGCTCTGATTGGGCAGAAGCTGTCCGCGCAGCATCCCCATCGCAGCATCCCATAAGCGAGATGCTGTAATGTGAATGGTGAGTGGATGGGAAGCCATCTTTACCCTTGCTCGTCCCCTCCTCTTCTCATGCTGACGCCCTTAATTGATAAACAATAACGGCCAACGGCACGTGCGAATAAAAAGAAAATGAAAAATATTTTTAGAAAGGCAGCTAAAATAATGCTCGCCACGGCTTTAACTGCGCACTCTGATTAAATAAAGTAAATGTAAACAGTTGTGAAGGAGAGAGAGAAAAGTGTTATGATACTAAGTACAGATGTGAGGAATTGAAGAAGTGATGGAAGTGTGCGGTTTAGTGCACATGAAGCGATGAATTAGGATCTTAAAAAATGCTAACTGAGCAGGAATTGTGATTAGAAACAATATTTGTATTGGAATTGGGCTTTAAGTTAGAGAAAATACACATTTAAACGTAAATAAATAGCTTGGAAACGGAAGAAAAACATGCAAGGTGTTTAAACATACTTTGTATACATTCCACGCAAGCTTCGAAAAGAGTATAAATAATATTTTTTTTACCAGCTAGGAATAAATTGTGCTTGTTTCTTGTAAGGTTTCCTGGAAATTGTTGCTTGAAGCGCGCTTTAGTCTGTGTACGTTGAAATGCGCGGAATAACAGTGGAAGGAATTTTCACCCAATGTTGTGTGTGCTATAAACAAAAGGAGAGAGAGAGAGAGAGCGTTGCATAATAACACTCATTAACGATGCAAAGTCGTTTGTAACGTTGAAAAAGTCAAGCGCCACTATGAAAACAACACGGTTTGATTGCTATAAATTATACTAAACAAATTATACGAAACGTTAATTTGAAATAATATTTGCCGGCGACTTCTTAGCTCGCAATTACGCATCATTATGCTGTTCGATTGAATTGGATTCAATTTGCAATATTTCTCATTTTTTAACCTGGTTTTCATATACGGCAGAAGCGAGTTATTTCGAAATGGTAAATTCTTGAGCAGCTCTGTTTTTCTGCGTGCACTTTGTCGTTGCGTTTTTTGAAAAAAATGACTCGAGAACACTTGTCAAATGGCGGCTTAGATGCAGATATGGATTATCAAATTCTTCTATAAATTCATTTGTAGTTAGTTGAAGCGTAGAGGATGCTTAATTTTTTGCAGGTTGATAGGCGTACGGGTTTTCTTGAGCTAATGCCTGTTAAGTTTTAAGTTAATATGCAGAAATCAGGAGATTAAATTCGTCTTAATAAAGTTTGAAAAATTAAATTTTCTTATTTTTATTAAAGTTAATTTGATCACAGGCGCTACTTACATGTCAGTGGATTTGATTTAATATTTTTTTTAATATTTAGACATCGGTATTTATCTAGAAATTAAATTTAGGCACACGTTTTTGAAAAATATTTATTCGTGTAATTTTGTTCGTTTTTTTGAATATCTACTTCCTTTGGCAGTAGTAAATAACAACTTTGAGAACATTTATTATAAAATTATAGTCTACTCCTAATTTCGGGTTGAGCATCTGGCGTTGAACATCTTTCGGCCTATAAAAATAGAAAATTAAAAGCTGTACGAACAGAAGTGTGGTTATTACGATAATTGAAAATTGGTCATTTGAAGAAACTTCGAAAGGTGTTTTGAACGTTTAAAGGTAACTAACTACCAAATGAAGTAATTAGATTGCGAATAAGAAAGAAAAATCCGCTAATTTTGTGTTTATATTTACCAAATTGAAGATTTTCAACTGTAGAGCAGTTTCAATTATGTGATGAAGATTGTGTGATGAAAGTGCACAGCACCAAAATATAAAGACAATGGTAATTAATCTTAATTGCAATAAATTTTTAATGTGTTGTTTTCTAGTCAACAAATTACTTTGGTGATTAAAAATATTCTTGATAACTTTCTGCAATATAAACAATGAAGTTGTTAGTGCAACTGTCAGCTTACCTCTTCAGATTAATTTGTACTGTAATCAACAAATTAAGTTTGATTTTTAATTTTTTCCCCCCTAATAAATCTTGATGAACAAAAGATTTAGCGAAATATATGTTTATTTGCTAAGAAGGATTAGTGTTATCTTGTTAAGCTTGTAATGCTGTCAATTTTTTATTTATTGTTATTTTATCTACGTAAGGGATATAAGTTTATTTTTTTAATTGACATAAACAAAACTAACAATTGAAACAAAAAAACAGTTTTTAATTTTAGTTATTGTAAATAAATATCATACTGCTTGCTCTAAGCAAAAAGACATTCAAATTTTATAAAATACATTTTTAAAATTTGAATTATTAGCTTATTATTTTATTTATTTTTAATCTGCAATTTATACTGTAAAAAATATTTAATTAATTAGAAAAAATATATATGTATAGAATTCTACAATTAAAGAACAAAGTGTATCAATTATTGAATGTATTTTAAATTATTAGCATTTTTAATTTTAGATTTTTCAATTTTTTTTTCAATCGGTTATCAGTTTAATTTGTAAGAGACTTAGCAGAACACAATCTATGCATCTTCTACACCACACCACAGCAAGCTATATAAGTAGATAAACCCCTATTACTTTCGTAAACATTAATTTACAGTAGGCGCATTCAATAAAGAATTAACACAACACGAGAATTGTTGGGTCATTGCGTATGCTCGTCATTATTAAGTTGACGCCTTGTGTCAAGTTTATAAAATAGCAAAAGAGTAAAATGGAGTCGTTCTTGTTCGTTTCTTGTTCGCACAGATTTTATTGAACACATTGCACTTAAAACTCAAGAATCAGCACGAGCGCCAAAAGACGATTTTACATGAAATTCTCGTGTTAAATCTCCTAACACGCCCATATCGCGATCGTGTTACGTTTTATTGAATGTGCCTACCTATTGTTTAGATGAAAATATGATTGCTAAATCCACCACAGATCAGTTATCAGTTATTCTAAGTATTCAGCTATTAACAATTGATCCAACATCATGACTTTTCTTTAGCCCAAAACCAGTTATTGCTGACTCATGACGTTAATAAAAATTTAAACTACGTGGCCTATATAGTGTACAGTGCATTGTATAATTAAAACATTAATTTCAAAATAGAAGAATTAAAAATGTATTTAAAAAATATTAGCATTTCGAAATGCAACACAATAAACACCTGTCTGTTGTGGCGTTACAATAAGTTAACTATTTCCTAACATAACAGATGTAACACAATTAAGAAAGAAATATGGGGTGATGGGATTAGTTGGCAATAATTTGAACGATTTTATTACTCGCCCCCTATATCTATGTCTTTATTCAAATCTATAGATGAACAGCGCTTTCTGTTATTCTACACCCTGTACATGGCGTAATAGGGGGAGCATTCCTCAATACAGGGGTGGGAGTTTGAGGTGGGTTAGGGGAACGTGGTTAAAAAAAAGAGAGTCAGAGGTCAGTCTTCATAGGAGGTAAAATATTTGTGAAGTTTATGACTTTTTATACAATACCAGAGCTGGTTGAATCGGAGTTGTTTTTCAATTATTATTAACAACCCCTTTTACTTTTGTTGTTCTTTTGGTAACTACTAGTTGAGACATGGGGGTTATGTAGAGACAGTGTGAAGTATGGGGAGGAGTTTTGACAGTCCCCCTACTAACCACTACCACCCTCTGGTTTTATTTGAAGGGTGTAAATCTAATCGTAAATGGAGCAAGAAATAAGATTAAAAAAATACCCACAATGTGTGAAGAAGAAAAAAAGGAGCTCGAGAAATATATATCAAAGTTTGGATATTTTTTCGCTCGCGAGGGTTATTGATTTATGGCGATTCTGCCACCAGTAGGCGCAAGTCATACAGATGACTACGGATAAAGCGAGATTAAGAACTGAGGGAAAGAAATTCTGATGGATATCGAGAATTGTTGTAAAATACAAATACTTATTTACGGTTTTTAGAAAGAGTATCGAATGAATTATTTTTTTAAATTAATAATTTTTTTTTTAAATTGGATTTTTTTTCCAACCCTTCCCTCTCATCGTCATCCTCTCATGCCCTTGAACAAAATGGCGGCAGAGAAACGTGCACGGGAAAAAAATAAATTGTCGATATCGAGCGTGCGCACATGAGAGAGACGGCACAGCAGGCAATTTGCTCGTTACTGATGTCTATGTTTAAGAATAAAGTCATATCGGAGCAGTGTGTTGCGATTATTTTTTTGTTGGCTTCTTTTTTGCTCTTACCGGCTCCATCTTTAGATCGTGGTCATGCCTAGATGCTTGATAAATTGAGCCCGACTGACGGGGGGAGAAAGCCTGAAAGGTGTTCGGCCAGGTTTGGTACACTCGCAAGCACGGAGCGTCCCTTGTACGATCACATGACTAGACGCCGTTGCATACAGGCACCCAGAAACGTAAAAAAAACTGCTTTGTATGAGAGCGGTGCTACATGCAGACACCCACCCCGCTCGTCCCTGAAAAGAAAGGGTTGGCTGGCGGGACAACCCTTGCACAACCGGGCGCGGGGAGCGAATGCCGAACACCCCTACCCCTGCCTTGAGACGCGAATATTTTTGTTAAGATACGAACGAAGTGCAGTTTGTTATTTCGTGGCCGTTTGCTTGTATCTGTTGACGGATGCTGGTTTATTGGTTTGATTAGGTTATGTCATGTGCGCGTACATGTATGTGCAGTGATGATGTGCCAGAATAAAATTTTCTTCCGGCAGCATGGATCTGCCATGACGCTCCCACCCACGCATTTGCGCGCGTTGCGTATTTCTTTAGCTGGCCGTTAAGATTCCGCATCGGGCGAATGTGCAGACGATAGATGAGCATGGAACTCGGCACGGTGAGTAGTGTGTGTCTCCTTTTCATAGCGCCGGGCGCCGGGTGGGTGTCTGTGCGTGCATTTGTTCTGTATGGGGAGAGAGAGGGTTAGGGTTAAAGGCATCGGCTGGCGACAAAGGGCTGGGCGCACCAACCCCAACACAGCCGAGTGCGCCTTCCGATCGTTCAGTCGCCCAGCAGCGCTTCGCTCCGTTCGGCTGTGCGCGGCTCGCCGAGCCCTGCTCAAACCGTTATTGCGAACGATTCGTGAGTAGTTGTGTATTCGTTTTGCGACGAGGGGGATTTTTTGCTCGACTCGGACGCGAGCGGCGCGAGACTCCCTCGTTTCGAGTCGGTAAGAAATGAAGGTGAGCAGCGCATCTTCGAAGCGACTGGTTTTTTTTTCTCCCTTGGTCGCAGTCAGCGAGCAAAGCAAAACGCATCGCTGGCGGGCAAGTGTGAAGCAAAGAAGGAAGGGAAACGTACAAGTGAAGTGCGGTGAGTGTTGAATGCGAAGCATCTTCTGCGAGAGAGAGAGAGAGAGAGAAAGAAAGGGAGAGAGAAAGAGAAAGAGAAAAAGAGAAATGAGGAGAGACAGAAGGCCCCCCAACACCCATCACCACCACCTTGCTCCGAGCTTTCTGCCTGACGTGACTAATCTTCCAGTTGGTGTGCCATATTTCTCGTTTGTGTTCCTTCCTTACTATTTTGCCGAGCGTCTGTGCCTGGACTTAAGATGGAACATTTCATGATCGTAATCAGTATTAATTTGTTCAGCGCCCTCCCAAGGTGTGTTCACCTCACTACGTTTGCTGGCCTAGTGTGCATGCTTGCCCTGGCTGGCTCAGTGTGCTGCAAATGCCAGACATTTTTGCCTCTTGTTCTTGCAGTCTGAAAAATGTAGCCTGCAGTGTAGTTTGGGTGTGGCTTTTTTTAATTTTTTTTGCTTCCCCCTCTTTACCGTGATAAATGCTCGGTAATAATGACTCGTGAGGAAAAAATTGCTCGTTGTATTGTATTGCTCGTGTATCTTTTGTACGCTCTGGCCTGATTTTGATTGTTTCGTGTTGTTGTATGCGTTTGTTCGATTTTTTTCTTTATCATTATTATTTATTTAATATTTATTTATGTATTGTTGTGTAGGCTTTTGGTTAGGAGCGATTAATAGAAGGTAAGATGTTGCTTGTGTGCAGAAAATTGCGTTTGTGTTCGTCGTGTATCTGTTCTATTGTACGCTGTGTTTGATTATCGCGAGCGATTGTTCGATTTTTCTTCTTTTTTTTTTAAATTTCCTTTCATTTTTTATTTTTTTGTGTGTCGGTTTGTGGCTGGGATTGATTAATAGAAAGTAAGGTTTGTTCTTGCATGGATGGGAATGGTTTAATTTTCGTTTGTATCGCGGTTCGTGCTCGTGTGCTAAATGTGTGTATAGAGAGCAGTAGTACAGATGGTTGCAAGAATCAAGATGGAGACATTTGAACGTGCATGATTTGGCTTGTGAAAAATGTGCTGAGCCAAGACAAAGACGCATTTCTCCCCTTACGACCTGTTTAGTATGCAGAACTTAAGCAATGGGTGCGGGTACACACAGGAAATGTGGACAGCACCCCTCAACCCACCCACTACCCCTATCCCACTCAGGTGTGCAAAAGCAGCAAAGGGATGAGTGAATGTAATAAGCCTTTCATTCTGACCACGTAGGGCCCATATGCATATAGAATCAGGTTAGGTTCCAGTGTAGCTTTTTCTTTTTCAAACTTGCACACAGATAATTTTACATATGGAAAGAATTAAATTGCAGGCCTTAAAAGCTTTTTCGGTGTGTTTATTTTTGAAAATTTGTTTATTTTTATTGAAAATATTTTGTTGGGTAAATTTTTTAGCCGAAAATAGAAGAATATTCGTCAATTAATAATGAATTTTTTATTTTTTTTATTTTATTTTTTTTTATTTTTTCTGGCGAGTGAGTGAAAAGAGTAATTGAGGAAATAGAGTCTCTGTAGAGTTTCAGTTGCCGGATCAAGGCATTGTGAAATAATATAGAAAGACAAGAAAAAGGAAAGTAAATCTGATTTTCTCTTGTGATGTCGGGCTGATTACGCAAAAATCTAAGGTGTTGGCACTAGGAAATCCCAAGTTACACACAACATCATTTGGTAAAAAATGTTAGGCTTTATTCAATTACACTTGTGAATCTGCTGCTGGAAGAAAAAACGATGCAAGTTTTTAGAAATTTACTTCTTTGTCTGTTTTTGAAATGAATGAATTATTGAAAGGAGAAAATTTGCGGCTGAGAAAGTGTGGAAAGTTGTCGTGTAAGGAGAAATTATTGGGGAATAAGCAAAGCGGGCTGGTAAATTATTATTAGTCAATGTTAGTTGTTTGGCTTTATTTTCCAATATTGTTCCGAATGTAGTTTTGAGTTATTTGATGAGGGCAGGAACAGTGGTGAGTAAGAAACTGGATTAACCGGTGTGTGCGTGTGCGCGAACGTATATATATGTATGTGTGTATGAGAGAGAGAGAGAGAGGATGCACACGGTATCCTCCCTCCTATTACGAGGGAAGAATAGATGTCTGCTCTATATATACGTTGGCATCAAAGAGTTGAGTGTACAGGGTGCCTGTGAAACTTCCCCCTTCCACTCTCTACCTCGTTCTTCTCCCCATTAAAGAGTTTGAATGGTAGGAGTCTAAGCCCAGACAGTAAAGGGGGAAAAGGGGTGACAGACGAGGCTAGTCGTAGGTTTATAAATGGATGTTTATCTTGTTGCTCAAGTTTGTGTCTACTCATTAAAATTTAATGATGCGAGATGCAGTTATGTCTGCTAATTGAAATCATTTATTTAATTAAAAAGCTAGTGTTGGAGTACGGCTTTGTAGTTTACGATGGTTGCTCTTTAATTTTCATTATCATCTAATGAAGAATAGGCATACCTTTAGGAATTCGATGACATGTCGAAATGTTTATTTTGTCTTTGAAATTGGAGCGTTTTATTCTGCTTTTGTTTGTTTTTGTTTTTGTTTTTGTTTTTGTTTGGTGGACTTGGAAAGCTAGATTTGATGAGAAATTAAAGTCTGGTTTGATGGTGTTGTTTTTAATTGAAAATTTTTCTTTGGTTAATTGTATGTATTATGCTCGGCACTCGGTGTTTAGGATTTTTTTTAAAAAAAAATTTGGCATCTGGTGGTCGGAGATTGAACTTTGGCTAAGCGAATAACATTAAACTAAAAAATAAATAAATTATATTTTGCGAATGGTGTTGAACTTTGAGGTGAAGTATAATCGGGAAAGAATTAGAATGTTTATTTATTTATTTATTTTTTTTTTATAAATTTTTCTTTTATTTTTGTAATTATTTAATTGATTTATTGAACTACGGAATAAATAAAGTTATATATTTGATTAAAAGTGATTGTTTTTGGGTTTATATGATTTTTACTGTTTTTACTTTATTTTTGTAATTCGATTCAGGAAAATGAAAGTAACAATTAAAATACTTTACAAGTTTCATTGATTGAACCGCAGAATTATAAATAGTCACATTTTATTAAAGAAATATATAAGTAAGCCTATATAAAATCAATTTTTCTATTTTCAGTTTATTTATTTGCATATTTCGATTTCTAAAAAAAAAAATTAAAGAAAAAAAACAATAATTAAAATCTTAACCGTATTATTGATTTATCTTCATCCACTTTCAAAATCTTCCACCCATTCACTAGTTGCTCTTTTCATTCACACTTTTTTTAATTACTCTCTTAATACTCTCAAACCCAGCCTCCACGCTGCGCGTATATGAGAACCCCGGCAAAATAGGCCTTTCACAAAATAATTTAGAAATTAAAAAAGGGTATTTTAATTTATAAATTTTACCAAAGCATAGCAAAAAAAAATAAACAGTAATTTAAAAAAAAAATAAAAAAAAATATATATAAAACATGTGAAGCAAATGAAAAAATGTAACATAAACGGACTTGCCAACATGGGTTGTAACGTGGCTCGTGAGTGGCTGCGCGCGGGTGCCATGACAATACATCATATTAGAAACCGACCAATGGGAGAGCGGGTTGCAGGGATGGGAATCATAGCTGGCTGTAAAATCATTTGCGGTGGTGCCAAGTGCAGTCGTACTAGTGCTGCTGTATATGTCGCATGTGATGTTGATGTTTCTTCATAGTGTTTTGTGTGTGACCAGTGGTTGATTTTTTGCAGTTTGCTCACGATGGCTGTAAGGAGGACATAACTTTGTATGCAAAACGGACAAAAAATGGACATCCTGTGACCATTAATTTGCAAACCATAAGAATGCCTGGAGGCTGAAACGAGTAAGTAAAAGAACATTTATCTTATTTTAATTAATTGCAACTATTTTTATCTCTCCAATCGTTGGAAAAAGTTGAATTTTTCTCTCTTCCTTTTTTGTTGTTACTCGGAAAAAAAGGTTACTCACATATGAGTAATATCTTGAAATGACTAATCTGTTTACGATTCCGGTTTTCAAAATAACTCGGGTTTATACACTGGTTTAAACAAGTTGACACGCTTAACTTGAACGAATATAGCCGAGGGTTTTGAGGTGAAGCCCCCCAAAATGTCAAGTGACCTGCACGCCGATCGGAATACATTAATTCTTTTTTTCCGCCTCGCGAGAGGAAACAAACATGTTTGTAAAGATTTCCCATATTTATATTTTATTTTTTGTTTGCCCTTACTCTGGAAAAGTGCGTTTTCCGCTTTCCATTCTTAACTACGCGCTATATGTGATGCATTGGCGTTGCTTCTTATTTATTCATACGGTTTCTCCGTATAGACTCGGGAGAAGGAGAAAAAAATTAAGATTTTAGATATTTTTTGGGTGTGCAAGCTTTGGGTTTTGTTTATTTTGCAGTTTTTTTTCCCGTCCCCTTTTCCATTACTTCTTGGAAATATGTTTCTTATGTGAAATCGTAATTGCAAAGAGGAAAGGGGGAAAAAAAAGATGAAAAAGAAAATAACAAGCGATAAATAAAATAAAAGGAAAACATGTAAGTGGAAATTTAAAATCAGGAAATAAAATTAATTGGCTGTTTTAGAAATATGTTTAAGACCTGAATTGGAAATTAAGATTTCGACGGGAGGAAAAAATTGTTGGCAGATGCTAATTTCATTTAAAAATATAAAAAGTGGTGTAGATTGGTGAAGTGTTGAAGGGCCGCGTGTTTGGCTTATCTGCTTAGCATCATCAAAATCGTTAATTACATAAGAAGCTGTGACGTAGGCAGGTGTTTAAGTGCTTGATAGGCTGACAGGAGGAGCAACCGATGATGCCGATTTTATTTCCAGGCATTTAGTGCATAATTAAAAATAAATTTTTTTTAAAAAATATATTATTTTTCGTTGGTACACGCGACTCCGAGCTGCAGTTCGATTTTGACGCATCTCGGGGATGAAGGGAAAACGGAACCGATTGCCGAATGCAAACTACGTCTCTCTTCGTTGAATTTTTTTTGCATGAGTTGGTATTTGATGGCGTCTTGACCCAACCCTATCCCTCTTCTTCCAACTGGATCTCCCGTCTCACCTCTCTCTTCTTTCCTCTCCTTTCCTCTCCTCTCCTCTCCTCTCCTGCTCTCCTCTCTCTCGCTCCTCTACCCCTTCGTTCCCCTTCTCTTCAACCCTTTCTCTCGTCAATGCGGGCACAGCCAGTCAGACATGTTGTCTGCGTTGGTGCTACCGAAGTAGCAGAAAAAAATGCACGCTCCCAAAGCATAAAGCACGTCGGTGCGGAGTTCCCCCGTAAATCACAAAGACCCTAACTTCACAATAGGAAAGGAAGGGTTGAAAACAGGCTTGGCTTCAGGTTGACTTGCGTCGGCTACACTAGATAGCCCTGTACACCTTATGTATACAGCAACCCAATAAGATAGAATAGGAGACGACGGTGCTTACTCAACACGGCGTATTCAACGCCATCTTAGGAGGAAAATGGAATGGCAACCCCTTGCAATACTATCCTGACCCCCTTATTTTGCAAACGCATGTGTGGGAACCGAAGAGTTAAAGCAAATTTTCATTTAAACAAGTTGGTTGTGCGAGCGAGGGAATAATTGCGTTGTTTATTCAACGTGTAAAGTTAAATTTATTATTATTGCGGTATTAGAAATTGTCGTAGGAGTTTCGTAAATCATTAGAGAAAACGATAATTGCGACCATAAATATCGGGAGTTATTTGTTGAGGGGGAAATGAAAAACGCAACTGCATCTATGTCTTCACCTATACTTATCCAATTTGGAGTTGCAGCAAGGTTTGGCTAAGGTTACATTGTGACTTGACTGTTAAGATGAGGCAAGTTTAGTGTGTGGGTGGTAAAAGGAGGACCACCTGTTGCTTTGTGGGCGCCATGAACTTCTAATGTGTGCAGGTGTCTCGCTGAGATATTCTTGAGGCGCCATGGTTTTCTTGAGTAAATACTCAAGTAGCCCCGGAAAAGAGGCGGACTGGCGACCCCTTGGCCGTCAAACACCATCAGAATTTTGAACAGATCGCATGACGATGTAAGGGCCTTGAATTTGAAGAGGGAGACATTTTTATATATTATACCACACCTTAACTGCCTCCAGGAACGAGATATTTCTGTGGTTAATTGCAGTTTCGAGTTTTATTTTAATTTTTGAAATGTTGCGGCATAAATAAAGAGATTTTGAAAGAAAGAAGGAAGAAAAAAAGAGAATGATTTGTTTATTCTTCACACTTGTAGTTTTATTTTTATTCTTCTCAGCGTGCTCTCAATTCTCATTTATGAAAAGAAGAGACTCAATCTTTTAAATTTGTTTTTGAAACGAAAAAAAGGTGGAAAAAAAATAATAGTTGAGAGCCACAGGTTTCATCATCCAATTAAAAATCCGTTTCTCTCTTCGCCTGCTGCAAGTGAAAGTTAATGGAAAAAAAGCCTATGATGGATTTAATGGGGAGAAAATGTAAGGCATACTAGAGTTTTTCATGCACAGACCTATACTCCACGCTGAGCGAAAATGATTTTGCCCGTTGATTGGAAAAACAAATTTCTTTCGAATGGGAATTTGAGCAATTGTTAAACAGATTACAAAACGAAAATAAATCTCAACCATGCCGATGCACTGTACATAAAGGCTTGTCAACATTAACTCAATTTGTCTCTAATTGTCTGTTGCGAGTCGGACCGATGGGCTTGAAAAAGCCTTGTCTTATTGTTTTCAACGAGATTAGGTGTCTGAAGAATTGTCATCATACAGCCAGGTTCTTATCTTGGCCAGTCAGCAGTTTGCTTTTGACAAACCAATGGGAAACTGTGTGCATCGGCGGTGCTGATGGTGTGGGGAAATTTGACGAGAGAGAGGGAAGAGAAGAGAAGAGAAGAGTGGGATTTCGATAAAGTAGAAGCTAAGGTTCTCTCCTTTTAGGAAATTAGAATAACACGCGCTTTTTTTTCTTTTTCTTTTTTTTTTATATTTTTATTTTGAACTGCCGACTAAAACAATCGCGGCGAAGCTGTAAGCTGAGAAATTGCTTTTATTGCTGTGTGAACAGAGGTGTAATATTGAGAAAACATGCGAGCCTAATGTAAACAAGTGCGTGAATATTGGTCGTGTGTTCGGTTAATGCAGAAATATTTATCTCCATTTATTAATAGAGCATGAGGCGTGTCGTTGGCATCAACTGTAAAATGATGCTCGTAATGTTGGTTTGAACACAAGACGTTAAGTTCAATAAGGCAGGCCATCAGGATTAGGATATGTTGAAAAGGGTTTGTTAGGGATTTGAGGCGTGCGGGGAAAAGTAGAATGTAGTAAAAGATTTACAACATTAAATTGTGAAAGGGAGTTTGAGTTGAGCGCGATGCGTTAACTTTGCATTTTGGCTTCTTTTTGTTTTCTGATAAAATTGCGGTTGATGATAGTCATTCGTCGAATTGATGGACGTTAAAATTCATCGATGCCAATCTATGGAAATGAAATGCAGACTTATTTAAATTTCTATTCAATAAATTTATTAAATGGTTTTCTCTGACTACAGAAATTGCTATTTCTAGCGATAAGATTTGGGTAAAAAATAGGCAAAAGATGGGGATTGGAGTGAATTTTAAATTTTTCTCTTTTTTTCTTTTTTTTCTTTTTTTTCTTTTTTCTTTTTCTATAGATTCTTATTTTATTTTCTAGTTTAATTGTTGAAATGTTCATTCATTCAGCGTGAAGAGCTGTTGGCAATTGGAAAATAAAATAGGGTGGTTAGGAATAGAAAGTCTGGTTGCTAATTGGTCGCGTGCTTTCGGAAAAGGTGGAATTGCACCGCACTGATTGGCTGTGCTAACCTATTTGCACATCATCTTATTTTAAGGCGGCATTATCAAATTTGTTTAATAGGAAAAATCAAGTTGGAAACCTGCCACATTTCAATTCCCACCTTATTAAACCACCTTCCTTCCTCCGAACTCGGAGAAACCTTTTTTCTGTTTTCTGTTTTTTCCAATAATGTCTTCTTTTATTTACGTATTTATTTATTCCATATATCTCGACAAATCCAATAGCTGCAGCTTCACCTTTTATTATATTTTTTGTTGTTCTGCATCTTGAAAAATGGTGCAAAGGAAAAAGAAGAAAATAATCAATATTAATTTGATTTTCAAATGTCAAGCCCAGGGACTGAGAGATGTCCTCAGGACCCCCTAGTTCTTTGGATGGCATATCTGTGGCTTTTGAGAAAAATGGCACTCAACTGGCATGGGCTGCAGACTGGTGCAGCAGCGTATATAGCAACATCTTTTACACTCAGCCAACCAACCAGCCCCTAGGTCTCTTGATCTAAAATCAATAGTAGCAAAGCACAGACGAATGATTAAGAAACCCATTGCTAACATGTCTGCCAGGGTATGGATTATTGAATGGGGAAAAAAAGGGCCAGGCATTTTCAGTTTTATTTTATTTTTTTTAAATTTTTTTTATTTTTTTTTATTTTTTTGCCGAAAATATTCTATTCAGAAAATGTTAATGCGAGGTTGAGAACGGGCAGGAATCAAGTGAGAACGAAAAATTGGAAAAGAAAAGTATAAAAATGCATTTCTAGTGAAATTAGATTGATTTATTTTCGGTCTCTGTTTGGCACATTTTATATTTTTTTTAGAGTGCAAGAAAACATAATTCTTCGTTTTAAACATGTTTTTGTGTGGCGCATTTACAATTCCGCTGTAAGATTGCTCGAAGAAAAGTGTAGTGGGGAAAAGTGTGCGTGGATGGTTTCTCGTTATACATCTCGAGGAGGCCGTCAGTAAGGGAAATTAGCTTTAGCTGCGATCCGTCAGACGTCGCCACTTCCGTTCTTGTTTGGCATACTGGGTATGGGAGTGGGGTCCACGTGAGAGGCGCATCTCCTTCCCCATCCACCCACCTCCCTTATTCAACTTTTCCATCCCTCCTCTCTTCTCTTTCTGTTTCCACGCAATGTCGTCTTGTCGAGGAATGCTGGGCGTTCGTTCGCTGATTAAATTTTACTTGCACTGTAGGCGAAATCTGTTGAAATGGAATGAACTTCTTGCGATCGCCTCTGTGTGCTGGAAAAGGCCAATACTTTTTAAGTAAAAGAAGAAGAAGAAAAAAAATGTAGAAAGGGTGGGGGGAAGGAAGGATTGGAAGAAAAGCATAGTTCTGTGCTCAACTTATCACTAGGAGGGAAAATTTTCGCTTGTATGAAGTTGTGTGTTATATCACAAAGGGGGAAAAGTTGAAAGATTTATTGGATAGTGAGGAAAGTGTGAATAACATGCTGCAAGAAGAGTGGAATGCGCGCAAATAAAACGAGAAATAGCAAATACCAATACGTTAGCTTACGCATTCAATTAAAGCGTTCAAATCGGGCGTAGTTTCGGGTCAATCGGGTGAACGTCCACGCTTGTTAGGGCAGGCTGAAAGAAGGTGACCACAGGTCTTAGCGCCACGCGCGCCGGCTTTACTGACCACTTTCTCAATCACCCCATAAGCTTTGAAAAGTGACGTGAGGTGTCTTTTCGAGTAGGGTAGGATAGTAGGCAGGAGGAGGAGGGTGGGGGTGTTTAAGGAGGGGGTCAATTGGAGGGGGTCCAACTGGCCTGCCCTCTCGCTTTATGAACGGGGTGGCGGTTGGCCCCACTGCACGAGGCATCAGAATGACACTGTTAGGAGCCCATTCTGAGCTTAAAAAGAGGAGAATTGAAAAGGGATGACCTGCCTGCTAGTTCCCTTCCACTATTTAGGAAAAGATTTGTAGAAGCCATACACCACCCCTCCTTAAAAAGCCAGTCTGACCCCCCTTTCATCCCCCCTCCTCTCTCTCTCTCTCACTCTTGCATTGCTCCCTCGATTACTTGCACCCTCCCCTTGTGCGACCCTTTTTCTTTTCCCCTCAACCTCTTTGAGACGGCGACGTCAGCATCTCCCCGTGACCACAAACGGCGCTTTGAAGCCAATAGAAAGGCAATCGAACAAGCCATGCCTTCCTTCTTCGTGGCAGTTCACACGGCAGTTTTTCTTGTGAGTCAGCTTAAAAAGGAATCCAAATATTTGGACAAGTCTTGTGGGGTTTGATGGTTTATTACGTTATTGCGAGCAATGAGACAATTTGAGAGGTTTGAGGGAAATGTTTGAGAGGGCGAGTGGGTAAGACGAAGCCCCTCAAGTTGCGATGGAAGATGCTGACTTGGCTAACAAGAAAGCACCAATCTTATCAGGCTTTTATCTGATGGTGTTGGGAGTTTGGTCGAGCCCCTCCCGGATCAATATTGAAGAAGCCCAGCTGTCAATCACAATAGGAATAACAAATTGGAACCCAGAGGCATCCACATGGCGCTTGTGGATTGGGCAGAAAAGGCTGCATGCAAATCTACAGCACGAACTCATCAAGCAAATGTTGTAAAAGTGCTTCTTCTAACCCAAGGAGCGTTTACTGAATACAGAATAATGTTGATTTCTGCTACTTTTTTTTTCTCCAAAAAAAGAACATTTTAAAAATATATATACAATATATATATTTTACTTCTTTTTCTTAAAATAATTTAGTGAAAAATTATACTGGGTATTTTTATTAAGTTGCATCGGTCCAGCTTTAGAAAATGACAAAATTATACGGTTAGAAGGAAGATTGCTGCTTAATTTCTCTTCATCGGAGACAGCGAAATTGACAGAATGACATCCCCTAAAACCTCAAGACAGCTAGGTGCCTATTACACTTGTGTGTAATGAAATGCTACTCCTCCCTCTACCCACGCTTTTCTTGTAAGCCCTAACTGCGCAATCGTCTTCCTTTTTAACTTTTTTTTGTCTATAATGTATATATTTTTGCATGCCTCTGAGCGAAGACAGGTGATGATGTCACATCATCAACGCGAGGACGTATTTCTTTTACTTTTTCCCGTATCCTCGTTGTTATCCTGCTGCATGAAATACGTTTGCAGCTGAAGACAATTATAAGTATCACTTTGTGTTGAAAGTTTCGCTTCAAAAATTGCAAACAGCTGCGTCCTCAAAGTGCTTGTTTGCAAAGACTAGATGATGGACGATCTCGTGAATGTTGCGAGGATGATAAACTCGTTTGTGTCAATATTTTTAAGTTTTAAACGTATTGAAAGAGGGGACGTTTGCAGCAAGAAATATATGAAGAACGTGGTCGCGAAGCGGTTTGTTGGGTCATTAATCTTGGCCCGTTTAACCCTTTGATTCAGTCGAGAGCTGGCTGCATTCTGATTGATAAGAGAACCAAATATTAATTTAAGAGGGAAAGAAAATACGGGGAAAGCGAAGGGAACGAAGCGACGTCCGGTTCCCGCGAGAAAGGGGCGAGGAATGAAGGGGTTGAACTCAATTTTACTATGGAAGTAAAGGGGTATGGTCGAAACCAGTATACGCTTCTTTCTGATGCTTGTAGAAGAGAAAAAAGATTTTGTAAAAAACAAATTCGCCCTTTTTTTGTTTTTTTTTATTTACGATGAATGCTTTCTTTAGGACAACGCCCCGATTTGGGCTGATACAATGCAGGCAATGTTTCTTAACCCTTTAAAGTTGTGGAACTGTTTGTATAGATGTGGGAGCTGATTCTGAAAAGATAAAAAGGTGATTGAAGATGGTGTATGGCCACAACCAGTTTTTATTTTCGTTTTTTTTATTTGTTTGGAGGGAAAACTTGTCTCGGGATTGATTTTTTTCTTCTTTTAAACATTAATATCAAGGTGGAGTCGGAAATCTAACTACCTGTTTGATTTCTTTAAGAAATGAATTTAGTATCTGGATTTAATGGGTTTTGCGATGATATCCAAATTTGTTTAGCAATTAAGCGCATGTTTAAGCACAAATCTGACAAAATATCAATAATAAGATAGAAAATGAGTTCTGGCGTCACGAATTTAGTAATTGGGCGCTTTTTTGTGAGATCCAAACCGTTGGGTATATTTAGGTCTCATTAATGAGATAAATTTCCCTCAAAATAATTAAATGCATGTTGCAGACATTCGATTAAAGCTGTAATTTTGAAGAACTTGACATTTTCTGTATCAGCAAATTATATGCCAATATAAATACAGTAAAATTTTATGCGATGAAGAAATAAAAATGAAATTATAATAAAAGTGGAGATATAATAGAATTATAATAAATGGATAAAGGCCGTAGTATAAATTTTTTTATCTTTTTCAATTGATTTTTTAAATTTTGGTCCAGAAATTGCAGGCGTTTAAGAGGAAGTCAAAATAATAATTAAAGAAGGAAATAGACTAAATGAGTGAAATTATAGGGTGTTGCAAGTTGATACAATGAACGTCTTTGTAGAATCAACTTTTCGGTGCTGTGCTGGGAAGCAAAAGGCACTTTTTGGGGGATTTCAATTTGATTACAGCACGCTGTTGCCTCGCAGCTCTTCCATTAACTCGTCCTTCAACAGCCAATTCTCGCATTAATTTTTATTAATTTTCTTGGCCTTCTACGCACATGGGCGATGGATGATCTTGGTAGTCCGTACGGGAGCTGCTCTTCACATGCGGCTTTACTGTGAAAGAATTAACAAGGTTGTGGCCCCATCCAACATCAGATTAAATTAAAGCGAGAAAATCGTCTTACGGCTTGTTTCTTTTCGTCTTGATTGCCGGAAAAGGAAAAATGTGAATAAAATTAGAAGAAGAAAGAAGAAAAAAATGAAAAGCCATCTAAAAATACTTTAATTTTTAAATTCGTATTCAACTAGCATTTTTTCTAGTGGATATAATCTCGGTTGTAAAGAATTTTTTTTTTTCGTTTAAATTGGAAAAGAAAAAAGTTGCTGCACCTTGAAAGCCTTTTAGAGTAAAAGTGTAATGAAGGAGTCTTAACCCTTTGGCTGTCCACAACTGATTATACAGTTCACCCACCCTTCGAGTCGTAAGTGGCGGTGCCTTGCATTTGGAATGAGTTGACCGACTCATTCCAATCAGTAAAGCAGTTATTGGATGGGTTAGCGTTAATACATTTGTAAATGGCTCGATGCGGGATGAAAATGCTAATGTTCGCATGTTAGAGGCGCAAATTTTCTTGAGATTTATCTTAGTTTATCTGCATACCCTCTATTTGTGAATAAGTCTATCCCTAATATATTCAATGGACGATCCGTGCTTTGTGGGGTCCATATATAGAGGTTGGGGGTAGCCTGGGTTACTCAGACACAAAGGGTTGCAGCACGAAGGGGTTGATGCGAGGGGGATGATTACCGGAAGGGTTTAAAACTGCTCTATCCAAAACAAGCACAGGTAAATTTAGGGCATGAAATTAACACGTTTTATTTCGAGAATTAAAAAAATTTTAGGTGTTTTTTTTTTGAGGAATTTTTTTTTTCTTTGGTGTTTAAAAAAATAATTTGTTTATAATTTATTTTTAAGTTGATACACAGATAAGAGCTTGAAATTTTTACATTACTCCCTTCGCCCCTCTGAGGGAGGAAAGGGGTAGAGTGCAAAAAAGAGAGAGGGGAAGAAGAATCCTGTGTTCGAGGGGCCATCTCATGATGAATAAAAAATACTAGACAGAAAGAAAGCTTAGGTTGTTGTCCTGACATTTGGACGTCTATAGTTATTTAGTGTTATTTTAGAAGGCACTTTATACATTTAGAAGGCTTGATTGTATTTGTAAGATTAATTGGTTTATGTGTTGTTGTTTTTTTAATGTATATATATATATGTGTGTATATAAAAAAGAAATTAATTTATTTTTTGTTTTTTGTTTGTGAAGTTTCCCGCGAGAGAGAAAGCTTTCGCCCAATTCCAAGGCCATTGACAGGGAAAGGTGCAGGCAACTTCGTGCTTAGACAAGATAACCTAAAGGAAGGGAGGCAAGTTTTAAAATTCCGTTCACGTCTCTAATGACCCCGGCACCACCTGGTGGAGCAAAAACGGCGAGAAGTTTTGTATAAGTGTATACGCTAAAGTATTAGTTTTGTTGGTATTTTTATTTATGCTCGGTAAGGTTTTAAAGGTTTGGTCGAACAGATCGATAGTTTGACGAGCATCCGATGGGCATTTCAGTTCGAGACCTTGGAATTGACCAAAAATTCAAATGTGTGACAAGTGATAATTTGTTGAGCGGCAGATGGCGTTGCTTGCGGTTGGTTTGTTGTATGAATAAACGACAGTTGGAAATATGCAGATAACTGAATACTAAATTGGCACCTTGAGTTGTCTTGCAGCTAAGAACACACCTCTAAATATATATATGCATATTTTTTAAATACATGGAGTGAGGGAGAGAAAAAAAGTAACCGGAAATGAAAATGTCATGTTTTGGCGTGGTTGGCAGGTTGGCGGAAGTGTGAGCTGAGCAGGTAGACACAAACCGATCAAACTTATTTTTACTCGCTCGTACAAAACGGAAGGGGGAGCAGGGGGATGGGGGGTGGAGGTCAGTGAAAACAGCGTGAAAGGTGTCCACTATTATCGAGTACAAGGGAGCCCCTGCTGCGTTCAGGTAACAAAATGTAGTGGCCATTAACTGACCAGATGAATCTTGGTGGGGACAAAGACTAATGTGTGTTTTCACTTTCCAACGTCCTTCACTTTGGGAAAACAAATTTGAAGCCACTTCTAACTAACAAAAAACACCTGATGGGATGATTAAATTTTTTTTCTTGTATCTGATGTTATAAAATTCATAATCAGTCATATATATAAAAAAAATAAAAAAATATGGAAGACACACCCTCTTCCTTCTCCATGAAAGACATCTCTATAACTGACAGTTGGGAGACCACGCCCACACTGGATGTGGATAAAAATCCATTCCCAAAGAGTATTAGAATAAAAAATAGTAATAATGATATTGAAGGAAAAAATCTTGTTATAACATGTCGTACATGATTGTGAGTCATGGGTAAAATTCTAATTGATTTTTTTAAAAAAATGTTTTCTAGTATTTATATTTTTATGTTAATATTTTTAGTTCGTAACTAAAGGGTGATAAATGATGGTTTCGTTTGTTCAGTGCCATCGAATTTAATTGATTCGGGTACTAATGGTGTGAAGCCTTGGAAGTATATACACACAGAGTAGAAGCTAGGTGGCTTTGGTTGGCATTTTATTATATTTGCCGTTTTCAAACTGCGATCGAGAAATGAAGGGGAATGAGATGGAGACCCCCAGCAGCCAATTACCTGTGAAACTGCAGGTAGAACCGCCGGGACTGAGGTATTTGTTTTACGTGCACCCATGCAACATCAATCATGCAGCAGGCAATCAAAGGTTCCTGCCATTGGCACCAGGTGGGGTTCTGTCCAAAGCAATCTAATAGCGGGACTAGATGCGGTTGGCCAGCGGTTTTGTTCCATCATATACTGACCATTCGGATTTTCATTTCGCAACACATTTATAATCCTCTATCTCTTTTTTCTAATCCTTGAGATTATGTATACGTTGTTCTGTAAGTGATGTTTTCTACTATAGATTTAATCTTGCGTCTAGACTGTTTGCTTGCATTCTCGTATCAATTTCTCGCAAGTAATAGAAATTGCCTGATCATCATCTTTTTTTTTCCTTTCTAATTTTAGGTTGATTGAAGCGAAACCTAATGACGGAAAATGTAAAAATTGAAAATAATCAGGTAAGATTTTTTTTTTTTTTTATTATTATTTTTTATTTCATTTTATTTTTTTAACACGAAAAATATTTAGTTTTAAATCACAATAAAATTTTACCGTAATTTTCTAAGTATGAATTATTTTTCTTCATAAAAAACATGTATACACATTTTGAATAAAATTAAATGTGTGTTAATGCTTAGTTGCGGGCTGTTAAGATGTGTATACACGTATAAGTTACATTTTTTTGAGACACCCTGTATATATATTATATATATTATATAAAAATGTAATATATTAGTAGAGGGGTAGAGTTTTTTTGAGCGTTTTTTTTTTATCAACCTTCTATAGTTTTGGGGCCTCACCTGCCTGACTTTCAACCTTTAATTTTTTGTCTTTACCAAAACTGAAAATTTATGAACTAGACCCCTCCTAGCTTAGCGTCTAGGAACATCCTTCCCTTTAAACATAAGCCCGAGGCTAAAACGTTGTGTTGTGTATTAACAACACATACCTGCACCTGAATGCATTTTATGGGTTCCAACCGGGACATGCTAGAATTTTTAAGCGAAATTTTTCACAGGATCGAGCTTATAAAATATAATTAGAATAGTGAGTTTTTATTTGAAATTTAATGCAGATGGCATAAAAATACAGTACGAGCTAATGATTGTTGCATTTCTTTTCTTTTTCTCCTTTCCACGTTCCAACCGTGTTAACTGCAGCAAAAGCAGCAAAGCCAAAGTGTAGTTTGTAATGAATGCTTGCTAAGCTTTGTCGAGGCTTAAGAATTGTTCTGTGCATAGGGTGTTAGCAAATGAAGATGAATGGCTTGGCATGTAAGTTGGAGTGTTGTTTATACGAACTCATGATGAGCGCTAAGACAGCAGGAGGCTCCCCATTACAGCGCCAAGTTGGGCTAAAAAGATCACCCATAGTGCAGAGCATCAGCAGTGTTAGTTGGGGTACGTGGAAATTAGTGTTTGGTGGTAGCCCAAGACTCTTGATGGAAAATTGCTCGCCCCGATTCGCTGTTTTCTTTCTTCTACTAACGAGTTTTACCCATACGAATAATACTTAAGAAGGAGAATTTGCAATGTCGAACAAGAGCCAATTTTGGAATCAAAAACAATTGGAATAATGATGTTTTTGTTATGCTAATACGAGAAATACAAATATTAAAAAGTTAAAGAAAAAAAATATTAATATCGAACCAATATATAGTTTTTTTGCTACAAAGAGAAAAAAAATTAAAAGCACGAGGAATATTAAAAAGAGGGAAAAGAAAATTACTAGATAATGATATTTCTTCAAACATTGGAAAACCCAATGAAAAACAAATTTCAAATACAAGCTGCAGGGGGAAATGAATTTTTTTTTTCTTAAAATTTTTTTTTTTAAATAGATTGAGAAGTGGAGTTTTTTTTCCATCTTTGTTTTATAGGGGTTTGAAGAAATGTCTATTTAAGATGCTGCTCACAAATACCCAAGCCTGTTTTCTTGGTAGAGTGTGTAGGTGCGTACACTAAGAAAAGAGGGAAAAATTATTTATGATGATCAACGGCTGGAACTAAATGGCCTTTGAGTTTAAAATATTAAAATATGTAGGAATGCTTTTACTTATTGCGGGGCTAACGATTATTTTCTGACAAATTTATAAATATAATTTTTTTTCTCTCGAAACATCTCTCTTGCGCTGAAGTACGCCATTAAAGGCGCTAAATAAAGATTGTTCCGTTCGTTAATTTGGAATAAATTTTTAGTTTGGCTCAATATCTTGAGTTTAAATGTATTTACCGTTGTTTTTACAGCGGCGGGAAAGATATTTTTCTATTATGCGTAGTGGAAACTGTGCAGATTGAAGGAATATTATTTCTTTTCCAGTGCGTTGAGTGCCAATCACTGCACATGCGCAGTGATGGAAAAATGGTTGCAGACACACCCCGCAAGTTAAGCTGCTTAGCTTTCTTTTTAAACCACAGATAATATCGGTGGAAATTTTTATATGTACAGGTCCCTTATATGCGAAATTACACAGGCGTGTTTATTATTTGTGATTATGAATTTCTTGTGAATGTTTTATACCAATTTTTGAAATGAGAGAGTAAATAATTGAAAATTGAAATTATAAATAAATATTAAATGAGGCTCGGAAATTACTGAGCAAGTCTCTAGTTACTCAATCTGAAGTGGATTCTAATTCAAATGCCACATTTATTGGAAAATTGCAGTAAGAAATGAGATGTTTCTCAAGCAGATGCAGAATTGAAAAATGTTTTTCTAAGGGAATGCAAAGACGTTGAGGGGTTAGAGCTAGCAGAAGAGAAGACGGAAGGGTGTTTGCACGGCAAAGGGCGGTTACCTGCACCACCCTCTTGAAGCAAAGAACTCTCCAAAAAACAAACTGTTATACCAGCTTTGAATTTGAAACTTGAAGAAGAAAAAAAAATTCTTCAACGTGGAAAATAAAAATGAAAACTTACGAAATGTCTGCAAATATTTATACTTGGTTCTTATGTTTTTTGAAGCAGAAAACAAAATTGAAAATTGACTAAACGACAATGTTGCAATATAAAAAATAAAAAAATAATATATAACTGAGCTCTTTTTTTTTAATTTATTATTTTTATTTCTTTGCCTTCCCTTTGGAATCAATCTAAATTGAAGGAAGGTTATATATAGAGGCAATGTGCTCTATTGATTGCATGCTTTTCTGCTACTGCATAGCACAGAATGAATGAAGTTTGCAAAAGTAACCACGGTGAGTAGTAAAATAAAAAAAAAAAGGAAAAGAATTCAGTTGGGATATTTGCAATTTATTCTTGTCTCTGTAGAAAGAGCGAGAAGAAAAGAGAAAGAGAGAAAGAGCGAGTAAAAAAGATGGGGAGTGGAGGTGGATGGGAGATAGATATACAGAGACAGAGGTATGAAGTTGTAATTTTCTTTTAAATCAACGCCAGAGCAGGGCCATGTTTCATTTTAGTGAATTTATTTCTGTTGAAGTGCTTGATTGCAAGATAGAAGTTCGTTTTGTCACCTGCCTAATAGCCTAAAGGCCGTGATTGAGTTTGCGAAGTTGGTGACCATTGAACAAAGGCTAAATTAAAATCCCATGATGGCAGGGAGGGAAAACTCGAAAGACGCACTTTGGATTTACGAGGGTGTCTGGCTGCGTCTACTTTGAACGACCTTGTTGTAACAACTTCTTTTCTTCTACTTAAAATGTTGTGGCTGTTTAAATCTTTTTATTATTATTATATTTCGAAGATCAGTAACCTTGTTTTGGGTGTTTAATTCATGTTGTTAAAACATATCAAGTTTGCCTATAAATAATTTTATGGATATGTGTGTTAGGAATAAAAAAAAATTAAAATATTAGGTTCGGTTGATGATCAAATTATGATGAGAAATTGTTGATCTATTTGGTTTTTTTTTTCTTTTTCTTTTTCGGGGGATGGGGGGTTGATGTCGGTATGGTAAAGTGCATTTTTGCAATCCTATAGGTGTTCTGAACGTCCGCTGAACCCTCGTTTTGCCCTAGGCTATAACTATTAGTCGTCATAGTAACGTGAATGGCTCCAAACAGTTCCGATGGGTTAATTTGAAAACAATACATTACGAGAAAAATGGGTTTGCGAGATGATCAGTATTTAGTAGAAGGTATTTAAAAAAAAAGCGATAAAATGTAAACGGGAATATGAAGCAGGTATAAAAATGCCGAGATTGGAAAATAAATTAAAATAGATCAATCAAATTAAGCCGAAATAAAATAACGATAAGAGTACACGGAGAGAGGTTGGGGGTATGCTGTTGTCAGTTATCGATAATTGGATAAAGATGGCACGGAATGCATGACTCACTGTACCTTCGCGCATCTTTTTGCGTTTGTTTGCGGATTTCATTTGAAAGAACTAAGGGAAATGGTAGGAAGACGAAAACGGCAGCCGAGCACGAAGACGAAGACGAACACGAACACAGAGAGAGGAGACACAGCCGCCGAGCATTGGGCTTGTTGATGGAGTCGCAATGGCAAGTAAACGGGAAGTGAGTCGTGTTCGCGTTCCATCCACCCCTTAACAACCCCGGCTTATGAACATGGTGACTAGGAACGCGTCATCCCATTTTACCTTTTCCCTTTACCCTCGCCGCCATTGGAGCCCGGGGTCTCGAGAGGTGGAGCCAGGCTCGACGCGACCAATGGGAGCGCTCGATGAGGACGCCAACCTGCCAGTGCTCACGATTGATGGGTGGAGAGGAGGGGATGAATCGAGCTTCGGCGATGCAGCGAACCAAGCGAAGGAAGCCACAGAGTGAGCACTCTTGAAGAAGGATTTTGCAAGACAAGACCAACACGTAGACATAGTCACAGGATAACACACCCACCTTGTGTGCCCTCCGATCGCACTCACTCACCTATCTATCCCTAGATCTCATTGTCGTAACTGTTAGTCGGTAGCACGTGAAACACCTCCCGCTCAAACCAGCGATCCACCTTTTCCGAGACACCACCTGAGCATCGAAAATCGTTGCGTCAATTACTGGATCGACTGCCAACACGATGACCGTTTCCACCGCGCTTTTTACTCCCATATGCAATGGCCGGGTGCTCGGGAGCGAGGTATGGAGTTCCTACTGTACTATACAGAAGGTAGGAACTTCATACCGTGCTCTTGATGCACCCACACGTGACTACGAACGAGCGACGTTTCTCGGAAACAGTGACCGGTTTGTTTTATGTGTGGATAGACTGGATACTGGAATTGTAAGACGGCAGTTGGCTCTGGTTAAGGCGCAAAATTGCTGTGCAAAGACTAAGTTCGGGCGGCCATGATGTTATGATGCGTGGCTTGTGGTGATGATATAGTGTAACTTGTGACCTCCCTCCTTAAAAATGTTGCTTGGGTTCCCCTCACTGTGTCAGTAACCCCACGGCTGTGGAACCTGCTCGCACTGCACATTCTTCTTGTCGAAGAACCCAAGGTCGTTTTTCTGCTTCCCTCCGAACGATGCGTCGTTCTAACGAGGGTTCGAGTCCATTGGACTTAGTAACTGCGATGGATTTTAGAAACAAACTCACTCGCCGATTTGGTTTCGTCTTCCACGAAATATATACGCTATCTGCTTTGGATGTGGCGATCGTGCTAGTGAAGTCGAGCCGTAAACAGGTGATTTTTTATTATTTTTTTTTTATTTCTTATTTTTTTTTATTTTTTTTTTTTATTTTACCTATTTTGTTTATTAATTTTTAGGTTTAATGCGAGTAAGGGGAAATGGGCAGCCATTCAAGTGACCATGAGTTTTATAGGTTTAGCTTGCTTCGTTTGGTTGCTATAAAAAATATGGATTCTTGTTCGGGGTTTTTATTTTTTTTTCAAAATGAATATTTACAAATATTATTTTATTTTATTTTTTTTATTTTTGTTTTAAATCGTTGGATTTTAACTTGTGCAGCAGTGGTGCCACCCAGGGATAACTTAGCTAACAAGTGCCGGATCCTTGACTTATCTTGCGATCGCTAACATTGAGGATAATGACCTTCTATTCCCCCCCCCCCCCCCAAAAAAAAATGTTCATGAGGACATTTCAAGGATTCATTTATAGACGGCCTTGCTTGTATAAAACCTGTAATTTTTCTCACAATTTATATATGTGTGGATATCTGCACATCGGAACTGACTTATTGGGTTGCGCCTGAAATTAGTTATCAATTATTTACTAAACCCACTTTAAGAGAATAAGTATAGGCTAGTGCTAGTTGTCTTAAGTTTTTGACAAGAGAGAGAAAAAAGGAAGCTTTAAAAAAAAGAAAAAGCGATTATCTATCTGGTTTTTGTTGTCGTGGTATTAATATTAAAAAGAAATAAAGTTAGGGCAGAAATAGCAGCTGGTTGAGGAAATTGTGCTCTGACAGCTTTAGTGTTTCACCACCTCGTGGCTGTACAACCTGTGATTACAGGGATCCTCCATTTGAGTTTCAGGACCTCCTCATCTGCTCTTTCTTCTTATATGTATTCCAACACCTGCCTGTCTTCTTCTCACCCTTCTTGTGGGCTAGGTAGATAGGCAACAAAATTTAAGTTTAATACTTTATATATAATATATTGTATAAGTATTAAGTCTAAATGAAAAAAAGAATGGTTCACATGGCCTGTTATTCGGTTCGCAACCCCTTCTGACAGAAGAGAGGATTTTATGGCCTTAGGGAAACATCATTAGAAATTCAAATCTCCAGCTCCATCTTCGCCTCAAACGGCACCATGTGTGTGTGTCGAAAGAAGATAATTTTCTAACCTTATATACATTCTCAATGAACGTAGATTCAAACTGCAGTTAGGCCTATCAATCAAACAGGCTTAGAAGGCAGCCATTAAGGGATATTTCGCCAATGAGAAGGGAAAAAAGAAAAAAAAAATTGGGAGCTGGCTTTTTCATTTATTTTTTTTTATTTTATTTTTGCGAAATCGTTTCAGACAAAGTCAATATATTGTTTGATTGAAAAAAGCAGAAGGAAAAAAGAAAGAAAGAAAGAAATCTTTTATTTGCATGGAAATGTATGAAACGAAATAGAGATCTTTTCATAGAGAGATATTGAGCAATTAATTTATTCATTCAGATGTGTTTGATTGTTTTGTATGCATATAAGGAAGGAAAAGGTCAAAGTGACGTGTCTCTTCTTTTCAATTTTCGCTTGGTTGCCTCCAATTACAATGCATAGGAAAAACAATAATCTATGACAATGGTAATAACTGGGAGAGAATTCGTCCACCAGTATTGTATTATGATAGAGTGCAGGGAGGGAGCCATCAAGTGTATCCAACAGCATTATCCATCCATCCATGGCCCATCTCATAAGTTGGAAACTATAAATCTAGCTCCGAAATCCTTGTCTTTCTTCCGGTCTGGGTTTAGAGACTGAGAGAAAGCGCGAGCGAGAGAGAGACAGTTAGTGAATTTTTGAAATAAAATTTCTGTGCGAGTAAACCCGGCGCTGTATTACTTCAATAAAGCTCGCGTATTGTTTGTTTGGCGTGGAAACAAAAGATTATGACGACAGAAGGAAACCTAAGGGTGTAATGGAGGAAGAGGGAGGGGTTGCTGGTGGAGCTGCAGAAAGGCATTTCGTGCCGACTTGACGTTAAACTGGGGAAATGAATATTACATGAATTGTAGTGAACGGTTGTTTGGACCTGGGCAGGTGGACAAATGGTAGTTGATGTTGCTCTTGGAATGGCCGGCGGCGGAGGGAACGCAATCTCGTGGGCTCGTGCATATACAGCCGAACGTTATTACCTGAGTCGGGAAAGGAAACATCTCGTTTTATATGCCCAATATAAATAAAGGTCGTTTTCTGTTTTGGGCTTCTGTAATGTTGAAATTGGGAAATGCGAGTTAAAAGTTTGCGCGCGTCTTGTTGCTGCCAATTTTATTTATTTATTTATTTCGGGGTAAAAAATTGTGCGGAATTCGATTTTTATTTTAGATTTTTATTTGGGATTTTATAAGTTGTAGTTTGCGCGTGAATAATACGAACAAATTGCATTTTGTATGTCGTCAATTAGATGAGGTTGGCAACCAACATCACATCATTACAGGGGGTTGAAAAACATACGAGTTGAATGAAATGCGCTCGTTTTGAATTCTTAATTTTATTTCACAGCGTTCCGGAATGCGATTTTGCGTTTATGATCGTTAAAATAATGATTTGAATAGGTTTTTAATTAATAAGTACGCTATCAAAATTAATAGGCTGGTTTATACGAATTTGAAATTTCTGCTTACTTGTTCGTACAATTGCACAAGACTGCAAAGCCAAAGATAAATAGATGCATTTAAAAAAAAAAGTATATATATTTATTATTTATATTGTATACATTTATACGGCATGACAAAGTTGAATTCGTAATTAATTTTTTTCAAAAATCCAATAAGAAACTTGACGTCAAATATTCTAGTGACACGTTGCATATAGGTTTTTATTTAAATTTTTCATTTCTATTTTCTTTGTGTTCGTATGGCTTGAAAAGATGATTGTGATTTTGTTTTTTAATTTCCAAACATAGGAATAAAAAAAAAAAATATTCCATATACGATTTTAGATAAACAGGCAGAAATTAATAATTGCAGGTCACGTGACTGAATCTTAACATTTTTCAAATCTTGAGGTAAAATAAATTTGCAAGTCTTCATTCTATACTGGCTCTGCTGAGGCGGTGCAATTGAAATCTCTCTTTTCACCTGCTCACGAGAATTGATGGAGAAAGCAAGCAAAGCATTTCAATTCCACTAGAGAAAACGAAGCAGTCCACAGTCATTTACACATACCGGTATTACTTTATCACATTGCTTTGTAATTATTTTTCACAACAAACTTTATATTGCTTTTCTTTTTTTTATTCCTTTTCTTTATTTAATTGGATGTGTTAAAGTCTAAAAGAAGTGCCTGAAAAAAAATCAGCATTTTCCATCTTCTAACAGCCTGATGGAAATCGTGAGAATGGATTTTTATATTATATACACTACAAGGAAATACAAAATAAAAATTTAATTATTTTTATTGCACATCCAGTTGTATTTTTATTAATTATTTCCTTAATCATTTGTAATAAATTTTGCCACACTTCAGCTAAAGAGAAAATTAAATTGCAATAATCAACATTTTTTTTTTTTTTGTTATTTATTACTCAACAAATATTTTTTCCCCGAACAAAAAATTTCTTATTTCGCAAACATTAATTCTCAATATCAGAAAGCATTTCTAGATTCGTTTATTAAGTCCATTCATGCTTAAAAATATCTCCGTAGGGAAGAAATTCTATTATCCAACCTTACGGATATATTGGCAATGGCATGCGTCTGCAGAGCAGAAAATCGAGTTTAGAATAGCGTTGGGTGAGAAGAGAGTAAAAAAAGATGGAAAACCATCACTCTCCGCCGCCAGCTTCAATACATGATGTAGGACTCACGGTTTTCGCCTCCTATACCACCCCGCACAACACTCTGCGCTGCCTGCTTATGCCTGCGTCACTTGTCATTATGCTAAACAGTTGCAAGACTAGAGGGGATTCAGCATTTTGGAAAAAATGAGGCACAATCGAATCATTTTTAATGATTTTTTTTAACGTTTATAATATTTTTATTTTAATAGAAAATATTTTGGATTTTAAATTTTATTATTATTATTTTTTTAAATTTAGTTATTTTTTCTGAAAAGTAAAAATAAGGGTGAGAGAGAGAGAGCAGAAAGAAGGGGAAAAAAATGTAAAATCAGATTACAAGTCACTTATTTCTTTTCAAGAATGTAAAAATAAAAAAAAAATAAGACTTTTAGAGTTGGTAATATCTGCCATGCGTTGCAGTCAAGCCCATATTTTTATTTTTTTTAGATAACTGCGCGGTTAAATGCATTTTAGTGCGTGTCTTTTTGGAAAACATTTTTCTCCGAGTAAATAAAAGCATTAAAAAAAATACAGCTTATTTAGGGCTGCATTAAACCAATACATTTTTTATTAAAAGATGTTTTTTTCCCCCTCACAATGCCTGAAATTGTATAGAGAAGACATAAAAATGTTTGCATCTTGCAACCAGAGTTTGCGCATAATTGGAAAAAAAAGAGATGTGGATTGAGGAGGGAGACGGGGGTTTGGGAAATAAAAAGTTGGAATAGAAAAAGATTTGGACTAACCCAAGAAGCAATTGTCATCCGAAATATTCTCGACGAGAATTATTATTCAACGCAGCAGCAGCAGCAGCACGGGTAAAAAGTCATCAGTCATGGTGCTGTGGTCGCGTTGCTACAGGCAGGGCCCCTTGGCGCGCACTCCATAAGCTGTTCTGGCTCCACCCACACTTTGGCCTCCACCCAGGTCAAAAAGGCAATGCCTACATGCCATCTTTTTATACATACTAGAGTAGATAATATAGCAAAGTACTTTCTGATGATGATAATGACGAAGACGATGGTGCCGTTTGTGGTATGCCTACGCGAAGCTGAACATGAATTCTTCAGTGATATTGATGAAAACAAAAAAAAAACGTGTTGTTCTCTTCCCGTGCACTCTAGAGATGCTCAATCCTTTCTCGTTGCCGACCTCGCTCAACTCCTTTGGCAAATAATCCTCTTTTCTAATCCCTACTCTCGTCCGTAGAAGATGGGAAGGTAGTGGATTTTATTTTTCTGTGTACAGAACTTAAACTTAGAGCTTTGCTTCTTATTCTTGTAAAATTTTATTTATTTGCATCGGAAAAAAATGGAATGAAGCGTAGAATTTTTATTTAGAATGGATTTTTTTTCTGGCTACTTAGTTTAGGAGCATAACTCGAGGATGTTGCAGCATTTCCCCCCTTTTGACACGATAATTAGAGAATAATTTTGCACTTTTCATCTAAATCCGTAATGTATTACAGTCATCAATATATATAATGATTCCTTGGTGCATCATCATCTTAGTTTTCAAGGCAAATTAAAAAGCTATGTTGACTTTTTTTGGTGTCGAGAGACGAGAGAGAGAGAGAGAGGACCCGTCTCGTCTTTTTAATTTTGGCAAAGCTTAAATTCAGACTGTAACGATGGATGGATCTCTCGAGTTAATAGTCAAAGTTATGTTTGTCTGTGCCATATTTCAATTGGGTTTTTATTATATTAATCTTGTGAGTATGGAGTAGCTAATGGAGGAAAGAAAAAGCTAAAAAAAAAAAAGAAAAAAAAAAAGGGGGTGATGTCATGATGAGAAGTAATTTTCGCACAAAAGGGCTTGCCTCAGAGTAATTTTTCATTGGAATAAACTCGATTCACTTGTGCATAGCATGGTCTGATGGAAAATATGCGAATGAATTGCTCGGGTGAAGAATGTGTTGCTGATGATATGCGCACAGAAAATTGTTTTGGCGAGAACGAGAGGAAGTAGAAAGAAATGATTCCTTTCTCAAGGTGTTTTCACAGATTGCCTGTCATTTACACATATTACTTTATCACATTGCTTTGTAATTATTTTTCACAACAAACTTTATATTGCTTTTCTTTTTTTTATTCGCAATTTAAGCTCTGCTTTGTCGATGCAAGGGCTTTTTGTGTACCGGCTGTTTGTGAAGTTGAAGCAGTGCTTCAGCCATGGTGTACACAGGATATTTTTTTCTGTGTTTTTTTTTTTGTTGGGTTCTAAAGGGGTGAAGTATTGAGTATAGACCTACCTGGGAGAGCCTGGGTCGGTTTGGTACCCAGGAAAAAAAAAGCTTCAGGTTTTAAGCCTTTCTTTCCAAGGCAGGGACGCTGCGTCCTCATTTGCATACTCGTAACATGGGCTGGGCCATCAACAAAGACTCTTTTCGCGCCCCATTCAAATGTTCCCTGGGATCCAAAGGGTTGGTTGAGCAAAAGGGTTGCAAACATGGAGAAAGAAGAGCTCATTTCAATGCATGGGAGTAGATGCTGTGTAAGAAAAAAATTGTCCCCACGGCAATCTGTTTAGGGTGTCACTTTTTATGGTTTCGAAGATGGTTTAGTGTCAAAGAATTTTGGAAGAAGAATTTTCTAAATATTTATTTTTTATTTTTGTTTGTTTCAGATTTGCAGGGCCGACTGGAAAGTTGCTGGGAGAGAAGAACAAAAATTTGCGTGATAAATCAAAATTGACTGAAGTTAAAAACTGGTAATATAAAATAAATTTTAGTGTATGATTTCAGAAGTAAAGAATAAAGGATATTTATTTTTGAAACTTTATTTATCTAATGACTACTTTAAGCAAACAAGTTGCGCAAAAGAGAAAACAATTTCAAAAAAAAATAATTTCAACTAATTACTTTTTACTACGTAATGAAATGAGTTTCATCTGCTCAAGTTTGCTTACCAACTGCAGATGGAGCTGAATTAAAAAAAAAAAAATGAAAGAGTTAGAGACTGGATGGGAGAGGGGATGCTAGTTGTTTTTACTGCTGCTTGCTTGCCGTGGGTCCTGTATACCATCTGTTGTTTCAAACCCGTACAAGGTCACCTGGCAGATGCTGACGCCGAATGCAGTCTTTGTTTTTTCGTTCAGAGTATATTCTGTTTATTTGCATGAGGTGACATTCACCTTGAATTGAAATGCGGTATATCTGAAATGCAGCGTGTAATTATGGGTAAGTATGTGATGATTTCATCGCTGAAATATAGGAATTTCTGACTAGGAAATAGAATATATAAGAGGGGAACTGGATATGGCATTTATTGATTATTTATCAAAATTAAAAAATAAAAATCGGCCAAATTGGAGGAAAATTTTTATTTTTATTTTTATTTTTCGAAATATTTTGCGAAAGAAAGTCAGAATGCCATAAGCGGGCCTTGACCTAATCGTGGATTCTGTCGACCCGTCTTAAAAAAAATAGGGGGAGGTTAGGTTGGCCCTGTGTGTGCAAATGAGGCCAATAAAATGAAACAGGAATGGAAACAAAAATGTAACTTTTGCCCATTAAGGAATGAAAAGTTCAAGGCTAGCGTCGAGAATGACCGTGAGAAAGAATACAAGTGTTAAAAAACGAAGAAGGAAAAAGAAAAAATAAAAGTGCCTAGAACTTGATAGGTCAATTTTTTTCAAACCATTAAATTGGCCCACTTAATTCGAGATTAAAACATGATGCGACTGAGATTTTACTCAATTACAGTATGAAATGTATACATTTTTATTGAGTTAATCAAAGGCAGTTATCTTTTAGAAGCCATTCAATATATTATACTGGTATGTATGACATGACCCCGAAGCAGCCGCGCGCCAGGCCAAGAGGCCAAGGCCTCGCACAGATACGCGGATTAGTTGCATATTAACCGTTGCCCGAAATTGCTCATTTCATCTCCATAGAAAAGCTATTTCGAAGATGGACTTTTACAAACAAGATGTGCTTGGATATCTTAAGGGGGCGCTTTAAATGGAGAAGAGTCTGTTTTGGTCGATAGCAACGGCAAAGGTAATTTCGGTCTTGTTTGAGCAAAGAAGTATACGAGGAGGAGAAGACAATCTACATCTTTCGAAAGGATGAAACTCGAGGATACGAGGGCTTTCAACCCTTTATCTTGCATCCCCGCCAATGAATAATTTGTCCCGCCACAAGCAGACAAGACTCGGGGAGAGAGAGAGTGTGTGTATGTGTGTGTGTGTGTGTGAGGGAAATACTACAGAAGAGGGATTCGACTTGTTATTAATGGCCTGCCAGACTCCTTCCGTGTCCCCGGTGACCAACGACATTTGCCTGCTTTGTATAGCCCTTGTCCCGGGGAGTTTCTAACATGAGATCCTTCAAAGGCGAGTTGAGTATAAGTCGGTGGACGGGGACCGTGTCTTGTCCACTTGAATTCAGGCAACTTCATTTTCTACTTATCTATACAAGTATATACGTTCAACGGAAGGCCAATGCACTTTTACTGTCAAGTTATTCCAAAAGGAAATGAAGAAAATCGTGCATGACATCTAGGAAAAATGTCTGCTTTAATGACTGCTTCGAGAATATTGTAGAGATTGAAGGGGAAGAAGATGTATATATATAATTTCTTGCGTTGAGTGTGTGTGTGCAGATCAGGTGGGTCGAGGGATGAGAGTCTGTGGTGCTCCTTTTCAGTTCTTATCCCTCTCGAACGCGAAGCGAGACTGCCCCTTTCTCCCACCCCCTTAGCCCCTCTTATGATAAATAGCTTAATCCCCAACCACCCCATCTTCCATCTCCTCCCCATTACGTTCTCAAGACGAGAGGTCTGTGCCTTTTAGAAGCTCTCTAACTTGTGACTGATGCGCTCACCTGACTTTGTGTTATTGGGGGCCATCGTTCTTCTCAATGACCCCTGTTTCGTTTCTTTTTATTTAAAAAGATTGCTTCATTTGAAGATAAGACCTGAAAAAAATTCATGGCGTTTTTTTCGGTTGGGTCATAAGCTCGCTGAATAAGAAGAATTTGCAGCATTACTTTGCTGGTGATTTTGAATATATTTTTTTCTTTTCTTATGTACAATTTGCATCGTGATGTGTTGCTTTTTTTATGAAGCTGGAATTTTTTTTTTTTTTAGATAATTTATGAAAGTATAAATAAAAGGCTTTGGTTTTGATTATTTTAAAAAATACAGTTAAATTAATTAAGTTTAGGCTTGTAAACGAAATTACTATTAGTATACATGTGCAACTAATAAAATTCCATTAAATTGAGAGAATTAATCAATCAAAATACTAAATTAAATTACGTAATGTCAAGTTTGGTTCACGTTATGAAGATTCTAACACGGTGTGAGTTGGTGTCTTAGCTTTCTGTGTAGAAAAAAATCGTAATTTTGTAACGACCGATTACACGGCACAATGTTTCGCGGTCTGGGATTAAGTTAATTGAAAAAAAAGCAAGCAACTTCACAAGATACGGAAACCAAGCATCATTTTAATTTCTAACCATCAAATTCGTCGTTTTAAGTGAACTATAAATTGTATTTGACATTTAATTTAGATTTTGCAATTAAAAAGCCATTTATTACAAATTAATTGCAACTCTACTTAATATTTTAGCATAAATTTAATATAAAACACATGGTATTAAATTGAAGCTGAGCACAAGAATCCGAGCTGTGTTTACATTCATGTAAACGATGTAACTTGATAAGTGTTTTCGTTCATAAATTCTTCACAACTAAGATCAAATTATTTTACATCATACAATTTGTTTTAAAATTTTCTCTCTCAACTTCATTTCGTATTCTTATACGGCAGTGTTTTCATCAAATTATACCTCTCACGAAATGTTTTTTTTTCTGCAGTTAGTACTTGTGAGAGGAACAAACATGGGCAGACACTTAAAAAAAACTGGTCTCACGGGCTGGAGCTGAGGGGAAGTGAAAACTCTTCCTTACGTCGGGGGGTTATAGCATATCTTGTACCTTATCTTGAACTTGCAGCGTGCAAGAAGGGGAGAGAGACCGCAAAAGATAGGACGCAGTTTCCAGTCGTGGTCTGGATCTGGCAGACACATTGCGTGTAATGGAATTTTATTTTCCAGCGATGCTGCATTCAAAGCGCAATTGGCTCACTTGCTTGCGGGTTTTGGCTCGCACTGCGGATGATAAAGCCCAAAAGTGGTCACGTTATGAAATGGAAATGACCCCCTCGTTTAATGAGAGGTGTGGTGTTAAAAGATGCAGTTGCTTTTTCATTTATTCATTCGCTTAATCAAGCCAAAGTGGATTACATGCGTGATAATTTACTCTACATCATTCGCAATATATATTAATCAAAAAAAAAATCGAGTGATAGCCAAGAATGATTATAATTTCGCTAGATGATGAGAGAGGACGTTGACTCTGATGAACACACCAATATGCGGAGCTCTAGGTGGGGTGTGGGGGGGTCTGTCAAGCAATGATTTATCACTCTTAAAAAGCACAACCTAGCATTGTGTGGGGGGAAAATGAGAGACAGAGCACTGCCTAAGGAACAGGGGGGGTCCTGGGAAGGAAGGGGGTTATATCCAGACAAACTTACATCAGTTATTTACAACTGGTTGAGCACAGACCCCCACGGGAAGGGGTGCTGGCACCTAAGGGTTTTCTCAAGAAACTGGGGTGTTACCCCCACAAGGGCTGTCTGAGGTGCAGTATACGTTGAGGGGGTGGGAAGAAACGTGAAAAGAGCGCAGTGCAACCCTTTCTTTTCTTCCGTCTGTCTCGTCACTCATTGGTGTTTTTTTCCTTCATCTTTTCAACCCTTTCTTTCTCCCATTATGCCATCGGAGTCGTTATAAAGAGTTGTACGCATCTAACTGCGGAAATACTTTTTTTTCTTCTTACCTTTGCTTCTTCCCCCTTCTGTTTTTTTGATGGGGAAAAAAATCTCTTGACCGGATGGTGCTGGGATATAAGTTTGAACACATCCATCACTCGTATAATCACGATAACATCATTTGAAAACTTATTTGTATATCCGGGAACTTGATTAGCGTGGGCGGATAAGGCAGGGAAACCAGGTGCGCCGTATAAAGATGAGGTTTGGCCATCAGTGAGCTCATGTCGGTAGTTTTACGCCCACTTTATCGGGGTAACGTAAAGACTTTGAATAAAAGCATGCTTCTGTTTAATTGCGATTAAGGGCTTTTCGTTATGTGGACAGACTATTCTTTATGGTGGATTCTTCACAAGCAAAGAAGACATCATAGAGAGGCAGGGACGACCCACCAATTACGCATGCTCAATGGAGCAGGTGGCCATCAATGAAGCGCTTTGCTCGCCTGTTTTCGTCTTCCTTTTTTATTTTCTTTCTTCGACTAATCCTACAGCAGTGACGATCGTCTGGGCGGATTTGAAGGGAAAAAGAGAAAGAAAAATCAGCAATCAATGAATAGAATTTTTTTTCTTTTTTTTTAGTTGTTTGCTCTCCTTTTGGATTTCGAAAAATTTATCATCCCATCTTTGACTGTCGTTTATTATACGGCTCCTTGTCATCGCATGGATTTAGTCCATCCAAAGTAATATGGGAGGGGCCACGTGGTTGCACGCTTTCGCCATCTCTTCTCATTTGCCTCCGACCGAGATTAATATCTCCATGACTACGGGGTCCACGACTCGGGGGTCGTTGGATCGTAAGAAGAGAGAGGACATTTAGGTTGGGATGGTGATTTAATTTCCAAGCCAATATTTTTGCCAATTTATAATTAAGATGAGTATACCTTGTGGCGTATGGAGACAATGGGTAAAGCTTTCCATATATGCTGGTAGTAATAAAAGTTGGGTTTCTGAACCAACGGCTGCCCAGTGGGGGTTGACTGAACTCCCATCTCCGCGTGATCATCTCTCTGGACTAGACATCCAATAAACATGGACCTCTCCCTCGAGGAGCATCCAAAAGCCCCTGCTGGCAAGTCACGGAAAGAGATTAATGGGAAACACTGTATAATTGGAAAGTGGACCTTCGTACGTGAAACTCGTCTGCCTTCATCAGGCAACTAACAGCTTTTAAGGTAAGTAGAGAAAAAAGGCAAAAGGACACAAGTGGATTGCTGATGGATTGAATTGAAGACTCGACTGATTTTCTACTTTGTTTTCTTGTGATTTGATTTTTAAAATTAAAATAATTATCCGACAGAGGTGTTTTAAAAGGTTTTTTTTTTTACTCTACGGAATCGGCTTTTTCTGCTTGGTGTAAATGAGTAAATCTATTAACGGGAAATGCTATTAACACACCACAGTGATTAGCTAGGAAATCTTGCAGATAAAGTTGAATGCATTGCAAATTTATTAAATAAACGAGGTTGGAGCCATCCAATGTTTCCAGAAGAAGTCTCTGTACATAATCCAAAAAAGAAAATGAAGTATCTAGCAAATTCAATTAGCGGAAAAAATAAACTGCCTTATAAAATGCAAATATGACCTGGGTTAAATGAAACTGGGATGTTAATATTTTTTTAATAGATTGGAAAAAGATTGACTGTTCAGACTGGGAGATGAGAAAGAGAGTAAAAAGAGAAGATTAAGTTTGTGCGACCTGTTTTCAACGCACCTGGCTATTTCTCATTTATAAACCTTATCAGTCCACGATATGGCCATTCTACCGCCCTCTACTACACCATCTGGAAGCGATAGGATGAGGAAGGTGGTCCATGTGATAAATGAACCACGCCTGCTTATCGTTAGCACGTCTACTAACAATCCATAGCCTCCGCTCTATTATTATAGGATAATAAACTGTAAAGAGAAATGAGGTAATGCACTAATGTACAAATTGTTTTCAGCTAACAGGGAGAGTTTTGTAGAAATAAAAATACATTTCAGTATTTACTGATTAAATGCATTTTTTTTATTCATACATATGTAAGCCATGTTAACGCCAGCTTGAAATAAAGAATAATAATGATATATATTATAACAAGGTTTCAGATTCTTATGTTGAGTTTTTTTTTACTCTCTTGGTTTTGAATGTGAACCCTGCACTTTTATTACTTGGCTTTCGTGTGCAGTTTTGCTGTTTGGACTGATGTATTATGTCTATTTAACGAACTTTACTGTTTAGACTGCTGGAAGGAACCCATTAAAGAATTTAAATCAAATTTATTGTATTTATATATTGTATATATATGCCGGTATGCATAAAGATGAATAAACAAATAGGTAACATTAAATTTACTTTGTCGTTTTTACGGGATTTATTCTACAGCTAAAAATGCTCATAAATCAAATGAGTAAACTCTGAATTCGTGTTTAAGATTTTATAGTCAGACTCAGAAATAAATTCACTGGACCATATGATGGTTTGGCGTTTATTTTGCTAACATATTTCGATTTCAGTTTTCCGCATAGGAAGAAAAAACGTATGGGTATCTAGAATTTTGCCCACTGCATAATTTAGACTGTTGGCCGAGGTGAATGTTGGATGCCGTGTTGACCGAGCGAGGTGCAGACTGGGGGATAAATGGTGTCCGAAAAATCTTGGGTTTCTGAAGCCCAATTTCAATTTATGGCTGATTTTAAAGCTTAAAAACATCGGTGAATGACGAATATACATTTTAATTTTACAGATTTCTTCATTTCGATTAGTACTGCGTGGCATATTTTGATTTTTTTTTTCTTTTGCGATTGATCAATAAGCAATTGAAATTGTGTATTTACGGTATGTATAAAAAATCCGGAATATGCTCATTTTGAAGACTTTTTATGAAACCAAAAAGCATGCTGAATAACGAAAAAAAAATTATTTTAAATATTTATCGACCAAACGTGAAATGTTTCATAAATTTCGACTTATTTGGCATGCGCGGTTTGATTGGCTGGAATTCTGAAAACAACATTTTAAAGCACGCACATTTTGAGTACAAAAAATACAAAAAAAAGTACAAATTGCAATCAAATAATTCCAGAATATAGGAGATATAAAATATCGAAAGGTTATAAAAGTAATCCAATCAATAAATCCCTAATAGAAAATTTAATACGATTTTTATTACTTAAATTACACGTATTTGCAACGTTGTTTTCCTTTTATTTTTGGAAACTCATTTTTAGCTGAATAGCATTTAAAATAATCCCCCCTGTTACAATAACAGGCCGTGACAGGATTTCCTCTTACCGAAATTCAGGTGCAACAAGAGAATCCAACAGCAAGAATTAGCTAAGTTGACCGTTCGATAGATACCCGCGCGACAGGTAATAACTCAGAGCCCGTCAAATTACACATCCTGCTGCCGAAATAATAGCTTATTAACAGCAAAACAGCAGAAACTAAAACGATTATTACACATTCACTTTGTTTCCCTCCCCTTTCACATTCACATGAGACAATTTTAACCGCCTTTGTAACACATGACAAAAATCACATTACTCACATATTACCGCTAACGGAAATTAATAAGCGAAAAACAGAATTAAATTAAACTTTAAATTAAACAAATTTAATTTTCTATATTTATCAGTAGAGAATCTTGAGGCAAAAGGATTGGCTCGAAAAGCAATAAGGGGGCGAAGAAAGCACGCTGCAAGATGTCTATCCCATATTTCACATTAAGAGATGATCTCTCTAATCCCCTCAAGCCAAAGCTCAGATCACCATGGCAACACTATTCAGGATATGGATCTCTTATGAATTAAAGGAAAGGGAGGTCAAGGCCCATCACCTGTTGCTAAGTATTGAAATTTAATTGTCTTAGAATTAGAAGGAAGCAACAAGTTACCAAAGAGTTAAGTTGCTATGATTTATCTTTCTTTTATTTTTTTTTAAAATTTCATTTATTTTTTCACCTGAGAAACGAAGCATTTTTTTTTTAGTTGAGGGGATTTATAATAAGATGTATAAAATTGAGATTATTTATAATAAAAAAAATCATTGTACATAATGGATAGAAACATGAAAAAATAAATTGCAAAAGCATAGAAAGTGTGAGACCTTAGTTTGTGGCGAAGACTGTAATAGCTCCAGGAAGGAATAATTCACGAGTTAATTATACATAATGAACAACGGAGCAGTGAGATTTCCTCTTTAAATCATTCTAAAGGTATTTTTTGCGTCATCGCAATGTTGATAAATATGCAACATATCAACACGCATGTCCAATTCTGCACAAACATTAAAACGTATTAATTAAATTGCTTTTTACAAGCCGATTTTTAGAAATATTGTTCAATTGGTTTTTATCAAAATTGACTTGTGAATTGAATTTTTAACACAGTTAAAGAAAATTGCTTATTAGCTCGTGAGATCTGAAGCGAGGAAAATAAACAGCCAGCCAAGTGAGGGAGAAAATTAGAAGGTTTGTAAAATACGCCGTCATGTACAGATCTCTTTTTATTTATTTTTTCAATTGAAAATTCAATCGATATTTTTAAGTGTTTGTAGAAATTGGTAAAAATTTATTTTGAAAATCCAATTATTATTTTTTTTTCTTTTACTATTATTATTTTTTATTAGCGCGGGGGAAAAAATGCAACAAAAACAAAAACAAAATGGGACTGAGACTTGGGAGTGAAAATATTCAATTTTTTCAGATTGGGTGTCCCTCTCTAGTCAGAATGAACACCTAAAATAAAATAAGCAGTATGTGAAAGCGTTTTAGAATTTAGATTCTGTTTCCTAACGCTAGATGGCAAAGGATTTATTCGTTTTTTAGTTTTTTTTATTCATTAACGCATTTACATTTGCAAGATGGCGGCTAAACGACGGCTAATTTGTGGCTTAGATTTTAATTCTGTGACGGATATTAATAATGTTTTATCGAATACTACAATGTCCGGGTAAGTAAATAAATGGCGAGCGGTTTTTCTGGTAGAAATTGAGTAACAAATGAGTTATATATTTAACTTTATTTCCACTAAAACACACGTAAGTGTTGATTCCTTTGTGTTTTCTGACATGTGGAGTCGAATACCGGTGTCATCCTTTTACATCATTTTGCGACTGCACGCGATAAGCAAACCAAAAGCGTTTACATACACATCCAAAATTGAAATAAATGTTTGTTTACCTGTTTAAATTATTATTTATTCATTTTTATTTTATTTATAATTTTAGATTCGATTACGTGGCGTGTCCTATTGTACATCCACGTTTTCGACGAGAATTTGCACATGGGAAGCCGAAAACAAGAAGCTGTGCCTTTACAAGATCGGATATGCTACTAACCAGCCAGGGTAAATTATTGGTGTTTTTATGCAAGTTTCGAGTGCTTTTAATATAAAATTTATATTTTAGATTGGGGCAGTTTAATCGTGGGAAAAGTGTCGCCTTATCTCCAATTGGATTCTGAAGTAGAATCGGTCAGGAAGAATTCAGAAGAAGTGAGTTAAATTTATAAAAAAAAATTAAAATAGTGCATTATTTAATGCTACTTTGATGATATTTTAGGCTTTAGAACAGGAGCTGCTTTATGCCTCGCATCTCGGCCTGCCAGCTGTTTTGTTACAAGTGTGGAATGGACAATGTGTTAATTTAGCCCGTCACGTCCATAATCGCATTGCAACGAGTTCAAATCAGGTTGTGAAGCATGGGTGAATATTTTTGTAAGACATTTTCAAAGCCTGACGTGCAATATTAACTGTTAAATACGATACTTTTCATTATTAAAGGCGAATTACCAAATCTGGGTTAAAATTCCTATGCAATCGACTCAGGAATCAAGTCAGGTGTGGCTGGATGATGGAGTGAATGAAAACGAAGTGGCAGTTGAAGACCCATGGCATTGGTAAAACGAATTTTGTGTGTAAATGCGACAATTTGTAAAATATTTTTATTTATTCGTTTTACAGGTGGAATACTTTTCGGAGTGTTTGTAATTTTGAGAAAAAAGTCGGTCTCGCTTTGGAAATTACAGCCGATCTACCCAATGAGTCGGCTGTTATTAGATGGAAGGGTGAACCAGTTCATTGCATTATAATTCCAACAAATATTTTTTTAACCAACAAGAAAGGGTATCCAGTACTGTCAAGAGCCCATCAGAATATTTTAAGACATTTTTTTACGGTAATAAATAAAATTACGTCATGCAATGAACTGTTAATAAATTAAAAGATAATTTGTGTTTGCAGATGAACGTTCAAATGCTAATTACTGGCATAAATCATCACAGCCACATCAAGTTGTATCACCAGTATGTGGAGTACTTATGGCAGGTATAATTTGTATGATAATTTCTCACAACGGCTTTACATCATGTTAATTACTGTATTTTTTTTATTTTCATTTAGAATATTCCTGCAGATGATTCATTGACTGCTTTTGCAAAGGGTTATGAAGATTATTTGCAGTGTCCTTTGCAGGTTGGTTTAAATTTAATTATTTTAAATTAATTAATTTACAATTGGGACTTTTTTAGCCACTTATGGATAACTTGGAAACGCAAACTTACGAAATATTTGAAAAAGACCCCATAAAGTATTCGGAATACCAAAAGGTACAAGCATTTATATTATTTTTAATTAAAAGTCTTATTACAGTGTTTTATTCGTTTATTTATTTATTTAGGCTATCTATCAGGCTATAATGGATAAAATTAGTGATGAAGAGAAAGAAACAAAAGAAATGTAATTTGGGAAAATGAGTTTCATCCATTAATATTTGTTTAACACGTGTTTGTTTAATTTGCAGTGTATTGATGGTAGTAGGAGCTGGGAGGGGACCTTTAGTTAGATCTGCTCTTGCCACAGCTCAAAAAGCCGGCAGAAAAGTCAAAATTTATGCTATTGAAAAGAATCCTAATGCTATAGTTACGTAAGTTTTTATTTATTTAAATTTTTGTTATTTTGTACGTTTAAATAAATTGTTAATTTTTAGATTGCTTTCTCAAAAAGATGAGATGTGGGGCGATAGCGTCACTGTTATATCGAGTGACATGCGTGATTGGGATACGGATGAGAAAGCCGACATTCTAGTCAGCGAATTGTTAGGTTCGTTCGGCGATAATGAATTATCTCCAGAATGCTTGGACGGCGCTCAGAAATTCTTAAAGGGTAAAAGGATCTGCGGGATTTTTTAATTGATTTTTATAATTGTGTGATTGATTTCAGACGATGGCATAAACATTCCATGCGCTTACACTTCATATTTGAGTCCACTGCAGTCGTCTAAACTGTATAACGAAGTCCGTTTGGCCAAAGAAAAGGATAAACATCCCCTCGTATGTTTTAACTGTTTGGAGAATGTTGAATTATAATTGTTTTAAATTTAATTTGATGTTTTAGGTTCCATTTGAAACACCTTACGTAGTCCATCTCCATAATATTTTAGAGTTAGCGGAGCCGCAATCGTTGTTTACATTTAATCATCCTAATAAAAGTAGATGCATTTTTAATTTTTATTTTTTAATTTTTAATTGTTAATTTTTGCTTTCTGGAACAGGCCCTGTGAAAGATAATCGCAGGTACAAGAAATTGACATTCAACGTTTCTCAGGACGCAGTTTTACACGGATTTGCTGGTTATTTCGAGGCTCAATTGTACAAAGATGTTACACTCAGTAAGTATAAGTTTTAATTGTTTTGAATATTGTTAAAATTTGTTTTAAATTTACAGGCATTCATCCTAAAACGCATTCACCAGGAATGTTCAGTTGGTTTCCGATAATGTTTCCTATAAAAGTAAGTGATGCGTTATTTTGAGATATTTTTTTTTAAAATTTTTTGTTCGTTTAGGATCCTGTACCGTTAACTAAAGGATGCGAAGTTGAAGTTCATTTTTGGCGTTGTGCAAATAAGAGAAGTGTTTGGTACGAATGGTTAATTAGCAAACCACATATCCTACCCGTTCATAACCCAAACGGTCGCTCTTACACCATAGGATTGTGATTTACTGTAATTTTATTTCTTTAATTCTAAAAATAAAGGCTTTTTAATCGTTACAATGCTTTTTAAACGTTGAAAATTGAATGTTTTAATACAATTGAAGTTGGAAGCTAGCCATATGATTAAGATGCCAATTTCTGTTTAAAGGGTGGAGTCTCAAATTTTTTTAACGGAAAATATTTTTTTTTTACTTACTTTCTATAACTTTACATATACCATTGTGAGGTAATTGCAATGAACTAACTGGCAGTTTCACAGTTTATTTTATAGAAAACGTGGAAATTACAATATTGGCTTTTGCTAGATTTGTACAAGCACAGGTGATTTACCTAAAATCAATTACATTTCCACCTACAGTACAATTAGGAATAATAATGCGATTTGGTCGGGAGTTTATAAAAATACAAATTTTTGCTTCTGAGTTTATACCTTTTCCTCTAAGATAGTAGAAAGAATTTTAAATAATTACATAAATAGTGTCCACCTACACTAACAATAGTGACAATGCAGATGCAAGACACAAATTTGTCCCCTTTTTAAACACTTAAACAATTAACTATTGAAACTTGAAGGAAGAAAATAAAAATAAAAACAGCCACTTGGAATCGAAAAAAAATGCTTACCAAGTAATTATGAAAATCAATTTACAGTTTCAAACATTTTTTTAATACAAAAAAAAGGATTTCAATTAATGTGGCGTTCTTTATTTTAAATTAAAATACAAAATGGGGTGCGTAAAGTATGCTCACGCTTTATTTTTGCTTTGCAAGGGTAAGTAAAGTTTAAATTCTGCTGGAAGCTCGTCCTCTGAATACAACCGGTCTGAGAAGTAAACTCTTCTTATGCGGCAGTTAGCGTGAATCTATAAATTTAATTAAATGCATTCGTGACTTGGAGAAGTATGCGAATCATTTGTTTATGTTATTGATACGAACCTGAACTCTTAATGTTTCCACATAATTGGTTCCGTAGGCTCGTCGTGTGAAATCAGCCAAGTTAAACTGAATTTGGTTCCATCCTTCGTCTAATCGCATGGGCATCGTACAAATGAAAGGTTTCACTCTAGTTGTACTTTGGTAATTACTGGCTCGGAATCTTCGCCGAACGTTCTTATCGTCCAATACCTAGAATCAATTTTATCATCTAATTTGCGACAAACTCGGAGAGAAAAGCTCTTACCTGAACTTCAAATGTGAAATACTTCTTCAGATTTTTAATAATCATCACTAAAAATGGAAGTTTAATTCCCAGGGTTTTCTTGGGGTCAGCCGGGCATGTAATGTAAGTAGTACTAAACAAAATATACAATTAAAATTCAACATATTTTAAACAAAAAAAACAAAAAACAACAACTTACCTCACGTTAGTTCCAACAATTTCCAACACAAGTGACTGAATATCATTATCGGTAATTCTTTTGATATGACCATTCCGAACCTTGAAATAAACGAAAATAAAATCACGAAAAATGAAATCAAAATTTCTCATTTTTTTAAAAAAATAAATAAAATGAAGAACAAAAAATTTATTTTAATTCATTTGAGTAAATTGGATGTGTTTGAAGGTTTGTTTTGTATTACTTTTCCATCTCCATGGCATTCAGACTTGATCAATCACTAATCAGGGGCATTTAATGCTACTGCTATAGCAACTGTTCCCTGGACAACAATCACAGACTGCACAACTTTGCCTAACTACAACATACTAATGAATCCCCCCACCAAAGGTCTCCTCTGTTTGCCCGATGCCAAGGGTTTGTCATAACAATTGATTCGCCAAAGATATATCAATATACCAGTCACAAAATAAAAACAAACTTGTACATCACATCAAAGGATCGAATATTAATGATTTTCTCCTTCCTAATTTAACATTAATTAAACTAATTTCAAAGTGACGAAACTCGTAAAGTTTTCTTCCATCTAGCCAAATAAGAATGCATCGACCGATTCTAGTTCCTTATTTCACAGAATCACTTGGTTAAAATTAATTGATAAAGTTATAAATCCACATATAATACCCCCATTATCGCTGACATTAATTTGGATGCAGTAGTCTGCAATAATCGCCATGGTTACAAGTGCAAAACATCAGTCAGTGGTAAAATACGATTAGAATTGTTACCAAAATCAACTTTGAGCAATTTGGTTGATTAAAAGACACCGAAAGTCCGGTCAAACTTTTCCCGTGAAATATAAGTTGAAGGTTAAAGTTTAAAAATTTAAATTTAAATAACCCCAACCGAAAAGATTAAAAATATCGCTAGTCAAACGACCTCGGGTTGTTGACACGGAGAAATCTTTAGGAGACTAATGTTCTATCCTTCACAACAAACTCCATAACAACCGTTGACCAACCAACCTAGCATCCACATAAACACATTAAATTGAGTGCTTCATGTGGCAGTGAGGAAATTTAAAGAAATAGCGATGAAAATGAAAATGAAATGGAACTGTAAAACGTGATCGCAATGAGCTGGATTCCTTTTCGTCCCACCCAAACTTTTTTTCAATTGAAATGTGCGAGTTTGGTGCAACTTAGCTGCTTAACATGCGGTTTGCCGTTACCTTTTTATCCCAAAGCTGAAGAGGTTTGCTACCTATGCTATATAAAATGGAGAGGAAGCCGCTCTGAAACGTATTTTTGAACATGTTGCCAGTGGGCAATTTTGAAATTACGCGATTTATAAGGCGTGCACACGTTTCCGTGTACCGGACCCTAATTGAATAGAACCAGTAAAAACGCTGAGACCCGACTACACGCGCGTTGCCATGGCGTGAAGTTTGTTTTCATAGTTTCCCTGGTGTTTCGTATTTTTTTTTATTTTTGGATTGCATTTTTTTGAAAATTTTTAATTAGTTTATAAATTAGTTTCGTTAATTTTGTAGGATTTTTGTATTTTTGTTGGCACGTTTAATAATTTTTATTTTTAAATACGCACTAACGATTGCGAAACTTTCGGCTTACTAAACCCAAGCGGGTGTTAGGTTAACTAATGTTACTCCATCACTATTTGAAAATAATTAGTTTACCATTTAAATTTGAAGCTGTAAACAACGAAACTATTTCTTTTAATATTAAGTTTCAAACAAATTAAAAATGTCTGCTGTTTTAAAAAAATTCGAAAACAATATGTACAACAAAAATAATACAGTAACTTTAAAATTTTATGGAGGGAGAAACACTCCTCTAAGGGAACAGCCAAGCATGTCATGTGATCGCCCGAGTAAGAGCAACGTTCAGAATGGCGTTGTTTGTGGGGAGGGTTACTGCGCTGTTGATCTCTTACTTTGATGAATGAAATGTATTTCTTCATTTTTCAAGGTAAGATCACTATTTCCTAAGCTTAACAAAGCCCCAAGGCTTATTTTAAGCGTAAAATTTGTGGCAGTTAACGACGTAATTAACTGAAAAGTAGTATTAAAGACATGAAATGCACGTGCGTTACGTTGTACACTAACAAAAAATGTAAATAACACCGTAAACCACTTGATTATTCCCAAACTAAAATCCCAAACATAAAAACCCCAACGAAATAACGATTAACTTTACAATTCGTAAATTTTTCTACTTGCAGTGCTTGAATTCGAACTTCTTATCGTGTAATTATGGTCTGGACTGTAAATAATATTTGCATTTTTAATTTGGTCGAAACAAATGTAAGCCCGACTTATCTTATCGAATTTTTCAGTTGCGTATTGATCTTTTTTGTGTGCATATTTTGCAGGAACAACTTTCTGTAAAAAGAATTATACAAAAATAATATTTAAGAAAAAAAAAATGATTTATTTTTAACGAAACAATGGCCTCGACAGCTGTACAATCACAAGCAATTCCCCAAGAATCGTCAAGTTCTCAATGGGAAGAAACATCACCAGCTCCCACACTTGAATCTAATGGTATACACATTTGAATTTGAGCCTTAATTAGCATTAACTGTTTTGAAAAACCGACAGACGGCAGTAGAGACAGCAGTCCTGCATCAATAGCTGCTGCAACTCCAACGGGAGATTTTGCATCTCCTCAGCATCAATTATCTCCAGATCCAGTTCACGATCTTCCTCAAGAACTCCTCAATCAAGGATGGAGGAAATTCTGGAGCAAGAGAGAAAACCGACCGTACTTCTGGAACAAAATGACTAATGAATCTTTGTGGGAAATGCCACGCATGGGAAACAGTTCTCAATACGATCCCATGACAGATCCTTTGGGCATTCAATGCCCGCCAACACCGAGTGAATCGCCCGCGACACCACTCATAGCTGCGAAAAGACGAGCTTCTGACACTGACGGAAGCAGTAGTCCTTCGGCCAAACGGTTCGTGCTTGGAGGACCGTGGGATTTAGAAATTCAGACTAACGCCGTTGTGTGGGAGAGAACACCGTCTCTTTTACCGCCCCCTCATCCTCAGGTAGAACTGCTCAGAGCCAACTATGTTGGCCGATTACGTCAACATTATCAAGAAATGTGCCATTCGCGAGAAGGTAAGAAATAAATAAATTCATTAATAATTTATTAAATAATTTTAAAATTATCTTTCTTTAGGGATTGATTCACCGAAGGAGTCATTCAATCGTTGGCTTCTGGAACGGAAAGTTGCTGACACGGGTTCAGATCCCGTGTTACCGAGTGCGTGCTTTCGCGAGATCTCCATGTCCATGTATCGTGAAATTATGAACGATATCCCGATCAAATTGGTTCGGCCGAAGTATTCTGGAGATGCACGTAAGCAACTTTCGAAATATGCCGAAGCGGCAAAGAAAATGATAGAGTCGAGGAATGTGTCTCCGCGCAGTCGGAAAATCGTCAAGTGGAATGTGGAAGATGCTTTCCAGTGGCTCCGAAAAACGCAAAATGCCACATACGACGATTATTTAGTAAAAAGAAAACGAGATTTTTAAATAGATTGAAATAAATTAAATTAAATTATTCATTTGTATTGAAGGAACGACTCGCCCATTTGAAACACCAATGCCAACCACATCTGACGGAAGCTGCGAAGAGTTCGGTGGAAGGCATTTGCCTCAAAATTTATCATTTGTCAATAGATTATGCAAAGAAAATTCACGACAAGCATTGGGCACTGCTTAACGAACACGGAATTGCAGGTATAGTTTAATTTTACCGTAATCTTAATGTATTTTAACCTTAAAATTGTTATTTAATTAGAAATTAGAAGCTCTCTGCAAGTGACGAATCCGAAGAAAGTGCTGTGCTATCCCGTTCAACTGGCCCTTTCTAGTCCACGGTTACCGACCGTGGAATTTGTTCAAGATAAAGACATGACTGTATTAACGTTCAGTGGAGATAGTGTGAGGATTAATTCCTTGTATTTCCAAAAACTGGTAGGGAAATTCGATTTAAATGAATCGTTGCGTTTGTAAATCGTTTATAAACTTTTTAGGAGCAATTGTACAGATGGAATTGCAGCGATGATCGGAAATTTGAGAATTTTCTAAGTCGAGTTTGGTGTTTGTTGAAGCGGTATCAAACGTACTTCGGGCTTACGAGCAACGAAGGCCATTGCACGCAAGGCGCACTACCTGTTTCCGTGTTCCAAGCTCTTCAACGGAACTTCGAAGTGGCTTTTGAATGCTTCGCATCACCTTTGAACTGCTATTTTCACCAATTTTGTTCAGCTTTTCCTGACACCGATGGATTTTTTGGTTCTCGCGGGTAAGTGTGCATGAAAAAATTAAAATGAGATGTATTTTTACGAACGAATACTTTTTTTCTTAGGCCTATTTTAGATTTCCGGCCGGTCAGTGGTTCTTTTGAGGCAAATCCACCATTTTGTGAAGAACTAATGGAAACTGTTGTAGAACATTTCGAAAAACTGCTTTCCCATTCGAACGAACCACTCTCTTTTATCGTTTTCATGGCAGAATGGCGTGACCCGACACCGGTTGCTTTGGCTAAACTCGAAGCCAGTCCGTAAGTTTCGCTTAAAATGCTTTTTTTTGCGAAGTTATTAACATGCAAAATTATTTGTATAGGTTCAGACGCCATCATGTCGTCGTCTCGGCAATGGAGCATGAATACAGACACGGTTTTCAACACGTTTGCAACCGGTAATTAAAACTATACGTCGATTTCGAATATAATAATTACAAATTTGTTGAATTATTTACAGGACTGAAGTTAACATTAAATCGGCTCATGGTACAGTCGCAGTTTGGCTTCAAAACGACGCTGGTTATTCGAGATGGGGACCGACTAAAGAACGGATAGAATCTTTTCTCGATTCGTACAAATTAAATCGAGACCGCGAACACCAAGAAATTACTACAGACGTACCCGCTACCGACACCGCCGTTACTCCTGCTGCTGCTGCTGCCACTACCGTCAGTAGCGCGACGACTACGACGACCACCACCACTGCTGCCGCCACTCTTACAGCAAATTCAGCCATCACCACTGTAACAACTTCTTGTAAAAGTGTATCTACATAATTCAACTTTTCGTAAGTTTTCGATAACTAGAACTCTGTGTAAGTATACTACGGTTGCTGGTAGTGCAAATATTGTTTGTGTACAGTGGTAGAATGTGACATCCTATTGTAATTTGCATTGTAGCACGTTTTAACTTAACCTCTAAGAGGTGTTTTTTTTTATGCTGACTATTTTGCGACTTCTTTTGTCAAAAGTAAATCAAAATAATTTTACCTTTTATGAATTTCTACCATTTTTTGTAAATAGAATTTTAAATTTAATTTTTTTGGTATATTTATTTTGACTGTTTATTTTTGCATTCGTTATGTTATCAATTTGAAATATATCTATTTTTGTTTTTAAGATAGTTCACCATTTGTTCATAATTTTTGTTTTCAATCACGGCAACTGGAATGAACACTAACAGAATCGTTTGGTGTTTTGATGTGAGTCGCAGTTCTAAAGAGGATAGTGAATAGTAGACTAGAAAGTCGTCTTATTTGTAAAAATGTTTTATGTAAATAATTTAGTCTTTGTAAGTTAGTTTGTATAGGCTACTTTTTAATATTATTATATTCGTAACAGTTTTTAATTTTAATTTTTATTTGTAATACGATTAATTATGTGTTTTTACGTTGGTTCTCTAAAGAAAAGCAACTTATTTTTATTTATAATCATGTAATTTTTGAGGTAACCGCAAGATTTTTGGATTATTTTTGAAGCAATCATGCAATGTGTAACAATAACAAAATAATGTGTTGACTATTAAGACTACGATATAATCATGCTTTAAAAAAATAAATATTCAGTCTTACTTTTAAAATAGTTGAATTTTTATTTCATTTTTACGGTCTAAATCTAAATCTAAATCACGGTGATATGCTCGTTCGTTTTATTAAATTTTGTTTCTGAAATGAACACTAGATGGCGCGTTGAATTATTCACACGTGCCTAGACCAATCAGAGCTCGGATCAGTCGTATTCATGTGGAAGGAACTGGCAGAAAGGAGGTGTTCTTGTTGTTGCTATACGGCATTAGAGATAGTGTATGCAGTGGAAGAATTTTAATCCGAATTCATCTTCAATTTTAATACACTTTGGCTTTAGTTTTTACCGTATGGTAAGTGAATCGATTGCATTTAAACTCTTAGGACTATTATTTTTCGAGTCGAGCATGTTTTTCTTTGTTCGTAGACTGTAACTTTAACCTGCATTGATCATAATGGCGGACGTTGACGAAACGATGTTGGACAACGTGGACGGAGATAATTATGTAGGGTTTGAAAGTCAAGAAAACGGAGACGCGCATGAAGAAGCTGTGGACGACAGCTTAACACATGAACAAGTCGGCGATGATCCCGTAAGAAAAAATTTGGCTAACGGTCACGCGGTCTCCAAGCGTAAGTTGAAAATGTTGCTTTGTGTAGGAGTTGGAAGCAATTAAAGCTCGAGTGCGTGAAATGGAAGAAGAAGCAGAGAAACTTAAGCAACTGCAAAACGAAATGGACAAACAAATGAATCTTGGCAGCCCTCCCGGAGGAATCAGTAAGTTTTAATTTTAGTGTTAAGCCGGATGTGCAACTTGGACACACTTTTCTTTTTTTGTGCTATTTTATTTTGCTGATTCGGTGTATTTGTGTGATGATCACTTTGCCCCCAAATTCTATAGCGAGTCCGTTAAACATGTCGTATGAAGAAAAATTGGAAGTAGATGCTCGATCCATTTATGTAGGAAATGTAAGCATTTTTCGTTATTTTTTTAAATATGATTAATATCAAAGGGAAATGATGTTTATACACATGTTAGACTTTTGATGTTTACTGATAATGAAATTTAAACCCTGATCCCTATTGAAATTATTTTTATTTATTTATTTTTTTAATATAATAATAATAATTCTCTAGTTTAGAAATAATTTTTTTTATTGTTTTAAAAATTTTAGGTGGATTACGGCGCAACCGCAGAGGAACTAGAACAACATTTTCACGGATGTGGGTCTATAAATCGAGTGACGATACTATGTGATAAATATTCTGGCCATCCAAAAGGGTAAGATAACGCCAGGTTTATGATCTCTGGTTGAAATGATGAACTTTTTATTTTCACACATGTTAGACTATTGATGTTTACTGATAAAGAACTTAAATCTGATGCCACTTTTTTTTAATAATAATAATTTTTAAAAAATTATTAAATTTAAAAAATTTAAATTTTAAGTATATTTATTTATTATTATTTAGATTTGCGTACATAGAATTCGCTGAAAAAGAATCGGTCAATACGGCTATGGCTCTAGACGAATCCCTTTTTCGTGGAAGACAAATTAAGGTGAGTAGGAACGGATCGTCGCGATGGAACATTTGATGTAAACCTGGTATTGGAATGAATAGGTTAATTCCAAACGGACAAATCGACCTGGAATTAGCACAACAAATCGACCACCTAGAGGACGCGTTCGGCGGACAGTCAGAAGCAGTTTTTATTACGGTTATCGGCCTATTCGGAGACCAAGGTGAATGTTCTGCGACGTAAGTGCAGTTCTTCATATCCCCTCCTCTGACTAACAATGTTTTCCTTTGGTCTTTCATGTGTCTGTTTTTAGAACTAGACGTGCTACGTGGTTTTCTCCCTATTAAAAAGCCGTAAACCACTCGCAAAGAAGTAGTTCGGTTGTATGCAGTCCATGTTTTCCTTATTCACCGTTTTTTCTTCATCTTGTCACATGAAACATTATATTCTCGCTACTGGAAGGCGGTGTAAGTAAAAAGATAGGCATGCCTAATGTCTCTTTGTGTAACCCAGATTTAAGTGGAACCAAGAGAGAAAGAAAAAAAAAAAACTTAAAAAAAAATGTAATAGATAATTCCAATCAAATTCATACAATATTAGAAATGATACTCATGTAATGAAGTGAAATCAACTATTTTTGTTTTTTTACTCCAATTATGAGACGAAAATAGGTCTCGGGCTTAAAAAATGAATTTTTAAGAAAGATTGGGAAATTTTTCAATTTAATTTAATTTCATTTTTGTCGTTTGTGATTACACTTATCAGTTTTGGAACTTTTCGCCCTGGTTTCTCAAGTTTTGTTTGAAATTTTAGATTTTTTTTTTCGTTTTTTGTGGGAATTAATGCATTAATATCGCAGAAGTTGAAAAGTATTGCTTAGCTGAGTTTGTCATTTTTTATTACTTTGATTTTTGTTTAATTTCATGAGCTCCGCAACTGATAAATGTTAATTTTTCTTATTTACTCTGTAATACGAAAATTAATTACTTTGCAACTTGCTTTTAACATTAGTTCATCTCAGGCTCGGAAATTCATGTTTGCATTCAAATTATTGTGTGCTAGATATCTAGATCGAGATCAGTGATTTTAATTTTTCTTTTTAAAAAAAAAAAAAAAGAAAAGAAAAAAAATATCTTTTGCTTTAAAACTTGTTAAGTGTTCTGTTAGTTTTAAATGTATATAAGCCTAAACATTTATCTCAATATTAGAACAGTCAGTTATATCGATAGGTTTATTTGATTAGAATTGAGTTGAGTTTGAGTTTAATTTTTTAACTTAGGTAAATGTTAATTTTTGTTTATAAGTTTTTCGTTCGAATGAGTGGAGTTGTGAGTGAATGGGTGAGTTGTGTGTGATGTCCTTCTCGTTTCAGGAATTCCACTTCCAAGATGTTAAATTGATTTCTTTCAGGGGGAAATTTGTCTCCACTGGGATGACTGGGAGTGGGAGAAAGGGGTTTGAAAAAAAAAATTATAGGACTTACAGAAAGGGTTTAAAAAAAATTTAAGGCTAAAAAAAATATAGTTGCCACTGGGATAATAAAAAAAAAATGTAATGTGAAAAGTCAATAAATATTAAATCTGTAAATGTTTCGTGTTTTTATTTTATTTTTGCAATTGCTATTTTTAATCGAGTCTGGAAATTCGGTATTCGCTAGTTGTGACGAACACGCGATGGCGGCGCCACCAATATGGAAAATTTATCCGCTAGTCGTGCGCATGGGCGTGTATTTGTTTTGTTGATGTCCTTTTGATCACTTTCTCGCAGAACATGAGTGGAAACCTGATGTCGCAGTTTGCAAGAATTGGAAGTTCGAAACATGTTTTGAAACTTTTCCTGTCGCCGCAAAATAAGCTACAAGGTTTGTTTGAAATGAAAGCGAGATTTGGAAAATTTTGTCATTCGAATTAGGGAGTCAAAAGTTGAGTGGCGATTGGTGGTGTCGACAGACAACAATTAACACTTGCCTTTGTCTGAAAGAAGAAAAAAAGAAGAAAACGTTTGTTTTGCACTTTTTTGATGCATTTGGTTCCAGCACCACAAATTTTTTGTTTCGCAACTACTCTGTTACTCTGTTGCGCAATAATCGGCAGCCTAGATTTTGCAAAATTGAAAATAATAAATTGGACCATGAACTATATAAGAATGTTTGGTCACGTGCGCCGCTAAAAATAATCATTCAGTCGTTTTATTTTAATGTATTTTATATTTTCGTTTAGCATTTTACTTCGGAAATGCTGCCAATGACTACGAAGCGAAGTGTAAAGAAGGAGTGGAATCGCGCACTGTTGAGTTTTCACGCAACCGATCGCGGGATATTTCCGGCGAGGCCATTGATCTGAGAGACGAAGTCGTCCAACCGGGTGTTTCATCTTCAGAAGACGAACATGTTGAAATATATGACAGTCAGGGCAGTATAAACCTAAGTTCTGTCATGCAAAGTACCGTTCCCGAGCCTTACTCCACCCACGGTCAGAAAGCACCTTCTCATTTGAACATGCCTGGTGGTCACGTCGGACAAAATCAGAAATATTTATCGGATAGTCTGCAAAAAACGCATTCTACTTTTAATTCTAATAATAGTAAAGGTATGGTCGGTTTTTTTTGGCATACCCAACCTGCCCAAAGTAAACTAAATGTGTTATTAACAAGAAACTATTCTACACGTGTGGTCAACTTAACTGGTAGTTCGTCTAAAGTTCCCGTCAAAATCTGTAAAGTTCATTTATGTACTCAGCAACCAGAGCCAGAGAAACCATTGACAGCAAAGGAGAAATTGAAAATAGCTGTTAGAGATTACGGCGCGACGGTGGTAGTTTTTCATGTGGCTATTTCTTTAATTTCTTTAGGTGGATTTTATCTTGCTGTTTCAAGGTGGGTTGGGTTTTCACGCCGCTATTTTACGTGTTACCATTTTTAACATTGCCTTTGATCTATTTGTTTATTTTGTGCAAAATTTTACAAGTTTTTTTCTTGTTTTTAGCGGATTAGACGTCGTTGGATTGTTACAAGCTACCGGCCTGACTAGTGAACGACTTAGTGCTAATTCTTTGGAAATAGGTGCCAGTACTTTCGTAGTTGCGTATGCAATTCATAAGTTATTTGCTCCTTTAAGAATTGCTATGACTCTCACCGCATCTCCTATCATTGTAAAGTATTTGAGAATGCGAGGTTATCTGAAAAAGAATTGAATTCATTAAAGAAATTGTAAGTTTAAGGCTTCACTACTGAATTATTTATTTAGTAATGAAGATTATTTTAAGTAAATTATTGTATTTACATTGTAATGCAATTACACAATTGTACGATTCTCACATTAAAAATTCAAACAAACCAACCCGTTTGAAATGCGATTTGTTAAAGCTTTATTTTGCTAACAAAATAATGAAAAATTACTTCAGACAATTTTAATCTCAAGACCAGGCATTCGCAAAATTTTGAGAATGTTCCATTTGAGTGAATTATATCAACATTTTTACCTATTTTTTTTGCAAAAATAATGAGAATATAATTCACAAAATGGTTTGAATAAATATGTACGGAGTAATTTTCTATGGAATTTTAGTCAAACCGAATCAAGTTCTCGAATATAGAATAGGTCATGAAAACGATCTTTGGATCAAGGATCACGAATAATTAACTTGTTAGAATTGGCGTCCAAACTCTTGATGCCAAAATTAAATGGCAAAATTTCTCAGAGCGAACACACAAATGCAACAAATACATGAGAATATATAGATGAAAAATAAGTACTGGTATACACAGATGAAAACGGTACATAAATTAATCAAAATGGGTTTATTATAAATAAATAAAACAATATAAACACTGATAAAATCTAAAATGTAATTAATAAAAAGAAGTATGCACAAAATTAAAAAAAACATTAGAAATTGATAAAAATAGAATTAAACAATAAAATACAGTTTTCAAAAAATGAACAGATTAACACAACTATAATTATTCTATATTTATAAATTACCATATGGCTCAAAACAATCCAGCGTGAAATGTCTGGAACAGATGGCTGCTGTACATTGGGAAGGTTTTGAGAAAAATTTGTGTTCCAAACCAATTTTCACTGCTAATTTTTGCAGCCATTCATCAATTCCTTGGGATCTGTTCCGATCTAGTGGGTAATGGGATGATAATCATATACAACTGAATTGTGACTGTATCCCTGATCTAAAATGATCAAAAATCAACTGTGGTTGTGTTTTAATCGATTTAAATGTAGCGCAAGTTGACAACATTTGGCCTCTTAGGGACAAAAGTTGCCACAATGGCGCTGGTGTGCTCCCGGTAAGCAAATTTAAAACGAAGTGGCTAATCCCACTGAAATTTCAGTTGTCGCAGAAAACGCCAACCGAACCACACTCGACTCGATTTTTCTCCAGTTGCTACAGAAATGTATTCCGGACCGTACTCGACTCTCGAATTTCCTCCAGCTGCTTTAGAAGAACTTGCTGAAATTCATTTGTCTTCCGTCAACGGGTAAAGCCTTCATTCGTTTTAAAAAAGTTCAGGGTAGACCAAAGTGGAGTGGTAAAACGGTAATTGGGTCAAAACGAAAGGATGCTAAACCATCTTCGTTAAAGAAGAAAAAAATAAAGCTGGAAAAACAGGATTTTGGCCCAATAACTCCAAACACGAAAAGTGTGTATTCCTTCGACCCAAATTTGCATTTTAGGTAAGATTGAGGATTTTGCATTTTCTTGCCATTCTGAAGATGAATGGATCGCAATTCAAACATGTCTTATCATTTATGTCCGAAATCAAATTGTTCAGCATAATTGGTTAAATCAGTCGATTTTGAACCATGCTTCTGTTCTTTTGGCACAACAATATCCAGAAATTGTTGGGCTTGTAAATTTGGACAAATTTGGAATGGCTACAGATCCATTATAGCAGGGGTGAGACGAGACATTGTAGTCACTAATACGACGACTACCGTGTATTGTTGCATAATGCAACACCATGTGCTTTTCTTATAACACGACCGACTTTGTGTTCCTTATCATGGCTGCTCGCCCCATGCGCATCGGCTGCTCGCCCCATCTTTTTGTCGGCTACTCCCCCGTCTGTTCGTCGGCGCCCACATACGCGCGTGGACCGCTTGTTGCTCGCCGCGTCCGCGCATGGGCCATCCGCTTGCTCTCGCCGCCGGACTCACGCTGGCCGCTCCACATTGGTGCACGTTGGCTGCTTGCTTTCACCGGATTCGCCGTTGCTAGACTCGGATCCCCGCTCGCTGCCATGGAACTCGAGTCGCCGTTCGTGGCTGCTGGACTCGGGCTGCCGCCCGCCACCAGACTCGGATCGCCTTCTTGCCGCCAATCAACATCATCACATACAGGGGGATGGCATGTTGTGTCCACCATATTCGGCATTTGTTAATTAGAATACCATTCTTTATTACAATGCTCAATTTCGTTCATACATTGTTGTAAGGTTGCCTAGAAATGTTCCTAGGCAACTAAAATCCAATTCGATAATAAAACCAGTCGCCATCAAAATCTAATCAGTTTAGACGCCTCATTCTATCCTCGGGCATTTAGGCCCGAGAATGAATGTTTTCATGATGACTGCATCCAGACAGTCTGAGTTACATCAAGCACTGATGTAACATATTACATTCCTTTTAATTTGAGTTTAAATTTTGAAAAATGTAATTCTATTTAGATGTTCTCTATTACATTTATTTTAATTTGATTTTAAATGGGAAATGTAATTCTATTTAGATTTTTTCTATTACATTCCTTTTAATTTGATTGTAAATGGAAAATGTAATTCTATTTAGATTTTTCTTCTAATACATTTATTTTAATTTTATTTTAAATGAAAAAAAAAACTTAATTGCAGACAGCTGTTATTTGCAAATGTCAAGATCGTGCCTTTTTAAAATAAATATAAATACCCGGATGATGATATTTTTTATTTCATTATGTGACCATGTAATTGCAGACATTGCTGTTATTACAAATATCAAGCCTTTTTCATTTCATTTTTTTTAATTCTAGCGTTTTCTAATTCCAACCTTTTTTATTTCATTCTTTTTAATTCCCGCCTCAGCATTAGCTGAAATTAACGATTTATTTGGAATTATGTCCACAAAAAAACATCAAGCCTTTTCCCTCTTTTTAAGAAAAAATGGAATTGTTTATTTCAAGCAAAGTGACTCATCCGGAAATAAACATTCATTTTTTATTATTCAGCTGTTAATTTTTATTCTTTTTACACTTTTAATACGTACTGGTATTTCATTTCAATTTTTTTATAAAAAAAAATACAAAACTTATTTAATAACAGCTGTCTGCAATTATGTTTTTTGTTTTTGTTTTTTTTCATTCAAAATCAAATTAAAATGAATGTAATAAAAAAAACCTAAACAGAATTTTATTTCCCATTTAAAATCAAATTAAAAGAAATGAAACAGAAAAAATCTAAATAGAATTACATTAAAAGGAATGTAATAGAAAAAATCTAAATAAAATTACATTAAAAGGAATGTAATAGAAAAAATCTAAATAGAATTGCATTAAAAGGAATGTAATAGAAAAAATCTAAATAGAATTACATTAAAAGGAATGTAATAGAAAAAATCTAAATAGAATTACATTAAAAGGAATGTAATAAAAAAATCTAAATAGAATTACATTAAAAGGAATGTAATAGAAAAAATCTAAATAAAATTACATTAAAAGGAATGTAATAGAAAAAATCTAAATAGAATTGCATTAAAAGGAATGTAATAGAAAAAATCTAAATAGAATTACATTAAAAGGAATGTAATAGAAAAAAATCTAAATAGAATTACATTAAAAGGAATGTAATAAAAAAATCTAAATAGAATTACATTAAAAGGAATAAAATAGAAAAAAATCTAAATAGAATTACATTAAAAGAAATAAAATAGAAAAAATCTAAATAGAATTACATACGGTATATATATATATATATATATATATATGTACATTATATATATTGGATTTAAATACAAATTGACTACCATCGTCAATGGAGGAAACAGAGACTATGAATACAGGTAAGAAATTTTATTTACAAATTACATTCTCCACACTTCCCTCATTTATTATTAACCCTACCCGACCCTGCCACGGGGACCGCATGCGAGAGGGACGAGAACATGGAAAAGGCCGACCGGCCACGCATGAGCCATAAACAGCTCCAGTTAAATTAATCTGGCATCGAGCCAAAATAAAATAAAATAAAACATCTCATCCATTCAACCATGACCAATGATCCTGACTCCATCATGTCCCCTACAGCAATGGTACATTACATCCTTTAAAAACATTTTGAGTCAGAAACTGAAATGCAGAACGTAGTTTTTACTACAACATATATTATACAATACATTCTCAAGTGCATTGTGAAACTTAATGCAAAATACATCTATAATATATTGCAATATATTTTTTAGCCATAAGTGTTCTGTCTGCTTTTCTTTGGACAGCAAATAGCATTAAAATTAGGAGTATTATTATCTTTGCTCTTCTGTAGTTCTGTATATCAAAATTGTGCATGGACTTTTTTTTGCTCAAAATTTTTGTTAGTCTAGGTTAGTGTTTGTATATTTTATGTGTGGCTCAAGACAATTCCCCTTCATTTTGTGGCCAAAAGGCCCTAAAATATGATTTCGTGTGCTGATTTCACGGTCTAGAGAGGGGTAAGATTTCATGCTCTCTAGAAATAAACGTATCCTCTAAACCGCTTGGTCATTGCTTCGCCTCATGGTCCTGGTTCGAATTGTGAAATTATCATCCGAAAATGCGGTTGTCTTTGCTGCATTGCCACAACTTTGGGTGGTCATTGGTTTAAATAACTGCTCACAGTTATTTACCAATTGACTGCTTGTAAATATTGAAATAATTACAAGTACCGGTATGATTGTTGTGTTTCCTTAAAATTGTAAACGAGTAATTTGTACTCCACTTACAGTTTATATTTCTGATTTTGGTTCCGGTTTCGTGTAATGGCATCTGATTCATGCATAATCTGAGTTCAGTTTATGCGATGAATATTTGCGAGTTGTTTAACTAAATTGCTCGCAAGTTAGTTATTAATTATATTTCCTTGGTTCCATGTAATGGCACTTCTTTTACACATAACTGTGTCCAGTATATGGTGAGTTATCTGTCATTAATAAATCTGGAAGAAGTATCCAATTCATGCATAAACTGAGTACAGTTTATGTCATAATAACGTTGGGATTTAACTGACTAAATTGATTGCCAATTTAGTTGTCAAATCTTGAATTGTTTTCACTATGCTGTTCGGCAGCCCTAGTTTACCAACTCTGAAATGCCTTGATGTGTAATGTATAAATGGGCTCAAGTAAGTAATGGGTCAACAAGGAAATATATACTCCAAACTGGATGACTGGGTTGACCATTGCCCCAATCGGGACACTGGTCACCAGGATTCCCCCAATCCCATGGAACAGGAACTGGATATGCAGGACACAGCTCTCTTTTAGGGAAGAAACAGGAACTGGATACCCAAGACACATTTGTCTTAATCTGAATGAAGTCTGAACTCCATGCAGGTGTTTGGGAGACATAATCCGTGTTTATACTAAATTCAGTAGAATTGTAGTATTGCTTGATGAAAAGTTGCCATGAATGTATTATAATCATATAAAATATCATGTTGGATGTATAAAATATATAAAGCCTTAAATTAATCAACTAAATAAAAACCAAGTTTAAATTTACCACTAAATAACTAACAGCGCCATCTGTTGGTGAAATTAGTTATTTATTCAATACAACATCATAAATTCCATTTCTGCCTCGATTTCCGCGCCAAATCGCCTCGAAATTGGTCGTGGTCGCCCTCTATATTCCTCTACGTAAAGCTTTAATATTGCGTCATCATCATCAGCAGCTAACGTGTTGGTGCACGGAGGTTTAATGTCGGCGCGTTTTTAAACCAGTTCAATAACAAACACTGTCCGATGACACTTAGATGAAACTAGAGTCATTAGTTAATTTAGTTCTTAGACAAAATATCGGAATGGTTGTTACACACGAATACATAAAAGAAAAGTTAGAATGAATGTTTGTGGGAGATACGATTCCAGCCGACGAACACGAACACTCGTAGCAATACCAAATAGCACAGTTATGGTTCGTAGTCGTCAATTGCCTACTATTAATTCTCTTGACGGCGGTAAGCGATCGAAACAATCACAATATTGAGTTTTAATTTTTGTTTGAAATGAAATGACAGAAATAGGAGCAGTTGGCGATGAAATTGTTCACGAAATGTTATCCTCGTCACAACAGCATCAGCAATCGTTGACTCCATCTGTTTTGCACAAAAAATTGTTTCAAACAAGTCTTAACCAGGCTTTGCTGAAATTAGTCTGTAAATGGCATTGCGAAGATGAAGCTAGTCAAAATAACTTGTTCGAAGGTATTTGAACATCAGAACATTTTATTAATGTACTATTGTACTGAAACTGTTTTATTTTTTTTTTTGCAGCTATTAACAAGCATTTTAATGGGAAAAAGGTATAGCGATCACAAATAATTGTTTTCAAAGTTTAAAACGTTATAATTTAACCTATTTCAGAGTATTCAAACATTACCGATCAGTGCAGAAACTGAAGTTCCAATGCTTTCTTATTATTTCGAAAAAGTTATTGAAAATTTGAGAGATGTATTTGTGGAAAAAAATACAACATTATTAATAAACTCTCGGATTCTTCTCAGGTAATTTTTTGAAATAAATAAATGTAACTTAGCTTAATTTTCTTTTCTTTTTATGCGTGAAGTACCAATGACAGTTTAATGACGATACATTTATTCAAAAAGCCCAAATACTGCGAAATGTTCTCTGATATTGAGAAAATTGCCAAAGGTGGCGGAGGAACTGTTTGTAAGGTAATTTTATATTTTAAAATACAATATAGGTAATCTGGTTGTGAAAAAAAATGTTACAAGTGTTAAATATTTTCAGGCCAAGCATAATGTAGATCAATGTTATTACGCTATAAAAATTATTCCATGGCCTTTGGAACCGAGGCAAGATGAGGTTAGACAAATTTGTCGAAAATGGTGTTGAGTCTTAAATAATTTTTGTGACAACTTACGACTTACAGGTACTGAGGGAAGCTATTTATTTGGCTAAATTAGACCACCCTAATATCGTAATGTACAAGACTGCGTGGTTTGATATTTGCACTGATCAAGGTATAAACAATTTATTTTGATATTGTGTGTTTAATAAATAAATAAATAAATAAATAAATATATATTAAATAGATTGTATCGGCTCAACTGAGAGCAGTCCTGCTTCAAATGCAAACAATACGTCGATGTAAGCATAATTTACAATTCAATTTTTGTTTTCTAATTGAAAATTTTACTTTATTTGTAGTGACAAAAGTACAAATAGCGATTGTAACTGTAACGACATTTATGAAAACGTTACAGCATCAAGTGTCACCGATTCCAGTATTGTATTCGAGAACGTAGCTTCATCCTCGTCTGCCGCGCTTAAACGATCTATTTTGACAATTGCACCTAGGAAGCTGCTCAGGAGTATATCGTGTGAATCCAGATTAGCTGATTCTAAACTCGGCTCAGAAGTGGTTGAATATAATGCGCGTGGGGATGAAACAAATTATGCAAGATCAAGCATTGATCAAACTAAAAATGGCTGTGAACCGGTAATTTTCATTAGACTAAAGTATAGTTTACTTTTTACAACTTTATTTAATAAAATTTAGTGCCAAACTGTGCTGATAATACAGATGGAATTATGTCGGTATACATTGATGGATTTTTTCGATAGCCGGATAAAATCAGCGTCTCCTAAAAGTAATAGTTTTGAATCATTTATATTTTATTTTACGGTAACATTCTTGTTTTGTTTAGTTTCAGATGTATTTACTTTAGTAGATGAAAAAAAAAATCTACTCATTTTAGAATCCATTTTAAAGGCAATGGATTATTATCACGGCAAAGACTTTATACATAGGGATCTGAAAGCAAGTATTATTATTTCTCGTAATAGATACGTTGTATTCATTGAACGACATCTTCTATTAGCCAAAAAATATTTTATTTGATAAAAACAACGAAGTTAAAATAGGTGACTTCGGATTAGCCACTACTAAATTATTGAAAGAAGATACCAAGAATCAGTCTTTTCATTTGAGACACACAACAAATATTGGTACAGTGCCATATGCAGCACCTGAACAGGTTGACGGGGCAACTTATAACTACAAAGTAAGTTTACTAGATATTTAATGTAGAAATAATATTGTAAATTGTTAGATGTATTTTCTTTTTTTTTAAATACAGGTGGATATGTACAGTTTAGGAATTATTATAATTGAATTATTTTATCCTTTTTATACTGATATGGAAAAATCTGAAGTGTTGCAACAATTTAAGAATGGAAATGTTCCTAAACCATTTTTAAAGAAATGGCCAATCCAGGTAGCTAGGATTGAAGATTTTTTTTAAAAAAAATCCATTTAATAATTCTCTCATTCTTTTATTAGGCGTCGTTAATTTTGCAATTATTGTCAAAAGATCCATCAATACGACCAAGTGCCAAAGAAGTATTAAATTCAGATTTATTCAATCGGATAACGAGCGAAGTTATTCAGCCAAAATTACCAGATATACCAGAAATAATTATAACTCAGCACAGTAGTGATGAAGAGTTTGAAAAAATGGATTTTGAAGAACTTAAACAATATGCCATTAAACTTAAAAAGAAAAATAAGTATTTAAAACAAAGAATTCAAGAGCTAGAAAGGAAGTAAGGAACGTGGTACTATAATATGATAAAATGCCTGTAATAAAGGTAAATTGTTATATTTATAGTTATTTTTAATTTCAAAGTAATAATATTTCTGTGTTTTTATAAAAAGTGAATATACGTCATGTTATACAAGTTATACATGTTATACAAATTGTGAGCAACTTTTGTTGAAAAGTTATCAAATTTCTAATGTTTAAATTTATTGTTCGGGGCCCTCTGTTGCTCAATAAGGCCAAAGTGAAAAAATAATGTACTAAATTTCTGAAATCAATTTTCAGTTTTTTAATTAATCCGAATGGGGTCTGAACTCTGTGCAGGTGCACTCGTGCGTCATAATCTTTTGATACAGTTTTATCATGAATTCAATTAATATTATCATAATACAGCTAAAATAAATATTACTTAAATAAATATAATATAAAAGTGCAATCTGACATAAAACACGATTTTGCTTTTTTAATTTCAAGTTGTAACATTCCTGTTAAATTTACTGCTAAATGATCGAACGCGCCATCTATTGAAAAATTAGTCATTTGGGATAAACAGCATAACTGTCACACGGTAAAGCGCGGAGCGGAGGGTCGCCAAAAATATAAATTAAAAAGGAAATAAACTAGCTTCCAATCTTTGTTGCTATAGCTTCTGTGAACTTGAAGAGGATGAACAAAATTATTTTTCAAAATATTTTAAAACCACTTTTATTCTGCCATCAAAATACAAGAAATCAATTTTACAGCCCAACGTCGTAATTACGGTTGCCAGCTTTCATTGACTCTGCAAACTTATTTAGATAATCAATATTCATCAATTGATTAACCGGGGGGTGACACGACATGCTTTTAACCCAAGAACAAAGAAGAGGGAATTTATTCCTCGGAAGCACATCGTCAAATCCATATCCTTGACCCAAGAAATGTTCTCCACTCATAAGCAGTTCAAACCATGGCCAAATCATTAGATCCAACATTTGAGGCCGATTTCCTATTTGACAGAAAAAAATGCACCAAAATCGTATTGTGTCTACATTAACAGAATTAAAGCAATATAAACCTACCACCAAAAAACGTCGTTCGACGTTTAGCCAATTCAAGCTCGAAAATTTCCAAACCTGAAATCACTTCTTGAACAGCTTCTCTCGCTTCTGCGGGTTTCAAAATTGCTCTGACCCAGTTATCAGCAACTTTCGAAAACTTCGAAAGTAAGTACCGATCTGCAGCTTTCTGATATGGGTCAGTCGGATGCAACTTTACGCCGGGACAATACTCGTCGAGGTAATCGGAAATTATTAACGATTCAAAGATCTGCCTCTCGTTTTGTTCCAACACGGGCACTTTTCCTTCGGGAAAGCGTTTTAAAAACCATTCCGGTTTTTCAGTTAGGTTGATATTAACCGTTTCGAATCTAAATTTACACTATTATCGTAACTATTTTTTTTCTAAATTATCATTATCTAAACTTACTGGACATTTTTTTCAGCAAGAACAAGACGAACTCTTTTAACATAAGGGCAAAATCGCATTGAATACAGACGCATTTTGCCCTTTTCTAATAGTGGGCACGCAGAACCTGGAAAATTAATTAATTAATTGATTAATTAATTATGAAAAAATGCAAGATAAACTTGAGGGGAACCTTTCGTCAGTGCTTTTTCAGACATCTTGGAAATAGTTTTCAGGTGAGGTGAAACTACGAGTGCTCGATGTTCACCGTGTGTGATCAGGAAGACAACCCCAGAAGGTATGATGCAGCTTATATAAAACTATAGACTTACTTACGTTAGATAATTGCCATATCTATATCCGGTATTCAAATTAGTTGTATAACAAGTGCGTCATTTTGATTTGCAATTTTTTTCGATTGACATGATATCGAAGTCAAGGGCATACTGGTAGATTACGGAAATTGTGTCTATTGAGAGTGCGAAATGCAAAATGCTGCGGTTGCGGGATTTTTGAACGAAAAATTAGCATTTAACCGACTGCCTGATAGATTAGATATAGTTTATTTTTATTTTTTTCCATGGAGGTTGAAAAATATTTTGAAAAACCGTTGGTTACAAGGCTCCGAAAAGATTGAGAACCACTGAAATAAATAATTGTATTAATCGGCATTTAATTTAATTCTTTTTAATTTTTCCCAAAAATATAAATTAAAAAGGAAATAAACTAGATTCCAATCTTTGTGGCTATATAGCTTGGTATGTGAGCGTGAAGAGGATGAATAAAATAATTTTTCAAAATATTTTAAAGCCACTTTTATTTTGCAATCAAAATACAAGAAATCAATTTTACAGCCCAGCGTCGTAATTACGGTTGCCAGATTTCATTGACTCTGCATACTTATTTTGAATATCAATATTCATCAATTGTTTAACAGGAGGATGACACGACATGCTTTTAACCCAAGAACGAAGAAGAGGGGATTTATTCCTCGGAAGCACATCGTCAAATCCATATCCTTGACCCAAGAAATGTTCTCCACTCATAAGCAGTTCAAACCATGGCCAAATCATTAGATCCAACATTTGAGGCCGATTTCCTATTTGACAAACAATAAAATGCACCAAAATCGTATTGTATCTACAAACAGAATTAAAGTAACACAAACCTACCCCCAAAAAACGTCGTTCGACGTTTAGCCAATTCAAGCTCAAAAACTTCCAAACCTGAAATCACTTCTTGAACAGCTTCTTTTGCTTCTGCGGGTTTATGAATTGCTCTGCCCCAGTTATCAGCAACTTTCGAAAACTTCGAAAGTAAGTACTGATCTGCAGCTTTCTGATATGGGTCAGTCGGATGCAACTTTACGCCCGGACAATACTCGTCGAGATAATCGGAAATTATTAACGATTCAAAGATCTGTCTGTCGTTTTGTTCCAACACGGGTACTTTTCCTTCGGGAAAGCGTTTTAAAAACCATTCCGGTTTTTCAGTTAGGTTGATATTAACCGTTTCGAATCTAAATTTACATTATTATCGTAACTATTTTTTCTAAATTATCATTATCTAAACTTACTGGACATTTTTTTCAGCAAGAACCAGACGAACTCTCTTAACATAAGGGCAAAATCGCATTGAATACAGACGAAATTTTCCCTTTTCTAAAATCGGGCATTCAGAACCTGAAAAATTATATTAATTTTATTTTTAAAAAATGCAAAAAAAAAAGTTGAGGGCAACCTTTCGTTAATGCGTTTTCAGAAATTAGTACAGACATATTTTTCAGATGAGGTAAAAACACGAATGATCGATACCCGCTCTGATGCGCCCTATATGATATAATAATTGACCTCCATAGGACTAATGCCATCTATATCCGGTTTTCAAATTTTTTTGTTCCTACGTAATAATCTCTTTTAAACAATCGAAAAATGATGCCATTGGCGTGTTATCGAAATAAAGTGCAACTACTATAAAATAACAACAAAATCAAAAAAAAAGTTTCGCTTCGTATTTTATGAAAATTCAATTTACCCTTCCTCACTTAGAACAACATTACAGGCGTTATCTAAATTTTGAATTAATTGAAGTACAATCGAGAGAAAAGATCGTTTCAACAAATAACTTAAAAAAAGATTACGGTCTTTTTTACTACAACTTCTATGAGCGTCGTATTAAATAGAGTAATAGACAGTTGCGCACATTGCCGGTAGTTGACGGCACTAAACGGGAACCAAATATCCGCCCATTTCTTCCGCTTCCTACACCCAATGACCCAATCTCTACGCACACACCAGACAAGCTCGGCGTAAGCGATGGTTAGATGTAAACAACATTTTAAAAATACCGAAATTAGTAAAGAATTTTAATGTAAAAATAAAAAAGTGATAACTCGCTGTCGTAAATGATGATGTTAATACTATCAATGTGGAAAGAAAATTTTCATTGACTAGAAACTAAAAAATAACCTCAAAATATCAAACGAGGCTGCTTAACGAGGTGAGTTGATTCTCTCAAATCGTCGTAGATAAAAACCCACATCTTTTAGTGAAATAATTTTCAACCCACATTATTAGCACCACAAAGCACCATAAAATACAAATCATGAAAATTTAGTTACGATATTCGTCTATTTGCAACCACATTAATGTTAAAAATAAATGGGCAAACGCATGTTCATCTATATTTTACATAGATAATTAGATTGATCGATTTTGACAAGGCCGATAACCTTGCGTGCTAACATGAAATCAAATATAACGTCTTCATTAGGAGAAACTACATTTCATTCGTTATGTTTGTTTCTTTCAGATTTCACGCAAAAATGATTTGATCAAATTTTTATATCAGAAGTGATGGAGCATTCCATTTGTTTATTGGATGCTAACGTCCAAACTCTTTTGGACATTCAAGTTCATCCTCTCGTTCGAACGATTAATTTACATGGAAATGTCATCAGGCGTATTCAGAACCTTTCTTCTCTGCATAATTTACGACACTTGGATCTATCTGCTAATAGGATTACATCAATTGAAGGATTAGAAAGCTTACTTATGCTGAGAACACTCAATTTATCGTACAACTTCATACAAAATGTAGACGGATTGAAAAGCCTCAGGTATATATTTTTATTTATTTTTTAAAATTAATTTACAATATTTAAACATGTTTATTCGCAGGTGTTTAGTTTCTATTAATTTATCCTACAATCGAATTACCGATTTAAATGGTTTTCGTGAAATTGGCGGTCCAAAATATCAACTGCAACAAATTTCTTTACACGGAAATTGCATTCAGTCAACTTCTCACGTGATTCAGTGCCTTCGTGCTTGCACTACTCTCTGCGAATTAGTTTTGAAGCACGAAAACAGTGGGAATCCATTATGTGACACCCCTGGTAAATTCACTGTACATAAATACTCAGAAATTCACTGTGTAACCAAAATAAAACTGCCTGAAGGGTACCGTCAAACGATTCTTAATGGCCTTCCTTGGTTGCGGGTATTAGATGGCTCCGATCGTAGTGGTCGATCAGTGCCTCTGTGTGAAGAAGCCTTGCAAGGACCTATTGCAGGTACGGTAGAAAAAAGATTGTTAAATTACTACATTTTTCTGACGCTTATGTTTTTAATTTGTTTTCTTAGATATTGATCCGTATCTTGACTACCTAGTACCTTCTTCTGATGCAAAAATTGACGGTCCAAATTCAGTTAACAACAATAATGCTCTTTCTCCGAAATTAGAGGATTGTTTAGACAGATACTGTTTGAGAAACATGGCCCAAAATTCCAGCAATCATTCACCTCTTATAGAGGAAGAGGATATAGAAGCTGCATCGAAGGTTTGATAATGTGTAATTTATTGAAATAATGAAATTGATCTGTCTTATTTCAAAGGATTTACATAATTTACACGATCTTGAATTCCGACCTGCAAGCGTAGGCCGGAGAACGGCGAGCTTAAAACGTAACAGGCATCTTTCTCGAAGTTCACCCGCTTTGGAATCTGTTCGAGATGGATTTTCGGCAACTTCAACACGGCTTACAGTATCAACCGTCATGGATTATTCTACTATTCAACGATGCGATCATATTCCACCGCTGCAGAGACATCCAATGTTGAGCAAAACGTCGGAAAGTACTCAGTCTTCTTCTTCATCATCGGATGAAAAGAATCTACAACCTACTCGAAGAAGTACTCCGAACTTGCGTATGAAGCGGCGTGTAAACAGAAGAGGTAAAACAATCTACGCAGTGAGAAAAAAACAAGCGCAATTATTAATTTTAATTGTTTGTGCGCGAAGGTAATTTTTTTTCAGACGTTGCTTACGAAAGCGACAGTACAACTGATCTAACCGAAGGTGGAGAAAATTACCGAATTAGTAGAACTTCATTGCCACGATCAATTCGTCAACGACGTAAAAACAGTAAAGGGTCGAAAAGAAATTTTCGATCGACATCAGCTATACCTCATGAACCGAACGATTCGTCAGATAATCCAGGACAAGAAGCAGCTATTCAGAGGGCACTTATTAGTCCTCATCACTTGAACCGAAAAGAAGAAGATCCGACTACCATTTTAATATGTCGTAAATTTAGTCAGGTAGTAAAATTACTAGCGACAATTTAATTTTTTATTTATTTGATATATTTGTTTTTAATATTAATTTAGTCTTTAATGAAAGAGCTGGATGTTGAGCGTGAGTTAAGATGGAGAGCCGAACAAACCGCTAACAAGCTATCGGAGCAAATACAGCAATTGCATAATTATAGAGGTTATCGTAAGTTATTTTAAATTGTAACAGTCTGAGTTGAATTTACATTTAGATCAATTTTCCAGCTTTCAATGAACAGAACCTGCAGGAAACTGCTCTTGTGGTTACGGATCGCTTAAAGCAAGCACTCATGCACGAGCGAGATGTGCGGGCGAGACTTCAAACTGATTTTGACATGATCAAAGTAAAGCAGATTTTGATATTTTGATATTTTCTTTTGCAATATTTTGTTTTGTTTTGTTTTAGGATAAAAACAAAGAGCTCAGTCAGCGATTACAAGAAGCCGAAGCTGTTGAAGAAGATTTGAGGCACACTCAACGTGCAATGGAAACATCAGTGACTAAACTGGAAGCTGAGAAAATGAAGCACCATTCTCAGCAAGCTCGTTTAGCGCAAGAAGCGCAGTTGAAAGCCTCAGCTCTTGCTCAGGAGGTTGAGCATCTTAAAACATCAATAAGAGCTTTAAAAGCGCAAGTGCATCAGTTGCAGAATTTATTAGCTGCTAGAGAGCAAGAACATAGGTAAATAAGAAAATAAAAACAAATGAAACGCAAAACGTGCAGTTTTGATTTAAATTGCAGACAGGAAATGGAAAGCCGCCTCTCGTCAGGGAAAAAAGATATTCAAGAAGCAGTGGCCAAAGAAATCGGAAAGGAAACGTCGAGATATGAAATTGAGCTTAATCAACAACAAGACAGGTGATTAAAATAGCAATCTACTGGCAAGAGAATTTTGATTTATAGATGGATTTTATTTTTATTTTTATTAGAGTGGAGCAATTGCAACGTAAGTATCTTGAATTGGAAGATGAGTTTCAGGTGGCTATCCACGTTGAAGTGACTCGTTATAAAGAGGTAAGTTTAATTGAATATCTGATTTTAATAGGAATTAATGTCGAGTATTTTTTAAAAAAAATTAGTTAACCGCTGTTTATTTGCAACTGCAAGAAGCATATGTTGCCGTTAGTGAAGAGTTGAATAAACGCAAGCAATCCACAGTTGCAGCACATGATAAAGAGAGGGAGAGTGCAGCTGTCATGATGGAATTAACATCCGTTAGTCACGGTTTCTTTCTGTTGAAAAAATGAAATTTATATTTTTTTCTCGTGAGGTCGTCAAAGGCTAATATTTGTGTTAATTATTGTTTATTATTTGACATGATTAGATGGTAAAAGAACAGAAATCGAAAATAACTGAATTAGTCAAGTCTAAACTAGATTCTGAAATGAATGTTAAGGTAAGCGATACAGAGTTTATCATTTGGTACGAGTGTAATCACTAATCGTTTGTTGTTGAAGTCACTCGAAACTCAAGTCCACGATTTCCAACGTTGCAACATGATGCTAGATGTATTAAATAAGGAAAAAAGTAAATTAGAGTCTCAAGTTCTTGCTCAGGAGGCTGTTATTGACAGCTTGAAATCCAGAAACCATGACGGGAATCATCTTGGTAAAATTAAGCGGAGTAACTACAAATTGACAATTGAAATTTTGTTAAAAATCTGTTCAGGCATTCACGATCGCAGCAAAGGAAAAGTTGAAGAGTGTGAAGTGGAGATAACGATGTTGAAAAAGCAAATAGAAGTACACATACAACATTAATTGGAATTGCTTTTAATTCATTAATTCAATATAAATAGAGAGAAGTCGAGGCTTTACGAGGGAAAAATAAACTGCTTGATGATCAAGCTGAAACGATAAGAAAACTGAAAGAGGTGTGTAGATGAATGCTATTACTTGCTTTTTATTTATTGTTTATCTATTTTTTAGAATCTTCAAGATAAGAAAAAAGAAATTTTAAAAGCCAAAGATACTGTTGGTGAGGAGCAGCGTGTTACTGAAGATCAATTAGCAGTGCAAATAGCAATTAATCATGAGTTGCAACAAGCGGTTGAATCCATATCCAAACGAAAAGACGAACTGAAGCAGCAACTGACTGAACAACAAATGCAAGTGAATGATTATAAAAAAGAACAAAAGTAAGAATGTTTGCGATTATTTCGATCAAATACGATACAGTAACGTATATGTTTTATTTACAGTTCGATGAATACGAAGTGGAAAGAGAAGGCAGAGATGATAAGCCGATTAGAAGTTCAAGTCAGGCAAATGAAAGAATCGTGGGAAGCAAAAGAACATAAACTACAAGACGAACGGGATCGAGCAATTCAGTCCGCGAGAGTTGCAATGGAGAAACTTTGCAAACGGGATGAAACATTTTATAAAGAAATAGAAGAACAACGGAAAAAATATGACGAAAAGTTGTCTTCTTTGATGGCCGAGAAGCATCAGGAAGTTTCTAGAGCTTATCAAAAAGTAAATACATCAAACCTGGGGATTAATTCGTTAATGCTTTTTAATTTTTATTCAGGTGGAAAAGGCTGAAGAAGATGTGCGTCGAGTATTACAGGAAACAGCTGTTATGAAGAAAGCTATGGATGAAAAAGTGCATAAATTGACCGGTGCCCTCTCTGAAATGCAGCAGAATTTAGTCATTAGGTTAAGACAAAGTCTGTAGGCAAAATATTTCAAATTAACGCTTATTTTCTTACAGAAGAGCACGAATAAATGCTGGAACCCCGTGACTAAATGCAGTGCTGTGAGGACTGCATATTTTTTAAAGAAACCACATTGATGGATTGTTTTTTTTTTTTTCTGGTTTGCGACATGGTAATTTTCGTTTTCCGATGAATTTCCGCTTCCCAATTGAATATGAAATATTTGTATTCCTTGTATATTACAATTTCAAGGCCTAGTTAGATGCTATTTTAGCAGATTGTTACATTTAATCATCATAGGATTTCTAGCATGTGAATTTTTTTGTTAGAGATCAAATTTTTACATTTTTCAAAATAATACATCTAACATACCGTGATTGTAAATTTTTTTTAAAAAATTTGTAATCAACTTTAATAATTTTTTAACGTTTCCTGTAAGGAAAGCGCAGCTTTATTCTAGTAACGTGTTCAGTCACAGGTCACTATGTAATAATAATAATAATAACTGACCGTAAAAATTTGATGTTTACAATTTTCTCATACGATTGTATAATCTCGCTTTTAACGATAGAGTAGTGCGTTATCTACTTATCAGCATTTAGTGATCAACTTTTACATTTTACGTGTCAATTAACCTATTCCTGATAAAGCATTGATTATTTTTGCAATTTACCGATAAAAGGAAAAGAGATTTTTGGAAATCAATCTTTGTGTATGGGAGAGTTTAAACATCTTAATTATGCGTCGTTTTTGTTTTAATTTAATTTTATGCTTATTTTGTGTTGATTCAAAAATATGAAACATATCAGTATTCTAATAATTGACTCAAGAGAAACTAATTGAAAGTTTATTTATTTATTTATTTATTTATTTATTTGTTTAATAGTAATGTATATTGAATTAACAATAATATATCGTAGAAAGCAATACAAAGATTGCTTTAGAAGTTATTTGACGGGAGGTATACTGATGAGCGATTTAGGAAATTAATAATACTGCCAGACTTTATAAACTGGAACGAGAAAATATGTGAATAATTATTGAAAATGATTGGTAATGAACAATTATAGTGTTATTTAATGATTGAAATAATTCAGTATATTTGCTCAATGGTTTAAGTTTATTGTTAAGTATTGCAATTTGATTATTCTACTTTTATTTACATTTAATTTGTGGATGAAGTTTTTATATTTGTTTCGTCATCATTTTTTACTATGTATTTTATTGATTGAAGTGATGTGTACAGTTTTTTTTTACCTTTAAAAGTTTAAGTATTATGTTTTTAAATTTTTATATTTTTAAATTTGTTTCTAAAGACAATTTGTTTTTTTATATTTAAAAGTAAAATAAAATTTTGTTTATGTATTTATGTATTTATTTAATTTATTTAAAATAAATACATTTATTTAATTATCATAACATTTTTATAACTTTCTCACACCTTCTGAAGTCCTTGAAATCACAATAGAATTTTCCTTGTAGGGGCTTCCAGTCTTTTACAAATTAGATTTTTTTTTTTACCAGAAGAAATAAATTCTTTTAAATAAATTATCAAGAAGTTACCGACAGATGCCACTAATAGTTAAATTAAATGGTTTACAATCCCGAATATAACCCAAGAATACCTTCGATAGAAAATTTTAAAAATCCTAAAATAATATTTGTTGAATTTGTCGAATTTATGCAATTTAAAAACAAATCAATTAAAAAAATCGTGTTTTCAAGATTTTCGTAATAAGTAATCTCGCAAACGAGAAACTTGTCGCCATTTTGGACTGAACAAGTGCGGTGATGCTAGATTTCTGATAAAAACTACTGTCTATCAGTTTTCATTCCATTTATAACGTCCATATTGGAAGGTGGGTAAAGAAATTATGACTTTATAAGAAAAGAACTGTAACGAGTATTTAAAAAAATCATACCATATCTTGAATCAGAAAAATATTGTAAGTAAAACATAAATACGGAACTTCATCTCGATACAATTTGGGTGGTGACGTTTAGCGACACCTTTTCTTGGCAATGATGGAGCCGTTTGATTTTATTACTTTATCTGATGTTTTCAGTATTTAAAATTAATTTTCTTTCCAGTGATTATTTAATAATATCATAAATGGCCGGTCTGAGACAAGCTATCAACGATGCAGTTGAACGAGGTATTTTGATGAGTTTTTTTAAAAATCATTTTTTTTTTAAATTTAAAAATTAATCCATTTTTATCTTCTAAAACAATTTTCTTTTGAACGATTCTTTCATGTGTTTAAATTTTAGTCAAGACGCCCACGCCAATCCGACTGCGCGACCTGATTCGACAGATTCGAGCTGCGCGAACAGCTGCAGATGAGAGAGCAGTCGTGCAAAAAGAATGTGCTTACATTCGAACCACATTCCGCGAAGAAGAAAACACTTGGCGTTGTCGAAATGTCGCCAAGTTACTTTATATCCACATGCTAGGCTACCCTGCCCATTTTGGACAAGTAACCTATAAAAATAAAATAGCTTTGGCCTTAGAACCGCGTCTAATTGCTTTCTGTTTATTGCAGTTGGAATGTTTAAAACTAATAGCTTCTCCTCGTTTCACTGACAAGCGAATAGGATATTTAGGTGCCATGCTACTATTAGATGAAAGACAGGATGTTCATTTACTAGTAACGAATTCGTTAAAAAAGTATGAAAAAGTTAACTTTTTGTAAATTTTTTTTTAAATTCGTGTTTTTTTTTTTAATTTTAATTTTATTTTTAGTGATTTAAACAGTCAAACGCAGTTTGTTGTAGGGCTGGCGTTATGCACACTAGGTGCCATTTGCTCACCAGAAATGAGCAGAGATTTAGCTGGTGAAGTTGAACGACTTCTTAAATCATCTAATGCGTATGTACGGAAGAAGGCAGCGTTGTGCGCTTTCAGAATCATCAGAAAAGTGTCGGAGCTCATAGAAATTTTTATTCCGGCCACACGATTATTGCTCACAGACAAAAACCATGGTAAAAAAAATAATTAAAAATTGTTTTGGCTTTTTTTTTTATTAAATAAATTTTTTGTTTTTATTGTTTTAAAGGTGTATTGATCACAGGTGTGATATTAATAACCGAAATGTGCGAAACAAGTCCGGACACACTCCAACATTTTAAAAAGGTAACGGATTTATCTTTAGTCGTTGAATATGTAAAAGAAAGACTGCGTGAATTGGCACTTGACTGTGAACTTGTGAATTTGTTGTAAGCGCTATGTCCATGACACGCATTTGGCTGCGAAATTTGCTCTTTAACCGTGTGCAAGACTGACTTTATTTTGTGTGATTCCATGCTGATCTAATCGATTAATTAATTACATCTTTTCAAATATAATTTTTAAACATTTTTTTTATATTTTGTATTTTTTTTCCTTTATTTTTCTTCTACCATAGGAACCCGATTTAGAGGTACTTGATATTTTATTGGCTAACTTACAAACTACTAACAGCAAAGATGAGCAATTACTTTATTATTATCTTGTGACATTATAATTTAAATTTAACGGGATCGTTTCTAATGTGAATAAATAACAGCTGAATTAGACCGAGGTTTTGATTGGGTAAATTAGAGATAATATATTCAAATTACATTCCAGCTGTACATTTATTTCACATTTTCACTCGTATTAACTCATATTAACCTTGTCAGTGCACACCAGAATGTTATAATTTGGTTTACATCATAATTAACATACTTACAGTGAAATCGGGGGTAATTGATTCGGCTATTTATTTGATTGGGTGGTTTTCTGGTGTTGGTCTTTGGTACCGGTACTGCATGCAATGCAATAACATTCGCTACAGCTTCAATAAAATTTATTTCAGTTGAAATTAAAAGCATGAAAATGAATTTTTATATGCTCAATGTTATTATTGTAATTTTGTCACTAGATAACCGTAAGGTAATGAATAATTGTCATTTGTGGAAGTCAACAATTTCAGAAGTTTTTATTTTAATTGTTTTTTTCTTTGTTTTTTGAAGTTTAGCGAATCATTTTTCTTTCGTTTTCTTCGTGCACCAATTTCTTTTATTTTCGAGATTCTAATTGGTTTATAATCATTTTAGATGCACTGCTAATTTTGGGCGGGCTTTTATGTATTTTTTCCTCTAATTTTCAACATTTGTGTCTGGATTCCGCATATATCTTTCGATGTTTTCGATATTTTTGTTTCATAATTTTAATTTTTCGATTTAATTTTGTATATAAATTGGTAAAATGAATAATTTTTCTTGTTTATTTTTTATTCAGCTTGTGCCGAACCTGGTTCGCATTCTAAAAAATTTAATAATGGCAGGGTATTCTCCTGAACACGATGTGTCCGGCGTGAGCGATCCATTTCTTCAGGTCTGTACACGAAGATGTTTGCTTTAAGTCGCAAGTTATTGATAATTTTATATCTTATCAGGTGAAAATTCTTCGTTTATTAAGAATACTAGGTAAACACGACGGAGAGGCGAGTGAAGCAATGAATGACATATTAGCACAGGTGCGATTCATTCGAAAGATTGTTTCAAATTTTGTTTGACGTTGTTGGTTGGTTTTCAGGTAGCTACAAATACCGAAACAAGCAAAAATGTTGGAAATGCCATACTTTACGAAACTGTCTTAACAATCATGGATATTAAATCAGAAAGCGGTCTTAGGGTATTAGCAGTAAATATTTTAGGTCGTTTTCTTTTAAATAACGATAAAAATATAAGGCAAGGAATTATTGCAATTTGTTTTGGAATCTCGTTTAACGAAATTGTGGTGTCGTTTAGATATGTCGCATTGAATACACTTTTGAAAACTGTTCATGCCGATAATAATGCAGTACAAAGGCATAGAAGTGCTATTATTGAAAGCCTTAAAGATCCAGATGTTACAATACGGAAGTAAGAGACAAATTTTGAAATTCTTAAGTGGTTTAATCTGAAAAAATAACTTAAAAATTTACAGACGCGCCATGGAACTATGTTTTGCATTGATCAATGCAAATAATATTCGAACTATGATGAAAGAGTTACTATTTTTTCTCGAAAAATCTGATGCAGAATTTAAAGCTGTTTGCTCGTCCAATATTTTTATTGCTGCAGAAATGTAAGAAACGATGAGAGTTGGTAGTTTTTAATATGAATTTAAATTAATTTATTTTTTAATTATAGGTATGCGCCGAATAAAAAGTGGCATATTGATACCATGATCAAAGTTCTTACAACGGTAATGTTGAATAGTTTAGGTTTTGATTAGACTTGTTGTAATTTTAATTGGTATGTTAGGCCGGAAGCTTAGTACGCGATGATGTGGTGGCCAGCTTTATTCAACTTATATCCGATTCAGGAACTTTGCATTCCTACACTTGTCGCCAATTGTGGGCAGCCATGCAGATGTGTCACGAACATCAGCCGCTGGTGCAAGTGGCTTCGTGGTGCATTGGAGAGTTCGGCGACTTTCTTACTTCGAACGAAGCGAACGAAGATGAGGGCATTAAAGTTACTGAAGATGAAGTCACGGATCTATACCAAAAAATTTTAACTAGCAATCAAACTTCTTTAATCACCAAGGAATATGTGCTCATGTCTCTAATGAAACTTAGTGCTAGATTTAAAAACTCTGTTCCGTAAGTTTGCATCAGTTTTTAATTATAGAAAATAAGTTTTAATGTTTTTTGAACGTTTTTAGGAAAATTCAACGACTCGTTGATTTTTTTGGCAGCCATTTAAACGTGGAACTGCAACAGAGGAGTGTAGAATTCTCTCAACTGTTTAGGAAGTACAGTCATTTGCGGCACGATTTACTGGAAAGAATGCCGCCGATGGAGTGTAAATCGAATACAAATTCAAATCTGCAGAATGGCGACACTTCAAATGGCGTCGAAGTTATCATGAATTCAGAAAATGTTAAAAGTACCTTAAATGAAATTCAAGATTCAGTAAGTCGTAATTTTTTGTTACGTTGATGATATTTAATGAGCTGTTTTCTGTTTTTCAGAACGCGTTGCTCGATCTCTTGATGGATTCTGGTTCAGGGGATACTAACAAAACTCAAGAAACGATCAAATCAGCTCCAGCAAATAACCAGGATTTATTGGATTTGCTCGGATTAGATTTAAACATCCCAACAACAACACCAACAACAACCAATATTGATTCTTCCCAAATTGCTACGCAGTCTCCCGTTCCATTTACATTTAATAATGATGTCCAAAATTCTGTCCATCTTAAAAATAGTAAACTTTGCAATAATAAATGCTACGGTAACAGAAAATTAATTTTGTTTTATTACGTAGGTATCCCCTCCATCGTCATCTTCGATAATAATGGATTAAAGATTTCGTTTTCATTCGAGAAAAATGCAGATAATGCACAGCAGACAGTTATAACGTTGACTGCAACAAATTCCACTATCCATCCAATGGCGAACTTTCTTTTCCAAGCTGCTGTTCCAAAAGTAAGAAGAAGAAAAAAACCAACATTCGAGAAATATTTAATATTTTTTTTTGGGATAGTCATTGCAGCTTCAGCTATTGTCACCGAGCGGTACAGTTATCCCAGTCGAAAATTCAGGCAATGTTACACAAACCATAAAAATAGTTAATCCAAATAGGGTAAGAAGATATTTTAAATATTATTATTATTATTATTATTAATTGTGATGTTTTCTGGTTGTTGTTGTAGACGCAATTGAAAATGCGGTTTAAAGTTTCATATTCCATAAACGAAATGGAGGTGTTAGAGCAAGGTGAAGTCGGTAATTTTCCTCCTGCGTCTTGGCAGTGAAAACAATCAATACTGAAATTGTGCTAAGTGAACCAATATTAGGTCAACGAATTTACAGAGCTGGAAGGTTATTTAAATGATTTTTTTTGGGTTATTTTGATGTTCAGTGACTGTTGATCATGTCACCGTCAGATTTTTTGTCTGTAGTCCCGAGTGTAGACACTTTGAAGCCATGATTTACGATAGCCAAATTACATTTTAATAAGGTGAAGCAAAACTGCAATTAAATTTCTAATTTTAAAATTAAGAATAATTTTTTTTTTGGTATTTTGAATTGGGCATGTAAAAAATAAAATTGAGCTTTTCTCAAAATCGCCCTTGAGTATACATGTTTAATGTAAATATTTGATTTTTTATCTTTAAAAAGCATAAGTTAACAGTTGAAATTAGTCGGGCATTTTTATTTCAGTTTAAATATGAAACCATTAGTTGAGGTTTTGGTTAAATTTTTGCGCTCTGCTGCGGTTACATATGGATTGTAAATATCAATAATCAAGTTGCTAATATTATTGCACAATTATTTCTTTAGATTTAACCTTATTAAGGGTATTAACAGGAGATGTAAAAATTTACATAATCACGTTTGCAATAAAATGAAAGAAAAGAAAACGAAGCAGTTTGGGGGTAAATAAATTGAAATAAATTATTTGACTTTTTTTATTCTTCAGGAGTTAATTGTCCCAAAACAAAGTCTAAATCGTAATAATTGCCTTAAACTAACATTGTGATGACTGAATACCCGTTAGGTTAAATTTATATTTCGGTTATTTTGTCTTTGCATTGTTGAATGGATTTTCTTTTTTCATTTTTCATTTTGAAAATAAAGATGTTGAAAATTAGATTTAAGTGGAAATTAAATCCAAAAAAAAAAAATCGCCATTTACTGAATATTTACACCTAATATCTATCTCTCTTTGTACACCAAATGACCAAATTCTTTACAAGCGTCGTTAATGTTTGGATAGTTGTATTTATATCCAGACTCTAACGTACGCTTGGGTATTACTCTCTGTCCTTCAGTCATCATTCTAGCGCGTTCGTTACTGAATAGAAAATTTAAAATGGCTACGGGTAAAGGAATAAACGCCGGTCTTCTTAAAGCTTTGGCAAATGCCGTCGTAAATTCGCCATTTGTGATTACGTGCGGCGCAACTCCATTCAAAATACCCGAAACGTTCTTATTCTCAATCGCGTGAGTGATGAGGCCAACTGTGTCTCGCAAATGAATCCAAGGAAAAAATTGCTTTCCATCTCCGATCGGCCCGCCGGTTCCGAAATAGAAAGGTAGGAATATTTGTTTGATCATTCCGCCCTGTCGTCCTAACACAACACCGGATCGAATTGTGACTTGTCTCGTATTCGATTTATTCTCGGATAATTTAGCTGCATTTTCCCAATCGGTGCACAAACGAGAGAAAAAATCAAAATCTCCGCCTTGGCTGTCTTCGGTGTACTCTTCGGTTAAGCTTTGCTTGTAATAACCTAGTGGCAATTCAAACTTATTATTTCGTGTTATCTAACCGCTTTATTTATTTATTTTTACCGACTCCAGATATAGTAACGAATACGTCCGGTTGCTTGGCCATTCTTTCGATGGCTTGTGCCAACGCTCTATTTGTATTAACTCGACTTGCCCAAACGTTTTGTTGGAAGCCCGGTGTCCATCTAAATACTGCAGATTTAATTTTTCTGTTAAATGGTTTATGGCGTGAATAAGTATTTACCTTCGTGTAAAATCTAACACATTCTGGCCGGCAACATTGACAACCGCGCTGCATTCTGGCAAACCGTCTCGTTCTATTTTATTCTGTGAAAAATGGTACTCGTCATTTAATGCGCTCGATTAGGTTATCATTTTTATTTATTTACCCATGTTATGGCATAAGGGGCCGGTTGTCTCGATACAATAATAACATTATAGCCCTTTAATCGAAGGTTTTGCGTCAGCGCTGCTCCAACAAAACCTCTTCCACCACCTATTTATAAATGATAAATTTCTGTCGCTTTCCCTTTGAGGAGTGTCATTATAGTAATACCTATTATTATTGTCCCCATAGTACTCCCGACATTTCCTACAATTTTTTGTGTAGCCATCCCTCGTTTGTGCTGAAGCTGCAAAGGACCGATAGATGGCGACACTGGATCTAAACCAATGCGACTAATGGCCGATACTCTGCTTGTACTGCAAACACGTGGTATTTTCTAATGCGTATGTGAGGATTTCGGGATTGTATTAATAAATATCAGTATCAGGTAACTATCATTTGGTTGGGGAAATGGTAAGAGTGCCCAAAGCTTGATAAAAATAGCACCTGATTGTATTTTTTGTTGTGTATAGTTCCTATTTAATTCAAAAATCGGACATTTGTTTACACGGGTTATTTCGTTAGAATCTCGCGGTTTAGCAACTCCATTTTTCGCGAACGGAAGGTGGGAATCCAGTTTTCTCCGCTTGAGCGAACTCGCGAACAGATTTTTGAAAACATTTGAAATGTCGACCGATAAAATGATACTAAAACCACCAGATTCAGTCAGAGGGATGACGCAAATGGACAAAGAAGCTTTCAAACTAGTTGTTAAAGTACCAGTACTCGAAGTTAATGTCAAGTATTTGAGACCAATTTTGCAACTTCTGAAACCCTATTTTTTAAAACTGGTGCAATTTAACAACGTGGAAGACACTGCAGACACCACGACGAAGCGAATCATTTTGGATCCTGATAAAATCAACATCGACGGAAGCTCAACATTCACGGAGACTGAAAACGAATCGTTGAAACCGTTCGACTTGGGCAGAGAAAAACTTGAGTGGAAGGAAATTACGATTAATTACGACAACTGGAAATACGAGACAATACTGAAATCAGTTTTACCGAGTGGCGTGGAAGGGGCATCGAGTTACAGTCGTGTTGGTCACATAGTTCATCTGAATTTACGGGATCATTTGATTGATTATCGGTTTGTAATCGGTCAAGTTTTGTTAGACAAATTAAACGGGGTTTCTTTAGTTGTCAATAAGACTAATGTGATCGAATCTACGTACCGGAACTTTAAAATGGAAATTATTGCTGGTGCTGGATCTACTGTTACCACGGTGAAGGAAAATAGCCGAACGTACACGTTCGATTTTGCAAATGTTTATTGGAATCCTCGACTTTCGACCGAACACGAACGACTCGTGAAATGCATTCAGCGGAACGATTTGTTATTCGATGTATTTGCCGGGGTCGGGCCTTTCGCCGTTCCAGCTGCTAAAAAGAATTGTAAAGTATTCGCCAATGATTTGAATCCGGAATCGTACAAATGGCTGTGCGTTAATGTGAAGAAAAATAAGGTCGAGAGTGTCGTGAAGAGTTTTAATATGGATGGAAAAGACTTCATCGAGAATGTGTTTAAAGATGAAGTGGTGAATTTGTGGACAAACTTTTCTAATGAATTATACGCTAAGCGGACTGTTCATGTGGCCATGAATTTACCCGCTTCGGCATTGGAGTTTTTGCCACTGTTTAATGGTTTATTTCGGAATTTCGGCGCTAGTTTGTGCGAGGATAAAATAAGTCCCATCAGATTGCATGTTTATTTTTTTGTTAAGGGGGAGGAAATTGAAAACGATGCTAAAAAATTAGTGCGAGAAACGTTGAGTTTGTCCGAGAGTGTAGTGTTGGAGTATGTTTATGTGAGAAATGTCGCAACTACAAAACATATGGTTAGATGTTCATTTTTTGTGCCTTTTGATGTTTTGTTTAATAAGAAAAAGTGTCTGTCGTCTGAATCGGATGCAGAATCTGATCCAGTTGCAAAAAAAATTTGTTTGGAAATGGATAAATAAAAAGTAATTTACAAATAATAATTAATGTTGTTGTTTCTGTACGTAGGTCTACGGTATAAAAGATGGGAAAGCCGAAGAGAACTATTCAGCCGTCTAAAGTTAAAAATAAACCAGCCAAAAAAAGTCTGTCGAAAGCTAAGCCGGTGAAAACTAATTTGAAAAGGGTATACAATTAGGTCTAAATTTTTTAAGCAAAAATTAATTTATATTATAAATTATTTTTAGTTGAATTTAAAAACAAGAGATGCGACTGCAAAAATTAATTTGGAGTTCGCTTCGTTGGAAATACAAAATTCGAGACAAGTTAATACTCGCAGTCAGAATGTTAAACACGCTGTTAAAAAATCAGCATCAGCACAAAATATTCCAAAATCTCTGAATCTGGATGTAATGGATTTAACTCGACGGATATCTTGTTTGTAGAAATGTTGAAAAATAAATTGTTTTGGTGTAAATAATGAAGATATAAACAAAATTATTTATTAACCGCCACATGGTATTGCAATGTGATATCACGAGAGGGCGTCATTGTGTGTTATTAAATTTGAAAAATGGCGCTTGTGACCCTTCATGGCAGACCCGTCTATATCTTTTATAAGTCCAGTATTTGGACGAAATCGTCTTTCTTCGCTTTGTTTTGTTTTGTAGTTACATTTTTTGTACCTTTTTTAATAACATTTGGAATTGGAGGTGAAGTAGATACGTTGAAATTGTAATTTATTCAGATTAATTAATTTCGTTTCATTGTATAGATTTTTGGCAAAAAAGTATTACCACTAGAGCACAACCTGATGTTCATTTTTTAGGAAAGCTATTGGTGATTTTAGAAGGAAGAAATTATTCATCGAATGCGGATTCATCAAACCCACTGTTTATAACTTGGAGTACTTTTTCTGTGTTTAATCAATTGACTCAACAAAATTTAAGAAATGCTCTCGTTAAGTTTCGAGAGGAAGATTCTGACAGAAATGGGAAAAATGACATTAGTCATATTTCCATTGAAGTGCCGTTACAGAATTTGGAAGAAATTTATTCAGTAGAATTATTGCTGTTTTTTGACTACAAATTTAAAGTAATACCAAATATTGATCGCGTTGGTCCGTCAATGCTTAAAAATATATATATTTTTAAAGGATATATTTAAATTACAAATGGAAGCGTTGAGTTATGTCCAATATAATTCATTTACTCCTGGAACTGAACTGTTTGTCATTGGCGATTTATCAATAGTTCAGCGAAAATCCGTAAAGTATGGAGATAGATACGTGGACTTAAATGTGAGATCGTTTTACAAGCTTTTCACTAGAATTTCAATTTTAATTCATTTTATTTTTTAGCATACTGTAATCCACGAAAACAGTTTTGACCTGGACGAATATAAAATAGCAAACATTTTGCAATCGTATTACACGGCAGACGGTAAAATAATTTGTATAACACACTAAACAGATTTTTATAAATACTGCAATTCAGTTTCTACAAGGTTCACTAATGCTCTTCCCGTTTGGTCCAGTGGAAGAAGTTCACGTTTCAAAATATCTGTTGATGTTGTTTATCCACAAGATGTAGTTACATATCCTTTATTGATCGCGTTTTTTGAAAATTTGACATTTGTTTTGCCTCTTAACATTTCCCACATACATACCAACATTTTTACAGCAGTTACGATGGGCCTGGATTCAGTATTCATCATGTTTGATAATATTTCTTGCAGTATTCAGAGTCATAAAATCATTCGCGTTTCAAAACCAGTTGTTAACAACAGTGACAGAAATACCATGGAAAAAGCATATTACATAATTATACTTTTATTTTAATGACAAATTAATATTATATACAAATTTTTATATTTTTTTTTGTAAAAAAACTGTTTTGCACTGAACTACATCTAGACCGGGCATAGGTGGGTCCAGGAAAAAGCACCCAGTCTCGCAGGATCGAGTGGCAAATATGACCAAGACTCAGTGCCGGTCGAGAGGAAATTTTTAGCATTACCGGACATTAGAAGAGTTTTGCCCGGTCCTAGGTGTGCCCTGTCTAGAGGGAGTTCACAGTATTCACACATCTACACTATTTGTAACATGCAAATGCCTATTGTCTTCAATAATAATCGTTTCTGCTGGGAAGTCATTTAATTCCGCAAACAGGTATCGAAAATCATAGCGACCACTTGAATTCTATTAAAAAAATAATTACATATTAAAAATTACATTATTTAACGTAACAATAATGATAATCATACTTGAACAACTTCCAAATGAACCGTAGCCTTCTTCCGGCTTCCCTCAATGTAAAACTTCATTCTCATGTGATTCACTCCATCTTTAACGTATTCAAGGTGGCTGAGGATTAAAATGATTTTAGTTTCAAATATAAACAATTTTTTTAAGTCAATACCTTACATGTCGTCGCCTTCCACGACCACTTAATTCGCCATAACCTTTGATTGGTTCCCCTAATAGTGCTATTACCTGATGTAACAAAATTTCGTTTTAATACGTTTTAATTTAAAATTAGAAAGTACGCATACTCTAGGATGCTTGCAACATAGTTTATACGCCTGTGTATAAATGCTATTTGGACTAGTTTTAGAAAAGAGTTCGCGAAATATTGCATAGAACATCAGTCCTGCGATAAAACAATTTATAATTAAAGAAAATAATAATTGTTATTAATGTTAACCGTACCTGTTACACCTACACCAAGTACAACTATACCCGTGTAATAGGCATCTTTCCCCGCTTGTTTAACTGTTAATAATAATTTTTTCGTTAATTTTTTATTACCAATTTTTAAATGATTAAAATAAGGTGGGAACCTTTTCCTCCTAAAGTTAATTGAGAGTAGGAACCAGATTTTGCTTCTGTTATAGCTTTAGCAGTCGTGTCACGCTTTTCTTGCTTATTTGGTGATGCCTCTTGACTTAAACTGGGGCCCAAACTCAAGTATCGGCAAGTTACTATCACACGAGAGCCACTACAGCATCGAAGTAAAAGTGAGTGACTAACAACTTGGCCGGTGTCACGTAGTAGAACTGAATAACTGCTAGGAAAAGTAATAAAACTTCGCACTGCTTTCATCATCTGCAAATAAAAAAAGAAGGAAAAAAAAGCATTTGTAATTACTTCAAAATTAAATGTCTTATTAAGTTACCCGAGTGTATTGAGTAGAAGTAGCCATCTTGGTCACTGTTGAAGCGAGCATTTACCGCGAGGTGGTGCTCACGATTCACACTCGGTTCATGTCGGCATTATGCAAGATGCAGAATTTTTATACCGTCTCAATGAGTACGGCTCGTCGTCTGGTATCGTTAACATTTTGTTTTGAAACCCTACAGTTTTTACTGATATATTTAAGTAAATATATTTATGAGATTGAGTTCAAACGTTAATAATAAAATTGATATTCTTTCTTTTAGATGATGTGCTGTAAACGGCATCTGCTACGATACTAAAGCAAGAACACGATAAAAACGTTTAAATAAATACGAAATGGAGCATACAGCAATCGCGATGGACCAAGTTTTAAATTGGGAGAATATTACTTTCCTTTCACTTTTTGGCTATTGCTGCTCGGGAGTTATGATATTTGGTGGAATAGTGCCTTACATTCCTCAATACAGAGATATTCGACGAACCAAAAACACCGAAGGATTCTCTCTTTATGTTTGTTTAGCATTAATAATTGCCAACACACTTCGAATTTTATTTTGGTATGAAATAAACACACTAAATTGCCGATTAAACAGTTTAATTATTACATTTTTTGTTTAGGTTTGGTCATTTTTTCGAATTTCCACTTTTAATTCAGAGTGTTATTATGAATATGACCATGTTAATAATGATACATATGTACGTTGACATTAGGAACAAAATGATGATTATTAAGGAGAAGACCAGATCTCTCACAGGTATAAATATCAAGTTTTCTGGTCTGATTATCTTGGTACATTAAAACTTACAGCAAAACAAGAATTCTATCAAATCACAAAAGTCGAAATTAATAGAAAACTAAAATTTTAAAAATATTATTAAAATACATGTGCAACAATTTCCTAATATCATGTAGATGAAATCGGTGGCAGAGATTCAAGTTCAAGCTCTTCTTCCCGCACAACAAGTTTAAAAGTTTCAGCTCAACGCCCCCGAGTTCTGTGGGGTATGGTTTTAAACTGTTTTCACTTCTGCCTTAATAAGCACAAGTGCAAATTTGCAAGGAATCGCATGCACACTTGGTGGTTGCATTTTACTGCTTTTTAAATCTTATTTCTATTCAAACACGTCTTTTACAAATTTTTCACGTCTAATTATTTATTTCAATTATTCCATCTATTATTTACATTATGCAAACATTTTTTTTTCTTTCTTCAGATTTTGATTTCAAGTATTTTTGGGATTGGACAGATTTCGAAAGTTATTTGGCATTTATGATGGGTTTTGCCTTTATCGGAGGAGTTTTTGTGTACATTTTTTTGGAGTTCTCTCCGTTTATTGAATTTGTTGGATTTATGTCGGTGTTTGTAGAAGCCATGTTAGGCGTACCTCAATTTTACAGAAATTTCATCAATAAATCCACAGTGGGAATGAGGTAAGACCTGTAGCAAATGACAAGATTTTGTATCTAGAAAATTCAATAAACCATTCTTTTGTTTCTAGTAAGAAAATGGTTTGTATGTGGACATGTGGAGATATTTACAAAACAACATATTTTATACTACGAAATTCTCCCGCCCAATTCTGGTTATGCGGTGGTCTGCAAATTTGTATTGATATTGCCATTTTGTGTCAAGCAGTTGTGTATCGGCGTCAACCAGTTATTCGTCCAAAACGTATTTCAATTAATAAATAATCTCTCTTTTCAATACATAATTTTTAAATTCAATTTATTAATTGATGCAGCTTCAAGCACACTTTTCAAAGAGTCAAAAGACTGACTTTGTGATTTCCTAATGTAAATTGATGAGACATATCTTTTCTTAAGTTAAATGACAAAAGCTTGATTCACGTATGATATTTTAGACACGAATAATTTATATTTTTAAGTATATTTTCGATTGTATTGTAAACTCTTTGCTATACTTTACGTTAAATAAAGTTTACATGTTATTACTCAATCATAATTTTCATTTTTTAAAATAAAATTTCACATAAACTTTCAGACAGGCTGACGGGGAGCAAAAATGATGCATATATTGTATTAATTTTTAATTGTGTAGATCAATAAATCAATTTTTTCCAAGAAATACTTTTATGTTATCCCGTCGTTACCGGTTATTTATTTGTTTATTTTTATTTCAAAGTCCAAGACGAATGCGCATGCGCAAGCACAATTTTGGTGGCACTGACGTCACGAAGCGACCGCAAACAGCATCAAAAGAAGGGTCGACGCTTTCTTCTGCAGACGAAGCATGAGCGTGATGGTTAAAAATTACTTTTAATTCTTGTCGCCATTTTTATTTCATAACCCATCTGCTAACAATCTGGTAAGTGAACCGACTCTCTAATTATGATTACCTAAATGGAAAATAAGATGATACGAACGAAAGAAGCAGTTTCTCCCAAAATCGATCTCGATCCCTTCAATTTCGTAGATACGTAAAATCTCGTGTTTTCAAACCCACCGAGATGAGCTTTCTTTTTTCATTTGTCTGATGGATTGATTCATCCGCCACATTCACCGGAATTTAATTCTAATCGTCGTTGATAATCCTTGCTAATCGTTAGATGAGTGCAAAGATTATTAAATTTGATCTTTTCATCAGCTGTGCACCAACCAACACCACCCACCATCATCACTTGTTTATTTTAAACGAAAAATGCCGTTTTTTTCTCGTCTCCGCTTCTTCCAATTTCGTTTATCGAATTTTGATGAAATTTCCTACAATTCACTTATTGTGGGAGGATGTATTGATTAATTTTATTTGTGGTGTTAGTGATTAATGAGGAAATAAATGAGAATGAATTAGACACCTAAAACAATCTCTGCAACATTATTTCCGTGTTAAATATAAATTATAAACGAGAAAAATAATAAAAATAAAAATAAAAATAAACATGAAAAAACCAAAAACAAAGAAGTATTCTTAAATATTTAATTTGTTCTCCTTTTATTCGTTGATCTTGTTTGTCTTTAATTAAATGAAACTTTCATATATTTCTCTTTCTTGATTCATATTTTCAGCAGATAGAAAATGCTTTTGAATTGATTCCAAGATACCGTAGGACAATAAAAAATACATATAAAAAATTAAAAAAATAGAAATCTTAAAAAAAAGAAAAATATTTCGCGATGGCTCACGCTCTTCGTAAATTACTCCGACATTCCGACCACAACGCTGAAAAAAGAGAAGTGAATGGCGGCATGGAAGGAATCGGAGAAAGGGCATCACCTAGCGACACGGCTAGACGTCTTTTAGCACGGGCATGTCACCGAGATGCGGCGAAAGTGAGTCCGGCTGAAAAAACCATCCCAATCAACCCGACGACGAACAACAACCACAACACGAGCAACAACAACAACAACAATAACAACAGTGTGAAAAAAGGAGGAGCGCTGAGCCGTGCGAGCAGCTTTTTTAAGACGAAAAAGAACCATATGATGAACGAGAATTCGCTGCAACACGCTAAACTGGTCCGCACACGACGTCTGATGAAAGAATACCAAGAAATGTGTCGTCAACAGCGCGAAAGCGACTCGCCCATCTTCACGGTCGAATTGGCCGACGACAACCTCTTCGAATGGAACGTGAAGCTCCACAAAGTGGACCCTGACTCGGAGTTGTACAGGGACATGCAAGAACTGAGCACTCCTTACGTGCTCTTGAATCTCACTTTCCCAGACAACTTTCCTTTCGCGCCCCCATTCATGCGCGTCATCACTCCGCGCATCGAGAAGGGATTCGTGATGGACGGCGGAGCCATCTGCATGGAACTTCTCACGCCGAGAGGTTGGGCCAGCGCCTACACCGTAGAGGCGGTCATCATGCAGTTCGCTGCCAGCCTCGTCAAAGGCCAAGCTCGAATTGCCCGCAAAGCAAAGGGCACCAAGGAATTTAGTCGCAAGTCAGCCGAGGCATCCTTCCGCAGTCTGGTGAAGACCCACGAGAAATACGGGTGGGTGACCCCTCCACTGTCCGACGGATAAGTCGATTCCATTGGGCTTGCTGCTTTTGTTTGAGTAATCGAATTTCTATTCCTCGTTCTTCCTCTTTATTGACTCAACATGCCAAATTTTGAGTTTGATTTTGATCTCATTATTCTCTCATTAAGTAGTTTGGAAGTGTTGTCTATTCTCTCTGTCAACTAGTATCAGCGTAGTGTGCTCATCTGTTTGCTCAATTTTTAATGTTCACCATTGCTTTTTTTTATTTTTTATTTTACATTATAAAATTTTAAACAATTTTGTCGCTAAATCGATTGTAATTTAGTCATAAATCGATTTTTTTTAATTTTTAACATTTTATGATGAATGTTTATAATTGTAATGAATATTTGTCGATGGATTTAACATTTACTGCAGTAATTTCTCTGTTTATAGAATTTTTATTTTTTATTTTTACTTTTTTATTTTTACTTTTTTTTTTGTTTTAATCCTGGTGTTGGCAAAATTCCTCTCTTTGCAAGGGGCAAATGCCAATACTAGTTCCTGTATCTTTTATTCGAAGATGAAAAACAGCTCGAATGTATATTAAAGTATTATAAAAAGATAAAATATATAATAAATTAAATGTGTATATGCATGCAGTTGGTAAGACAATTATTTTCTGATCATCAAAGGAGCTGTGAAGATGAAAATATCAAATCTGGAATTCACGATTGTAATTTAAACTTATTTTTTTCTCATAAACGATGTCTTCGATTAATACCAATTACAAGTATAATAAATCTATCTAACGATTACCGGTACATACATTTGTAGTGACTTTTGCTAGTTTTTACTATTAATGTCCTTAAAATAACTAGTTTGTGATTTGTTAAATAAAATTTGTGTTAGATATTGATAAAGGAGATAAAAAATATATACTGGTTTTAGAGATGAGGAAGAAAATAATTTGTTTTCATTTCAAGATCATTTCAATTTAATTCTAAACAAATTTTCCAATTTTGATCCCGGATGTAACGCTTGATAGGTTTGCGCGTGCAGGGAGAATTCGATTGAGAAAAATCTACTGCAACAAGCCGTGGTTGCGTGGCAACCGACTCCATTTTGATGACAGCTTTAGATTTTGTTAGATACTACAGTCTTAAAAAATAAATAATTAAAATTTGATAATTTTTTCCAAAAAAAAAAATTATAATCAATAAAAGTATTAACTATTTTAGTGTTTATATTTTAAAAAAAAAGATAGAATTATGAAATGGGAATGCAAAAAATTAAGGAAAATTGTTTAAAAAGCACTCCCCTCTTTAACAGAAAATTTAATCTCCCCAGCAAGGCAAAATGCCAAATTTAATATTGCTTCTTCTTCGGAGAATTTTTTTGTGTACAAATCTTGCTCGAAAATACACACACAAAAGAAAAGATAGAAAATGAAAGAAGAAAACTCACGAGTAAATAATAAGTTTTGATTTTTTCTGTTTGCAGAATAAATAATCAAAGTGTTTACATGACATTTCCAAATTAAAAAAAAAACTGAACTTTCCTGTCACCCAAATCATATATGTTCATTCATTGGAAATTAATTTCCAATCAGTTATAAACTAATAAGCTTTTCACGTAATTTAAAAAGAAATTCTATGCTGGTTTTATGCTTTAATTGAGCAGTTCAAGGTTCCATGAAATAATTATGCTACAGGTGAAATCGATTCCAGGGGCGTGTTTGGTTTGAACACAACTTAACCAAGCATCATGTCCTCATACCCAGAATTATTCATTCATCTAATTAATGTGGTAAATGCCACTTTAATATCAGCGAGATTTAACCCGATTTTTTTTTAACGAACAAAAAAATGAAATAAATAAATAAATACCAAAACCTAACTTAAAGAACCGAGGGATTTGTGTTCAAATGCCGGGGAGTTGTTCAGGGCGGAAGCAAAGACGTGAAAATTGTTTGCGTTATTAGGGGCAAAAGAGTGCAAGAGAAGTATTGACTAAATGTTCCATGACAAATCCAAATCAATTGCATACACCAAAGGGAATAGATGAAAGGAATAGATGGTTGAACCCGAACCAGTGCGAATGACAGGAAAGTGATGCGAGGAATGGATCAGACAGGACTCTTTCTTATTTCTTTTTTTTAATAATTCCTTTTATTGAACAATTGAGAGCAGATCCCTCGACAATTACACTTTTAAATTCAATTTAATTTTTTTCTTCCCAAAGCCATTTTCATCAATAACTGATAGACTATATCGATTTTTTTTTCTACGAAAAATTTTTTCTTAATTTTTTTTTTCTGTTTTAAAAATAAATACATTAACAATTTAATTCGATCCGCATGGGAAACTTGAGACATTCTGAGTATAATGAGGAGCTGGAGTTTTTAATCTCGGTTCTTCCATTCGAGGAGAAAAGACGGGGGCATTTGTACATGCCTGGGTACACGGGGGAGCCTCTTGCATGCAATCCAAATTCCTAGCCCACGTGGGATTCGTGAGCACGTCTTCGCAGCACGTGGGGCCGTCCCAGTAACCCGGACAACGCGGTGGACATTCCTGGCATTGACGAATACACCCAACTTCCGGCTGACAGTAAAGAACGGGAGGAGGATAACATTCAGCTGGCGGATTATAGCAGCGAGTTCGTCGAAATGTATCCTCAGTTCGCACGTATTTGGCACATTGGTCGTCGCAGAGCACTTGAGTATGGCAACACTGATCATCTTGCGGATCCAAAACGATTTCTTCACGAGTGCGAACTGTCTCGAATCGCTCCTCCTCTCCCGGATGAAGCAATCTTTCCGGTTGCTCGTAGTCGCGAGCCCCAACCTAAAACAAAACAAAAACACAAATATGAATAAATCATCGAAAACGTCACCAAATATTTCTACTTCGTAGTCGTCCTCGCATATGTCCATTGGTGGGCAAACGCAGGGACATTCTGGATGATAACGAGAGGAGTCGGGACCTCTAGATCGCAAAATTCGCCGACAAACTTCCGTGATTTCCGGTTGGTTGGGAAAGACGGGCACTTGGCACATGGGCGCTTGGTGGTGATGTGTAGGTGAAATGCAGCGACGATGGCACACTACTATCGGCTGTCCGCAACAATAACCACAAGGCTTAGCTTTTGAAGCACCTTTATCTTTTCCTGAACCACCAGCTGCGGAGGGTCGTGGCGGAACATCTTTTTTAATGACTATCTCGCCATTGAATTGGGCTTTTACTCCACAGGTTTTTGTCAATGCGCCTCCTTGTGGTGCAAAGGGCTCTCCTCCAGAACCTCCAGGAGGGACAGGAAGACCACCACCGGCACCGACCAAAGGTGGTCCACAAGGTAAATCTTTCCTATAGCCGCCCATGCACGAGAAAACACCGGTTGGTCTGGCTGTCCCTGTTGTTCGGCATGGAAACCCGATTCGGATGAGTGAACCTCGTTTTGGAGCGCCGCCGAAACATTTTGCAGGCCCTTTTCTTCCCGACTCCGCGCCTTCTGCCTGCTGCGAACGATTATTATTTGTTTTTAGCGTTTATGTGGACAATCGCAGCTATTTTGTGGTGAAAAAAAGCGAATCTTAAGCCTATACTTGCTTAAATGCTTACCTCTTCATCACTCATTTTTGGTATGGAAAATTATGTGGGCTGATTAGATTAGCTGCACTCGAACAGAAAAAGCTGCCATATTATTTGCTCCAAATTTTTTTTTGACATTAAAAAAACCTAAAAATATTGTCAGGCTTACGACTGCCTGAAACCAGTGTAAAAGGAATTTACAGTTCAAGGAATGGTAGCAATGAAAGGGGCGTGATAGCACAGTGTTGTGGGATATAGGTGAGCTTTGTTAACGCTTGGACGACTTCTCGTTTGTTGGATTGGATTCACAGCTACACTCATATAACTATCTTTTTACTGCTGGATTAACATTATGATTTGTGATTTATTTGTTTTTCTTATTTCAATTTAATTTAAGCACACAGTATACGTTTGTCGTTTAAGTTTTGGTTTTATTTCAATGCAGACATTCAGACATTTTTTAAAAGCCGAAATATTTACTTTTCTTTTACATTTTTGTTAAAGTTTTATAACTTGAGAAAATTGTATTGTTTTTCAAAGACGGAGAACGATTTCACCATTGAATTGAGCATTCGCGGGGCAAGTAATGACCAAAGTGCCGCCTTCGGCTGGTAAGTCATCAGGTCCTCGTTCAGGAGGTTGATCTTGAGGTCGTTCGTCAGCGGGCAGTTTGCAAACGCCCGGACCTGGTCTAGGAGCCTCTTGAGGATGGCAAGGCAAATCCTTTTTCAATGTAGCCATACATTGAAAAACGGGAACGGGTCTAGTTCTGCTAGTGGTCTTGCATGCGTAAGGCGTTCGTTTCGGAGCGACACCGAAACATTTTCTGGACACAACATCCTGAAAATAAAATTTAAGGAAGAGAATTAGGGTTACGACTGTTGGCAATGAGTACATTATGAAAATATTAAAGTAGATCTAGATTTACTTCTTCAGACATGCTTGAACTATAAAATCAAATCCAAATGTGTTATTATTAAAATGTCATTAAAACCGCAATAAATTTTTAAGAACTGTTCTGGACAAATGGCAGTTGAAAAAGAATACTAAATATCATAATAATACCTCAATAGCAAGTATTTGTTGTCATTGTTGCAATACAATATGATGACAGCAATAAAAGTAAAAAAAATAGTTATATATGCTTTTTGATTTTTTTTTTATTTTTCTTTAAAAATTAATTTTATTTCCTCGATCAAAATCGAGTTTATTATAATGTTTATAATCTGGCATTGAAATTAATAATTCCGCCACCAGAGTGACTCATAATCGTTGTCTATTCGCAGAACGATACATTTCCAACGTGTGCTTTTCTCCAGCTAGATCCTCCAAAATTTACTTGTGTCCAAACAGCTAATAATCTTCAACTACAATGGGAACTTCTCGTTACGATCGAGCTATTACTGTTTTTTCTCCGGATGGTCACCTTTTTCAAGTTGAATACGCGCAAGAAGCTGTTAAAAAGGGTTCAACAGCGGTAAGTGGTTTGCTTCCATCGGTTCGATTTTTGCCAGTCATGTTTTCACTGCACTTGTATTTCATTCACACAGGTCGGTGTTAGAGGAAAGAATATCGTCGTGTTGGGAGTAGAGAAGAAATCAGTTGCAAAATTGCAAGAAGAACGCACCGTTCGCAAAATATGCCTTCTGGATGAGCACGTCGTAATGGCCTTTGCCGGTATGCTGTTTATTGTCCATTTCTTTGTGAAAAAATTCTAACTTTTTTTTTGTTTAGGCTTAACGGCGGATGCAAGAATATTAATTAATCGAGCTCGAATAGAATGCCAGAGTCACAAACTAACTGTCGAGGATCCTGTGACTCTGGAATATATTACTCGATTTATAGCTGGGCTGAAACAGGTAAAATTGAAAATATTTAGTTATTTAATTATTGATATATTGATATAATTGTACTTTTTAGCGATACACTCAAAGCAATGGACGCAGACCGTTTGGAATCTCTTGCTTAATTGCAGGTTTTGACTACGATTGGACTCCTCATCTGTATCAAACGGATCCTTCTGGGACGTATCACGAGTGGAAGGTTGATTTTATTATTTATTAAGAAAGATTTTTATTTTTTTTTTATTTTAAAATATTTATTTGAATTTTTGTAGGCAAATGCAACTGGTCGAAGCGCCAAAACAGTTCGTGAATACCTAGAGAAAAATTATCTGCCTGAAGTTGTTGAGTCTGATGAAGCAACGATCAAACTTGCAATTCGAGCTCTGCTAGAAGTTGTTCAATCTGGTGGAAAAAATCTAGAAATCGCTGTCATGCGACGTGAACAACCCATGAAGGTATTTTAATCATTCAGCATAAATTAATATTAATCAAAAGTTAAAATTAAATGTATGTTATGTACTTTCAGATGCTCGATGTTGAGGAAATCGAGAAATTTGTTGCCGAAATCGAAAAAGAAAAAGAGGAGGAAGCGGAGAAGAAAAAGAAAAAATAATCTTTTTCTTTTGAGGAAACGTGAAAAGTGAATAGAATTTTTCAATTAAAATAAGATAACGTACCAAACGACATTTTATTTTTTTTCTTTCATTCGGGGTCAATTCAGAAATCCGTGTATACTTTTTCACTAAAATTGTCAAATCGAATAACAGTATGGTCAAATGATTTGTTACAAATTTACATTCACATTTAGATCTAGCCAGTAAGGTTGCGATCGACTCGTCGAGTGCCTCGTTGGTTAACTCGCCAATATTAAAAAATTATTCATTTTTTACCGCAAATGTGAAATTCAATCGTTTATTTAATTTGAAACTTCAAGTGCATAGAATGATATTAAAATTAACAAATCGAATAAATAATGTAAAGAAAAGTAAACATGAAAAAAAAACGATAAGATATTGGTTTAGATAATGCTGTTGAACCAATTAATACTGCTTTGGCTGTTAATGATATCTATTTTTATCGCAACCTTACCTAGATGCTTAGTACAGACTTAGTCAAAGAAAGAAATACAATCATAGAATTAGTTACTGTTTTAATACAATTTTGCCTACTGTAGAACGTTTTGCTACTTCAAGCCACAGTCGGAAGTTAAACGAAGCAGTTAATGACAAAAAAAACGTTTTTAATAAAATATCAGGTTTTAGAAGCTATAACGGGGTTACAGTAACAAATCCAAAACTGCCAAACTTAATTTTATTTTAATGTTGTTAAATTTTGCTGTTGATTCGCCCTGCAATTTTATTTTAATGTGTGATCATTAAAAATTAGTTCGATTCTTCATGAATTCAAGGATAACAGCGTCTCATGCAGAGTGGTGCAGCGATAATCTGAATAAGTCATGTTGAATGAAGAAACTATCAGCAAGGGGCTTGAGGACAAACGTTTGCATGAAACTGTGAGGCGGATCATCGTCTGTCTGCAATCATAAATCGTTATCATATCGTTTTACGTATTATACGTTGAATTCTTACTTTTAATTGACCAATAACTGAAATTAAGACGCCACCATCGAACATTGGTTGACAATCTACTGCCGTGATCTGGTGCAAAATTTTTTGAAACGATAAACTCTGAAATTTTTAAAAATATACTTGTATTAATTGAAAGTTGATCGTAAATGATTCAAATTCAATTTTACATTAAATTTTTCCATTATTTTTTGCGTTCCTTGAGCCTGTTGACCCTCAAACGTCATCAGCGATTGTTCAGTCTGCAAAGATATGATAAAAGTTACTCAAGGATGAACTAATTTTAATGCATATGATTTATTAGATAAAATATGCTCTAAGCACGTAATTATTCATGGAAATACATCGTATACATACTCATTAACTTACATTATACAGGCTCGCCAAGTTAGGCCTCTGCAAAGGGTCGTCAAACAACGAATAGTACTGCTGAACAAAACTTTTTCCAATCGATTCATATTGTGGGTTTAGCGTCATATTGAGCTGGCTTAATCTTTGATAAAAATATACTTTCAAACAAGCCTAAAATCTCGTGCCCAACTTGATCAATTAGTTACAAGTGGTGGGTTTGAAGTTCGCAGCCAAAATGGCGGTGAGGCGGATAATACAATTACGCATGCGCACAGTAGTACCGTAGTACTTGCGAGCAGCGCAAAGGTTAATCCTAATGCTATTCATTATTGTGTAAATTTATTTTAAAAAAACACGCTTAAAATTGGTTTAAAAAAGATGTTACATTTTTCTTCTTTCAATATATTTTTAATTTATTTATTACGGCAAATAAATTGCAATGAATCTAACATGGGGATCAATCCTACATATAACTACAAGTTACCGTTACTTGATTGAAATTCACGAGATTTGTGAGAATAGGAACGCGAGACTGCGAGATTGGCGGGACCTCCGCTGATTGTGTGTTGGTTTTCCGTTGATCGTTCAATATTCGTAAGTACTGGCGCGAAATTTAAGTTTTTTTTTAAACAAAATCGTTCGTATTATCTGGTTTAAAGATTTGAACATATTTCTCAATATACAGGAAGTTGTAAGCAACGAGATTTCTGAGAAAACAATCGCGAAGTGGCGAGATTACTACTTGTGTGTGGATCGTGTGGGTAGTTTTCCGTTGATCGTTTCAATTTGTGAGTACTGGTTCGGAATTTACGTTGAATGAAAACAAAATTGTGCGAATGTCGTTCTTAAATTTCAGCAAAATCCTGTCAAAAAATATCTACAATTTACCAACACGCAGTACACATATTTATTTCGAAGATAAAAGTTTCTCAGTCATCGGGAACTAGTTGATTGAAATTTAGATCCTGAAAAACAACAGCAAATAGAGGATCTTGTTCTCGACCGTGCCTAGTTTTAAATATTGATTGAATGAACTTTTGAATTTGTATTTCTGTTTTGAGCAAGGGTGACATCTAGTGTTGAAGGACGTATTTGATAGTCCATAATCAACGGAAAGAAGTAAATGAACATCACATGTTAAATTCGACTTGAAATAATTTATATTTATTATTTTATTAGGGTTTTTAAGAGTGACTTAGCAGAAAACATTTTTTATATTAAGGTTTAAGATGGACGGACAACAGAGACCAGCGCTTACTAACATTGTGAATTTTAATCTTCCAAACTCCAAAGCATCCGAAATTAAATCAATGAACGGAGAAAAAGTTATAACAAACCGAGTGAATTCAACCGATAAGGTGAATATGAGAAAATTGTTTGTATTTTATGTTGAATGAATGCAGTACAATTTAAATTGAATTAAATAATAATATTTGTAGATGGAAAATTCTGAGGAGAATAAACACCCCACAGCCACAGCCAAGACGGGAGTGAAAACAATTTCTTTTTGTACTACACCGATGTCAGATTGGAATTTAAAGAATACTGTTAGTATTTCAATGTTTTTTATGGTGCAAATTAAAATTTTAATGTAAAAATATTTTAATTTTGAAAATTTTAGAGAGCTGCAACCACATCTAAGAAACTACCCATAAAAAGTATTTTGAAACGCCCCGCAGTTCAAGTAGCTTCAAAGGTAATGTCAATTTATTTATTTAAAGAAATATGAATTTTGGGGAAAGAGGAAATTACCTATTTGCATTTTGAACGTTCATTTAAACGAACTGAATTTAATTATTCGAAGAAATAAAACGACTAACAAACATAAGCCAAATATCAGAATTATAAAAAGCATTGATTGGATTTTGTGAGTTGCAGAAACGGAAAGAAAAATATTAAAGGAATAAATTGAAAACAAAACGCGCAAATTAAATTCTTTCTAAAAGTATTTTAATACAAAGTAAAATTGTTTATTCAATATTGAGGATACATGGCAGCTATATTAAAAAATATGTGTAAATGGGAATTTAAAATGAGAAAAATGAGAAAGTAATATTGAAATCAATAACACGTAACAATAACATCGAGGTAAGGTATTAGAAAAGAAAACTGCTTCCATAAGAACTTTTTTTATGGAATAAAAAAATTACAAAAAATCAAAAAAACATTTGAATTAAACCGTTGGTTTTTGACGACTAACTTGGAAATTGGAAAATAAATTCCACCCATTCGCTGCTAAGCTTATGGAAAAATTGTGTTGGAACAAATGAACATAATCCCTCTATTTCTGTCGGTAATTACCACAGATTTTGCTGCGTGAATTGCTTCACTTTATGGAAATTATTCCATTCCAATATTACAAAGTCATTCTGAACTTCGTGGAATAATCTGGGGAAATGTAAGAAAAAAAATCAATTTTGCCTTATGGACACGTTTTATACACTTACACATGTAAAATCAATATGTAGAAATTGAAGGTTCTGGATAAGGCTGTTTCAATATACATTTTTTTGAATTAATTTATAATTTAAATTTAAATTTTTTTTTTTTTAAATTTATGGATTTCAATTCATAAAGCATAAAGATATCACTTTGTTTCTGACAGCTGATTTGTCGTTTTTTGGTGATATTAGTGTGGGAAAGATTACTTTTTCTTCCTGACATTGAAGAAGTCGTTTTTTCTCTCGACGAAAAACGACATTTAAAAAAAAAAATTGTCTTCCAGTCTCTAATTTGGTAGAGGAAATAGCTTTCTTTAGACAACAACAAGATTTGTCACTTGTACTCGTGCTTGTATTTCCTTAAGTAATTATTTTTTTTCTTTTATTGACGTGGAAAAGACATTAATTTACTTCCATTTAACTGTTAAATAAGCAAATCGGAGGAAATTAAAGAAATAATCAGGAGGAACATATCGTGTAAACTTTTTATCACAAACTTTTCGGCAGTTTCTTGGGAGTGCAATGTTGACACGTGATCTATTCAGGATGTGAGTGCAGTGGATAAATGTCTTATCTGTATGCGTTTAGACATTTAAATCGCTGCTTGCGCTCTAGCCTCGTGCTTGAATCTAGTTGTAAATCAATTTCAGTCGTTCGAAGGATAAAAAAAAAAATCGTTAAAACTTTTTTTGAAGAATAAATAACAGTTTGAAAGCTGTTTAACATTTTTATTGAAACGTAAAAAAAAGAAAAGTTGATAGTAGTCAATAAATCGTGAAGTGCTGCCGTGTTTGATAAGATACTGTAAAACTTTTCTTTTTAATTTAGTTTCACATCTTGAGGAAGATTGTTACAATTCGCATTATATTGTATTGACTTTTTGAAAAAATTATTTGGTTTTCAACTGATATGAAACGTGACTCCTCTGATGGTAAACAACTACTGTACAACTGATATATTGTATTTGATATTGCAGTAACTCGACTGTATCATATTGTTCAAAAATTACAATATATATTGTTTTCACTTAATGCATTGTACATTAAATAGAACATTTCATAATACTACTGAAAAATGTATTTGAAAATGTATTCATATTTGACATATTTGATAAATATAATAATATTTGGAATGCATTTCATAATTCATTTTACAAATGAAACCCAATGTATTTCAAAATACATTGTAATATAATTGCAATGTATTTTTGAACCAGAAGGGGTCGAATGTTTATTTTGATAAATTGCCTTTGAATTTTTATTCTTGGGGGTAAAATTAATTGAGGTGATCATAATTAAATGAAGGTTTTATGTGTATTAGATTTTTTTTATCCATGTTTCTCCTTATTGGATTTGATTGGAATAACGACTCGAGGTGCTCTTTAATACATTTATTAAAGGCTGTGTTCGCGGATAATGCCGAGGGGTAATCATCAGCCAGGATTCTTAATTCTGAAGATTTTTTTTGCTGATGAGATTTTAATTAATATTTTTGTTTTTGCTCAGTTTTATGGATTAATTTGATATGGCAAAAGAAAACTAATTTCCATTTTATTTTTAAAAATTATTTTTACTACTTTTTTACGAGAAGTCGTAAAAGTCATGAAAGGGAATTAAAAAGTAAACAAAACGACATGTATATAAAATTTTTACATACCGGTAGTTAAATTGAAGAAAATACGAATGACTGATCAGACTGGGGACAAGAACTGATATATGTTATGAGATTTAGGGATAAACTTTTCATTTATTTTAGGATTAAGTTTATGGGAAAATACATATTTTTGTTTGCTTCACAGTTACAGGAATAACTGTGGTTTTGAAATTACTCCAATAAAATAATTATTAGGTTTTATAAACAAGGCTTTACGCTGTTGCTTTTGAGGTTATTTGAATAAAGGTGTAACTTTGTTTCAAACTTCTGCGGAGTTTATCTAACGATGCAGCAACTCTTAGAAACGTTTATTTTTAGATTTATTTACATGTTTTAAAAATTGGGGTTTTTGGTTTATTGCAGAGAAATGAATATATTATAATATTCAATTGTACATACGATTGCATTAGTTGCATTGTGGTTTGTTACTGTCTGGTTACAAATCAAAATCAAATGCAGAGAAGGGGATGAGGATGAGACTATGGGAGGGAATAAATTCGACACATATATGGAAATTGCGTGAAGGACGAATTGCAGCGATTACTAATGTAATAAATATTGCATTAGAATAGAAAATTGCCGGGATTAATTTTAGATTTGCCTGAATTATTCCAAATTTGCGTATTCAACTTATTTTGAATTGCTTTCGCACTTACGAATTAGAGATTCCAAATTTTGCTGGGAAAATGAAGCAAAATTATAATTGCACTAAGAAAGCGTTGTATCAGGACGATATTTTTTGTACTCCCTTTCGTTCATTGTTTTGAATGGTAGTCGGTGAATTTTGGATGCATTAATGCGCCTCAAGTCTTGGCGTGCTGTGCGGTTGCACCTCTGGATCGTGCCTTAAACCGCCACTTTGTTGTAAAAATAATCTTTTTTTTTATTATTTTTTTCCTTTTCAATTTATTTCTAAAAAAAATTATCCGAGCAATAACTTTTCCGTGTAATTGAGAATGACGATATTTTGAGCTCCCGTATGTTTTGAGCTTAACATTTAAAATGCTGTTTTGTTGTGAAAGAATTTATTGTTTTGGTTTGCACACACTGACAGTTGTTGTCTTGAAATGCGAAATTAATCTAAAAAAATAAACTTAAGATGAAGTGGAATTTTCCCACCTGGAGACTCGTAACTTGAAACGAGGAAGGACGGATACAGTAACAGCTGTTTGAGAGATGATGAGTTAAAGCTCACGTGGATCGTAAATCTTCTGTATTTGCAGAAATACTTGAACTGACAGCTTTTCCGAAAAGAATAGATTTTTGGGATTAAACTTTTATTTGAAAAATGATTGAAACGAGGGAAGATTTAATTCGGACAGAAAATTTATAATTATAATGCAATGGAAATTTCCAAAGTGTTTTTATTAATCACAATAGGCACGTTGAAAGTTTCGGTTTTTGCGGTTTCTATAAACTGAATGGCATCAAAAACAGCCAAAAACTATCACCAAAAACCGCAAAAACAAAACCATGACTGGAGTGGTTGATGAATCAGGTTTTGGTTTTTACAATCAAATTCAAAATGCCCGCCTAGAAAGTTACAACGAGGGGTCAAATTTTCAAGAGTCATAAATACGTTCATCCGAAGTATCCATCTCCAAAAATGTGAGTAAATGTTACATTATGTTAAAATAAGGGGGCCACAACCACATTTCGTTAGTTAAATGACAAAAATTAAATTTTTATGTACTCGCGCGAATGCGACGCAAAAACGACACAACAAACGGGGCTAAAAACGAACACATTCACGGTTAGGAATAGGATGGATAATGGATAATTTGTTTCCTTTTCGCACAGGAAAAAATACTCCTACGTTGACTTGTAATTGTGTGCCAAACTCTCTTATCTGTCATTAATTTGCATTGGACAACATGGCAAACATTAATTAAATGAGAAGTCATCGCTTTTATTGCCCGTCATATCTAAACCCTCGAGAATCATTTTTTTTCCTCATCTCTTATCATTTCGACAAGTTCCAATATATTTTATGTGTGTAATTTTTGTTTTAATTGCTCCTGTCGCCGTGTTTATCGACTTTACTCCTTCTCAGCTGTTGTATTGCAAAAGCAATAAACATGTTTTTCTTCAAAAATTTCTTTTAAAAATATTTTCACACGGGATGGATGATAAAATAACAAAAGGTCTTCTTCCGTGTAGTTCTTAGATAAAATAACAAGGTCATATATTTTGTTATTTTATCTAAGACAAATTAATTTTTTTTTTTACGAAAACTGTGTAAGTTTTAATTTAGTGGATATAAAATCATGGTTTGTTTATCCATCATCGATTTTGTTTTAAAATAGTTTGTGAGGACTTAGTTATAGTTACCACAAACTACGTGTACACCAAAGCTGCACTCGCTGATCAATAGCAGAAGCAAGAGAGAGCAAGTTGAATAGCAGCGAACAATTCCCTTCATGCTAAAGCAGCAGCTGGATTGAATCAATTTAATGATATAATAGGAAAACGGATTTAAAGTGCTTCGTGTTCGTTTATTTTGGGAAAATATATTTGTTTAAGGTTTCGCGGAATATCGGAAAGCATGAAACTCATTTTAAATTTGCCGGTAGAGGTTACTCCTCCCACAAGTGGCTATTGGCTATGTTCACTGTCATTCACGCGGTCCACCGATTTGTGTAGAGACTGCAAATAGTAGCGGAGGTCTTTCAGTTGGTGACTGCTCCCTCGTGCTAACAGATGGTACTCTCGTACGCGGTCTGTCTTGGTATTGGTATCAATGACAGCAGACTGTTGAATAGAATGACGGGTGTACAATTGGGAATTGATTTCGTAAGGAAAATTTAGAACGTTTAATTCGTTCATTGGATTTTAATACAGGTAAAAATTTATCACTGTTTTTTCTTCTTTTTTTTTGTCAAGTTCGTGATGTGTTCGAATGGATGTGATTTTATGTTGTGATTTTATTTATTTTTTATTTTATGGTGTGATTTATTTTCTTTTGAGAATTTTTTTTTTCAAAATAATTCTTTCGCATTCATTTGTATAAATTTAAAAGGAAATTACTTGGAGTGAATGTTAAAAATTTTTTTTTCCGATCGCTGGTGTTACTCTTATCTTGGTCTTTGATTATAAATTCAGTTTAGCAATTTGAAAACGATTAAAATTAAATTTGATTTTTATGTTCGTAGGCAAAAGAAATTAGGATATTGATCGCAATTCAAATCTACTAATACCAGTAGTCAACAAATCTTTAAAGAAAACGAAATTGAATTATAAACTTGCAGTGGGATTTGATCACGGCTCATTTATATTTTTTTCTCGACCTCAGATTTTACATTTACTCAGTTGGAGTACTTCATTCTCTTGGTTATGGTTTCCCATATCATGTTAGCAATATTAAAGACATAAATCTTGATAAAAAAAAATCAATTTAATTCATGTCACGTCTACAGGTGACTTTTTCATATTCGCACTTCCGTTTTAATTATTTCGCTTTCATCCTAATCCTGAATTTAAATCTGCTATAGATCTAGTACGAGTGTACTTCATTCTTATTTCTTATATCACCGTTGTAATGTTCATGTGCTTCGCGTTTTTTTTTACTTTAGAATTGAAACTAGTTCGAAAAAAAAGTTAGTGACAGGTTTGGAACGAATTGTCCTTTTTTAATGCAAGTATAAAAGATTTTATCGCTAGGCGAACAGATTGAAAATCATGTTTTGGTCATTCCTATTTGTTTTGCTCGGGTTTTTGATGCGGAGGCATTTATTTATTTTGTTTTTATTGTCTTGCTGGGAAGGGACATTTTATAGTTTGTTCTAGCAGTTGGGGGTTATCCAGATTGATATTTACGGACAAATCAGAAGTGAAATCAGATGTCAGTTGTGTGATCAATATTGTCTTTGAAGATTGACATGGTTGGGGACGACGTTATTTGAAAGGAAAATAGATCACAAACATGGTCGACATTAATTACCGATTTTAGAAGGTTGTTTACCAAGTGAAGCACTGTGGGCGAGACTGGTGAAGCAGAAATGCAGTATTAAGACATGTCATTTCTAGTAATAACTGAATGGGGACTCTTGGGAAATTTGTACATGGGTTAGTATGAGATTTCTGTTGTTGTTTCACACGTGTCTATTTGGCTCCACCATACGAGCTTTCCTTTCCTTTCCGCATCTCGTGAAATTGTCATCCTGTTGTTGCCTAGCAACCATCATTAGCAGAGTAATCTCAAGAGGCCCAAACTGTTATACTGGAAGTTTAAATTAAGTTGATGACATTATCATCACCACCATCTCTATTTATTTTGAATTGTTGTCAAAAGGTAATAACAAAATTCAGAAAAGAACGACTGCTTGTTGTTTATCTTATAAAGCGGTTTTCCTCTTTGTACGGTAAGTTCTTAATATGTTGCTGTTAGGCCTATGCAATTACGCTTTGAAGCGAATGCGAATGCGATACTGCAGTTTGGCGATATTTTTGCGATATATTGCATTTGCGATATATCGCTTAGAATTAGCAATATAATCGCAATATCGCAAGATATTGCAATGTATTGCGAAGGAAACTAATTTTCAATGTGTAAAAGAAAAATTTATTTCAAAGCAAGTTTAAATTAAAAGTGTGAAAATAAAATTAAGAAAATGAAAACTCCAATAAGTAAGTGTTTGTTCATGACAAGTCGTTCGGTAAACCGCATACATCGCATATATCGCAATTTCGCATGTATCGCATATCGTAAACGACAGCTACTGACTAATGCAGCTGCTATATTACACCAAAAAATAATCGCATTGCGATATATTGCAAATTCGCACAGGCCTAGTTGCTGTGAAAGAGTCTAGTCTTAATGTAAACGGATATGAATGAATCATTCGTACAGGTTACCTGTTAGAACACAGAATTAAAGCAGCATTGGGCCTGATCAGTACTTGGATGGTTACCTTTTTTTGACTAAGATACTGTTTCTGTGGCAAGAACATCAGCCATCCACCTCCCAGTTGGGTTTTCTGTAGCTTTCCAAGTTCTCTGTGTGAATACAAGAGCACGGCTTGCATGGCCTAAATCCTCAGACAAGCGTTACACGGGGCCATGACCACGCTAAGTGTCAAAAATACTTATTTACTAACATACTTTCTTTAAGGAATTGTAGTCTTTAATTGTTTGGGAATTCTTAACTTGGTAAAGCAATTTACAGTTCGTGACAAAAGTAATGCAACTGGTTCAATTTTTCCATTTTCTATGATGTAAACACCATATTTCCTCACTCAGATATCAAATATATGGAAATTCAGTTACATACAACCTTCCACCAGCTCAAAATAAAAGGATTTTTTGATTGAAAATTTCTCTTCGTTTGAGGACCATCATTTCTCATCCCCTCAGAAAAACACCAGACAAAAGTAATGCAACTCAAACAAAAATGCACAATTCTTGGGAAAGTTTGCTATCAATATTTGTTTAAAGACATCGTTTGCACGTATTTGCATTCTCTCAGTCATCTAAATTAGAATTGCTCCAAAAACTAGCAATCAAAGTCCACAGCCGCATATTCACCAATTGGCAGTTGTTGTTTACACAACATTGTTAAAATTAAAACAGGTGGAAGGTGGTGGTCCCTACATTATACAACGTTGCCTGAGTGTTGTTGGACGTTCAGTTACAACATCTTTTATTTACAGAAAGGCCAGTATGGCTCAAGTCGAATTTGCATGGCCTCATTTGAAGTGGTCAGTTTGTGATTTGAAAAAGATAATATTAAGTGACTAAACAAACTTTAATTTGATGGCATCTGATGGAAATAAGCAGATTTATGTTTAGTTAAAGCTCAGTTTTGTCAGCATTGCATTGGGCAACGACGGTACATGATGAAAGATCCGTTAAGATTTGGAGATGTTTGTCTGACAGTGGTGCAGGTCGTGTTCATCGAATAAAATATGCATTATGGATTGCTTAGTGTGTCAAAATATGTTAGATGGTATTAGGACATGTCAGAAGCACTATCTGTAACTGCAATGAAAACTTTCTATAAAATATACTTTAAGTCATGCATAATTGATTTTTTTTGATAACATAAAGTTCACTGCTTTCTTTACTTACTTGATGCTTTTCTTGAATTTGCATTACTAATCAGATGATTCGCAAAAGAAAAGAAATTTTTTAATTCAAAAATCGTTTTCATCTGAGCAGGAGGAAGGTTATATGTTAAGCTTACTTAATTTTAATGTGTTCATATCTGGGCGAGGTGATTTTGTGTTTAATCTTGAAAAATGGAACCAGTTGCATTACTTTTGGCACGTATTGCAGCATCAAAATTTTACTATTGCAGCTACCAGTTAATTTGGTAGATTTTCACTAATTTATTTAATGAAAAGCAAACACTGTTGAGGGTGATCATTGCCGAAGTTATTTTATTTTAAATTCGAAAAAAAACTTTACTCGAATAGTCTTTTCCCTTTTATTCAATTTACAATACAAGTGTATAATTTGAATTGAAAGGTAATTTTGCTTTGTTAATTAGAATAATTACAAATACTTGCGACATGTTCATTATTAATTATTTGTGTTATGATGACAACAATTGGCATTAGCAATTACCTGCTACGCACATGTTTTTACCACGACGCATGGGAATTCTACATAATCTTTTAATTAAATCAAAACTTGTTAATGGGTCGAATTTGAGAAGATTCGTGCATAGAATTTGGAAAACATTATTAAAAACATCTGTGCAAATGAAAAGAATGGCTATGGTTTTGTCCTTGTTCGTAATAATTAATACGGAGTAATAATTATAAGGAAAAATTTTAATTTTATATGGGGAAAGTTTTTGGAAATTACGAACATCTTAATTACACAATTACCAGTATTATATCTCGTTCACTAAATCGTGAACGCGTTCAAGTTTGCGTTCACTAAATGACAAACAGAGATCCAATATTCTAAATTCAACTTAAAAATATTAATTTTGGAAAAGGAAAATCAGAATGAGTTTATAAAAATTTCCCAATTCAGGAAGGGAAATGTTGATTGACAAGGGAAAAATGGAAAATAGAGGTTCATCATCTAGCAATAAACAAAGTATACAAAGTAGGAAGGTTACGGGAAGAGGATGTTTTTTCCCCATGCAACTGTTAGACACCAAAGGATTTTTTAAAAACATTTTAACTGTAAATTTTATTACCCGAAGTTCATGTTAACTCCAAAGTAGTCAAAAGAAGAGATACCAGTTGCTGGTCAGTGCAGCCCGTTGATATTTGGACCGCTTTTTACTTAGCATGGATTTTAGATGATCATAATTTAACACTCCGCTGTTTTGGATTATTATGAAACATTTTTTCATTAGTGTCTAAAAAAACAGTTTAATGAGAAATAATTATTTTTTTCCTGTGCCATTTAATACTGTATGACGTTTTAAATTAAAGGGACACATTATGAATCAGATTTATTGCTAAAATTTTCAGTGCCAGTTTTGCTCACTGATTTATTTGGCAAACTTAAAAAACTCATACCAAATATTATTTAATTTCAATATTATGGCAACACAAATATCTTAAACGGATACAGTAATAAAAAACATTATAGCACACATCACTTTTGTGACATACATGCCACTAAAAAGTTTTCTAATGACCAAATGGGATCATAAAAAATATTTTTCAGAACCGAGCTGGCCCAGAGCTTTAATCCAGACTTTTTTGGTTAGTAAATCTCGAGTTTACCGTTTGAAATCGGATTAAACATTAATCCTCCTGAAAATTGAAACGTAAGAAAAAAATCGGAACCATTATTCCTATAAAAAAAAAGTTATTTTATAAACTTAACACTTTGTTTGGCTTAATTTGGCTTCAATAACTGCTAGTAAACTTCTTGGCCACCAAATTTATAATTATTTCTGCCTGCATTTGCACAAGCATCTAAAAATTGGCTCGAGTGCATCTGCATTCTTGAATTATGGAAATCTAAAAGCAGTTTTCAGTAAGACCACAAATGGTCAACACTCTTCGAGACGCACTTGATGTCTGTCACAACCTTGGCTTGCCAGGGTAACAGGAGTTGGCTTGCCCTGTCGCCTTAAGTAATGCGCTTCTTTCGTGGAATCTGCCGCTCTAGGCACGTGCCTAGTGTGCTTAATGGCAAATCCATCACTGCCCAAACTGAATTCTATTGAACACATGTGGTCTTACAGTACTATATTCTAGAAACTGCTTTGAGATTTTTCCACAATTGAAGAGTGCTCACTCACGTCAATTGTTTGATGCCTGTCAAAATGCAGGCAGAAATAATTTTAATTTGTTCGTCAAAATGTTTACTAGCAGATAGAGGCCAAACCAAGTGGAAAATAATTTTTTTGACGGGAAATGTCAATCCTGTCCGATTTTTTTGTTTTTGTTTGCTGTTTTGTCGTTTTTGTCTGGGTAGAGGGGAAAACGGGCGCGACTAAATAGGCGCAACGGAAATGACATCATCAAACCTCAATCCCCTGAAGGCCCTGACCTTGTTCTGTTGTCAATCATCCTGTACTTGTAGTAAAAGTGCTGTAATAAAAATACATTGTTCAGAGTAGACTTGAGAGTCAGTCATGCGTTTTATCTCTCTCCAAATACAGTTGATGTAGTTACGTTCTACAGTTCGCGCCTGGTATCTTGATGCTAAATTCGTACTGCGCAGACGATTTTCTAATTCCATTTGTTATTCTGCAGTATTAAGCCTATTATTAGGCCTAATAATGCTAAAATAAAGTAAATAAACAACAATATTTTGGTTACACGGTGTAAATTACTTTTAAAGATAAGTTTATTGTGGTTTATTTACTTTATTTTAGCATTATTAGGCCTAATAATAAGCTTAATACTGCTGAATAACAAATGGCATTAGAAAATCGTCTGCGCAGTACGAATTTAGCATCAAGATACCGGGCGCAAACTGAGTGCAAGTCGCCGAATCCTTCTATTATAATTGGTATAACCATAAAGAAAATTATTACGAAGGTGTTTTGTATTTAGGCTTAGGGGTGAAATGCTAATTAAGAAGTTGTAAAGTGTTTATTGATAATATAGTTCGTGACCGTTCGTCGACTAGGCGAACAAAAAAAAACCGTTGACAAAACGTTTGTCGACTAAACGTTTTGTCGACAAAATGAACGTTTAATCGCTGTCGTCGACTAAACGATCCGACCTGAGAAAATCGTCTGCGCAGAATGGGATGCGCAGTACGAATTTAACATCAAGATATCGTGCGCAAACTGTAGATTGCGGCACAGTTGGTTTTGTTCCCCTTTGAAAGTTTTATAAAATAATTTTCTTTTGGTAGGAAATGATTGACCCGATTTTTTTTTAAATTAAAATTTTTAGGAGATTGATATTTAGCTCGATTTAGGAGCTTCGATAAGTTCAAGAATGTCCATAATATCCAGAATGAATCTGGATATTGTTAGTTAACATGTCTCGGACCCAGGGTCTCCATTGATTAGGGTTGACCCTGGCGGCCAGGGTCATTTCGAGTTTTTTTTATTTATTTAAATGTATGGCCTAAATTCGACTCTGGGCCTGCTCTACTCGGTTCTGACATCGGACATTTTCTATATTATCCCATTTGGTCGTTGTTCTGTCTCACCATATTTCATTACTATCATTACACAACAATAACTATGTAAAGTTGCCTAGGAGTTATCTCCTAGGCAACTCCTCGTTCTTTTGATAATGAATAAATGAGTTAACTCCAAAATCTTGAGTAGAAAACAACCCCTCGTTTTTCCTCTTCATTCAAATGACAACTACACACTTGGATGTCTTCCCCTAGTAGGGAAGACACTTCACTCGTTAGAAAAGCTTTTAGTAGCTTGCACCGAACAAAAGTGAGTTGTCCGATTACCTGTTTGTTTATCGCATAGTGGCTATATAGAAGTATTATTTACCTAGGTAACATAGCAACATATAAGGTACATTGAATGAAGCATTAACACGAGATGGCAAGTTTGAATGGAACTCGTAGTACAAGATAGCACAAGCATTAACACGGTCTTCATACTCTTGGGTGTTGGTACCTAACTTCTTTGTGCTTTAATTTCGAAACAGCTATTCGGACAATTTTAGTAGAAAAAAAAAGAAGTAAAATTCTGTAGCAAGTGTGAAGATTTATAAAGTGTAATCTATTGATGAAATGATGACATTCTAATGGCCTGATTATGGGGAGTATAATGCCATCTTGGATTTTGGTAGATTTTGATGCACAAGTTTTTACTCATTCCAAAATCTTCTTTATCTTTGAATGCTTTTTATGACAGCTATTTCGTTTTTTAAATAAATAAAAGAAATCTATAATAGTCTCAGCTCTCAGCTGTCTTCGCTGCTGTTTGCTATTCACTTGACGTATAAAGGGTCAGTGCAATCAAGAAGCCAATACCGAAGCACATATAAAGAGTAGCGACCATTTCAACTGTATTTGAAATATCTAATTTTAGCGCGTTACGTGTGAGTAATGAATAAAAATCACCTATTGAGTCGATTATTTATTAGCGTGAAAATGGAGACAAGCTTCACAGAAATTGATGGATGATAGACCTTTATATCTTAAACGACATTATTGATTTAAAAAGTCCGGTTAATATTTACTACAGGATTTGAACTGACTTGTGAGGAAGAACGTCTAAATACTTGTTGCGGCTTTCTGCCTTTAAAGGCCAGGTTACAGTTTTAATGGCATTATCTACTTTAAAATGCGTTACGTAGTAGACACCCTACAGTTAGAATAGGAGGCTTCTTTTCATTTTCTTTGTATATCGGCATAATTTGAGACACTGTAGAGGAACTAAACTTAGGTTTTCTTTCTTACAATCCTTTGAAGACGATAATAAAATAGTACATAGTGGATGATGATAAAAATTCTTCATATTTCTTAGAAAACTTTTTATGTCGACTGCAAGTAGGAAACCCAGCTGTTTTTTTTGGCATTTCTTTGTGTAGACTGTCTCCACGTGGATGGACTGTTTATTTTTTCACTTTTTGCAGCTATTGCTCATTCTTTATTTCAAACGGGTTTAAAGGAAATGTTGTTGGTTCGACACAGCAGCGAATTTTCGAAGTTTCTAGGGCGACAGACTGAAGTCTGAGAAGCAACCATAAAGTTTAAATATTATGCTTCAACTGTATACTAGATGTGATTTAATTACATTTAGAGTCTGCGGGGGATGCTTTTGCTTACGAATGCAGATACACATTTCAGTATGATATGAAACTTTGTTGTTATGAGTTTTTATTTTTTACTTTTTTTCCTTCAACATTTTTTTATACAAAAACAGCTGAAAAGAGTGGATGAAAAGCTGTCATAATTTATTATTCTGGAGGAATTTTGAATTTATTATTGTGGAAGAATTTGGAATTTATTATTTTGGAGGAATCTTGAATTTATTTGATCACAATTTTGGGGTTTTGTCCTTGCATTCTCATTACTTTTAATCTTTATTGCACGTTTTATCCTATTGAAGTTTTAATGTTTGTTTATAATATTTTCGTGTCTTGTTGGTATACACGCTGGGCGCATTCAGTAAAGAATTAACACAACACGAGAATTACCTGTTAATATGAGTTGATATTCTTGAATGTAATAATAATAATAATAAAAATAATAATAATAATAATTATTATTTTCCTCGTTATTAAGATAATGGGCATGTATGCTATTGTGTACCATTTCAAACTTTAAGATAATCCTCTTTCCTTTTGCGATCTTTGGGACGACTCTCTGGAGGACTCAACAAGATAGCATAAGTATTGACATGAGATGTTTTTGTTCAAAAATTGCCTGGAAATATAATGAAACTCGTGGTACAACTTTAAGACGACTCTCCAGAACTCGTGCGGTTTTTCTCGTGACACGAGGGTCAAACTAAGATTTTTAACGAGGTTATCGTGTTAAATCTACTAACACGGTATAACACGATTGTGTTATGCTTAATTGAATGTGCCTTCTGAAAATGTAATTTCAGGTAAAGTTGTCCCAGTGCGCTCACCTTAATTAATGAGGAGAGAAGAATCTATTTTTCTGTTTCCTCCTACGACCGTGGGGTAAAGAGCACTTAAGATAGTCATTTGCAACTAAAAAGTACATTTGTGCATAAAAAAGTGCAATCTTAGGACTAAAGTGTACATTTGCCACTATTTTTATTTAGTAGTTTGTGCTATCAGCTACCAGAATCAAAAAATACTATTGCAAACTTTGCTGTGCGCATTAAGAGGAAAAGTGAGGAGAACAGACTTTTTTTGAAATGTCTTTAAAATAATAATTATTCACAAACCAATTAGTTGATTGCTCAGAATATGAAGCTAATTGAAAGGTTTTGTAATGTAGCCTTGTGAAAATGAAAAAAAAATTTTGGTAAATATAAACCAAACCAAAATGCATTTTCAACGTACTGTGTTTTGCATTTTCACTGCATTTTTTTCCCTCAGCTGAACGAATAAGACGAATAGCGAAACTCGTCGTTATTTAATATCGACTCGTACAGTACTTTGTAACAAACTCACATTTCACCAACTCAACAGAAATTTCCGATTTTTTTTCTTTCCTCTACTTATTACTGTTTGCGTTTCATCTGTCGCAATAAAAATTGCAATCGATTTATTTTCGAGTTGGGGTGCCAGGGGTAAACGCTGAAATTAAATTTTTTGAATTTTTTGAAGAAAAAAAAATTAATGATTGATTTCAGCAAGAGTTTTAAACGGGCTCACTTTTCGTTTTCGAAATCTTAATGATGTTAATCTTAAAAGCGACTTGGTGGCTAAAAAATTGAGGTGTAGCACGCAGCGATTTATTTAATTGGCTTCGCCGCTGACTTAGCTTAGTTCATGTGCCGCACGTCCTCATTTATAAGTCTCTAGGAAAGAATTACATTGCGACAGAAGACTGAAGGAACGCTAATTTCATTACGAGCGATTGAAGCATGCAGGTGTCGGTTCTCTCACGCAACGACTAAACTGATTGACCCTACAAGTTCTAGATGCTTTCAACTTGATTAATTAAGGGTGAGCGGGTGAATCAAACCACACAAAATAGAAATTAAACGTTTTTGATGTAAATACGGAAATTATTAAGGACTGAGGATTTGTTTGTTTAAACTTTTCCTCGTTGATTAATTAAATAGGAAGGATTGTTGTTTAGCGCTTAATAAACTTATTTTTTTTTTACATTCATAATCTAGGTTGTGTAGTTTGTGCGTATTTATCTGCATCAAATTTAATTAGAAAAGGGATTGAATGTGTAACTGAGGTAAATAAAATGTTTTGTCTGACAGAGAAGCCAACATTTTTATGCAACTACCAAGTGAAATTTGCATGAAAATGTATGAAACCTTTTTAGGCAGCGCAGTCGGCAGTTTTTTTTTTAATTTTTCATGTTGACAATTTTGAGATTCATTTAAATATTTATGGTATCTGTTGGTTGCAGTTAACACTTGAGAAATTTGAAGATTATTCTTCAGGAAAATGTATTTTTGGATTGTTTTGTTTGTTTATGTTTATTCCGACTTAACATGGGCATCACACAACCCTTTAGTTGACGCTTGTTTCTTTAAGGCAGATAGGTGGTTTCTTGGTGCAATTGCAAGTGAATTGTTATTGTTGTGTCAAAAGAACAGCTGCGTTCATTTTTTTCTGTTTGTTGATTACTGTGTGCATGGAAAAATGAAGATAATCAAAATAGTTCTGTTGACTTGATGGCTGTTCATATGTATGTGCATTCAAAGTTAAAATGAATAACGGGTTGTGATAAACAGTTTATTACTTTCAACCGCTTTTATTTTAATTAACACAGATGATTATTAACTTAAATTGTGAAGTTTGACCTGTAGTTGCAATTTCTACTGAGTTAAATTTATTATTGCATCAAATAAGATTTATTTCGGACTAAATCAGTTAATTCTGTGTGCGACTTTCCTATTAACATGACAATTAAATTGCGTTGACGCTCAGGATGAGCCACCAAAAGCTAAATTTAATGCTTTGGATTTGGCTGCATTTCTTAACCAGTGTGTCATTTTATTATACACATTCCAGCCAATTGACTAGTTACGCATGAAATAAATCTCATTTGATGCTTCCGGAATTTAATTTGAAATTAAATTGCAAATATATTTAGCCTACTCATCATCGATTCTAACTGAAATCGAAACTTAGCAGAAGCAAAAAGTTTACCCAGCAATTCAATTAATGATTGTGAATTATTGAACACATCTTGCAATTTATTATTATTATTATTATCATTAGCGTTTGTTTGATGCACACAACTTTTAAAAGCCTCAAAAATCAGATAAATTATAAAATTATAACTGATGCTTAATTATCTAATGAAAACATTTAACTTCATTTGTACTTGAATGATGAAATTATTCTGCTTTAAAGTAATCTTTTATTATTTGAAACTTTTGGAACATTCAATCGTTGATTTAGGAGAATATTTAAAAGATTTATTTCACATTAACAATCACAATTACGTGCAGTATTAACTTTATTAATATTAAAACCACAATCGTTCTGTGTTTGAGATGAGCATTTGACGGCAAGGATTTATTTTTCTGTCGTTTGAGTCATTCGGGGATTAAAAATAAATTAATGGTAAAAAGGATTTAATAACAGAGTGGAATCTTTTAAATAGACAATTCGCTCGAAACTATTTGATGATGAAAAATGAAAAAAACGTTTGTTCTTAAAGTAAATTTAATACGAGCTCATATAGTACTCGAAAATCGTGCATGTACTTAGTGTAAAATTTAAGAATTTCATAGAAACACACTAGTAGCAGAGGGAATGTGGTTGTGCAAAATAAAATGCTGGGAATGTTTTTAATTCAATTGGTGCTTACACGTAGAGCCATTCCACGCGCCTGGAAATTATTATGACTGATAATAGGTTGTCCGGGGTTAGGTCCTGTATTTTGCGCAATTGGTATGGAGTTATTCGTCTAATGCAGATTCAAATAATTATTAATTCTAAATACCTAAGATACAAAATTTCTTAAAAACAATCAAACAAATTTTTTATCCATCGTTAATGAGTTAACTAAAGTTACTGGTAAAGGAATAATATTAAACGAGTACTAATATTCATAATAAATTAAGAAAATAAAAGTAATCATCTTCAAATACGCCGTCTTGTTTCGCGGTAAGATGGTGAAATTTGTTCCTTGAGTACTTGGATGAATCCCAATCAAATTTTGCCCTTTGATCCGAATCCTTGCAATCTTCGGGGCTCTTCTTACCGTCTTGAGTTGATCCTGACGATGCAATCGTGATGAGAGTAGTCGATAACGTTTTTTTTTCCAGTTTGGTATTGGTATTTCTCTTCACTTCAGGACGCAACTCTTTTCCTTGAAAAGGGTATAAAAGGAATTGGATTTTACACACAAACAATTGTCCCGGCCGTTTGTTTTTTCAGCCGCCGTGGAACATAAAAAGACATACAATTTGGTATGTTCAATTAATTTTTTTAATGAAAAATGGTGAATATTAGTGAGTTTACGGGATAAAATTCGATATTTTAGTGACTAAAAAATAAGAAATTTTGCTTTCCAGGATGAAAGCCAAGGGGTCTTAATTGATTACCACGGCAAAGAATTTTACTTGCCTGACAAAACGTGATAATATGGAAACCCAAAAAATAGAATATAAAATATGCAATAAACATTTGAATAAAAAAATCACACACAAAGATCTTGAAACGAAATTCCAGCTCATCAGAATACGACATTTTGTTCAGAATTTTTGGTCCAAAAACTTGTTTGGTGAAGTAGTCTTCAGTGCCCAAGATTCTTGTTATTAGTTGACAGTTTATTATTTATTCTGCAAATTGGCTCGGATCCAATATTGTTTCAGGTTCAAATTACTAGAAAAGAGGACTTAGTTATCAAACAACTTGACTTTCTTTTGGTTGGCATATCAATACCATAAATCAACATTTGCATTGCAATTAGGTTTAAATTCCCAGACGAGCATTCTCCTTCCGGGTACTCACACTCATACTCGCATGTTATGATCTTACTTGTAAATGCGGCTCCAAATTGCATCGAATTGGAAGTAAAAAATTTTTTTTATTGTTGCTGAAGTTTCGTTTAACGTCAATTAGTTTGTTTTATTTGACTTTTCGAGTTTATCAAAATATTTATGTCGTGCATAAATCATCAATTTAAAGTGATGAGATTTTTTTAGTGCTGAGAAATAAGATACTTTTTTCTTCTTCTTCGTCTCGTTTTACAACCGGTTGTGAAGAACGTGTTTTATTACAGGCTACACAAAAATTAAATTATGAGAAAAAAATCATCAATTTGTTGTTAAAATTATTCAACCATTTCTGCACAAAATAACGTCCATGTGACGTTAGTGTATTTTTTGGGTATGTAAACCCGTTTGTTTAATAAAATCAGTTCTTAATCAAAGTAGTGCGTTGCATGTAACATTCGTTCTTTTAGCAACATAACATTTGTTTTGTTTGATAATTTTGCTCAAGTTTCATTAACTGTGAAACCCCTGCATTTTATGTGCCATTAAGACGTGCAATTAATTGTAAGCGAAAAATGAAAATGGAAATTCTTTGTATTTAGTTTCCCTATTACCTATGTATACTGTATACAGTCGAAACGCTTTATAACGAATCGCGATATAACGAATTATCGATATAACGAATTGTTATGAATGACTTGGTTGGCCAGCCATAGAATAGCATGTTAAAAATTTTCGTTATAACGAATTTCAATATAACGAATTATTCGTTATAACAAACAAGTTTTCATGTACACTGTAATACTAACAAGCCCTCGTTATAACGAATTTTCAAAACTGATCACATGACTCACAACATCCTATGCCCATGTTAGGAACACATTTAGAAAAAATGAAAAATTTTGTTTTAAAATGGCTGCCAAATGAAAAGAAATTTTGATTTAGGACAAGTTGAACATTTTTAATGCCATTAACAATGGCAAGAAGCTATCAATTGTAGCAGTTGAGTTTAATTTGTTCCGTTTCACAATTTCAACAGTTTTTAAGAATCGGGATAAAATTGACGTGATTTTATGAATAAATAATGTTGCTTATGATAAAATTTTATTTTTTTCAGCTAATTCGTTTTAAAGAATTCTCGTTATAACGAATCGATTTGTCCGGTCCCTTGCGATTCGTTATAAAGAGTTTTGACTGTATAAAAAATTCTACTTGGGCAATTAAGCAACGGCAAGTTGAATATTTTATCGGAGCAAAATTTTTTACGGGTAATGAGATATCACATTTTTCTCTCTATTCTTTTGTTTCTGTTTCTGCGTTTGACAGTAAGCTGTTTTACTTCCATCGATAAAGGGATAGACTTGTCTCGATAATAAAAAAAGTTGTCTCCAGTGTGCAGCACTTGAGAAATATTTAACTGTAATTTTATGTGGAATGTTTTGTTTATACAAAATCTATTCAGGTTTGAGTGAGCAATAAAAAAAATTGTATAGAAAAAGACTAGAAGTTTGAAAACTTTTATCATTATTGATAGAAATCTTATTCGTAAAAATATAGTTAATTTGTGCTTGAAATCAATGTCACTGCAGCAATTAGTAGCCCACTATTAGCCCCATAAACTTTAATATAAATCAATTTCGTAAGTAACTTTGAAGGGAAATAAAGTGACTACAGCTTAAATAACTAATTGGTTTTTTGCAGCCATTCACTTATACTCTGTTTACAAAATCTGGTGACAAATTTTCATTGGTTGAGAATTTGACAAGCTCAAGGATACACATAATTGATCATGTGATCATTCTCAACCAATAGTGTTTGTGATAAATTGAGATTTCTGTAACTGCTAAAAAAAAACTGTTTGAGGAGCGGTTTCTTCTTTAGTTTGCTGTATAAATAATGAATGTAGAAGAAAATTAGGCTTTAATTTAATTGTATCAGTTCACGCTTCTGCTGTTTTTGGTTCAGAATCTTAAATATCATTATAAAGTTAGCAAAGAAGGTACATTTTTTGACTACCGATTGAAATGGAAAGGAATAAGGAGATAAAAACTTTAGATTTATTTTTGAAGTGTAACTTCTTAGGCGGGATAGGAGTGGTTCCGACCGGAGATAATAGAGAGTTTGCGGCAGGTACTTTTCCCTTACAATTATGACATTTTTTACACTATATTTAGTCTAAGTTAAAGTGGGTTGCAGTTGAAGTTTTAAGTTATCGTTATAAAATTGGAGTTAACCTTATACATGTCACGTGATTACCGAAACTATTCGTAGTGGGGCGTGTGATCTAGCGCGACATAATCTACCGCGACACGTATCTACAGCGACTTTTGAAACTGCGACTAGGTTTAATTCCTAAGAAGGGCTACGCTCCCCCTTGACCCCCCGCGAACCTAACCTTACTGGTTTTTTGATAAAAAACCATTTTTTTTTATTAAAGATTATTTTTTTTGGAACATATTGTGACGTATTGTCGCGGTAGATACGTGTCGCGGTAGATTATGTCGCGCTAGATCAGCGCCCCCTTCGTGGTAATGTCTCATTCGCATAAAAAGAGAGAATTCCTGTTTTTAACTGTTGCAATACAGTGCTGCAACTTTATTATTGTGAATTAACAAGAATTTAAAGCACAAAGAATAATATAAGCCGTAACATGTGCTCCGCGCGTGAATGAAGCGGAGAATTCAAAATGGCGGCGAAACAGGTCAATGCTAATCCAGATTTTTAGTTAGTGACGTAAATAGTGGAAAACTACCGGATTGGCTATGCTATTTTCAGTTATAGTGAAAGCGCCGGTAGAGTTATAAGTTTTCCACTATACTTATAGGCTTAATGGGAGTTTTTATAAGGGAAAAGTACCTGCCGCAAACTCTATTGCGAAAATAATGTTACGGAAAGTGAAACCGCAATAGTCTGTGCAATTTTTGACTGTTTCGATGACGCCGAGTTGGTCCAGAAAATTATCATTTCGGTAAATAAATACCTGCGTAAAATTAATTAAATCACCTAAATTAAATCACCCATACTTTAGGAAATAATATCAAATTTCCGGAACATTATTTTCGATCGTGAAGTTTCACTAGTACTATGTGGTCTTAAGCACACCTTTTTTTTATCCATGTTTTTTTTTTATGCCGAAATTATACTAATTGAATTTTTAAAAAAGTTATTAATGTATTTTTTTTTATTATAAAAATATATTGCGGTAGTTAAAGCTGTCAAATTTAGACAAGCACTTAAAAAGAGAGATGAAAATTGATTAGGTAATTTATTACCCAGTGACTTTAAATTGACCCCTTTTACGCTGGATGTTATGTACGGCTCAAGTCGTTGCGTTACGTGATCCAGCATGAAAACATTTCTTCGATCTTAGTGTGCTTAAAGGTAAAATAAGACTATAGAAATGCAAAGTTAGGAATGATGTTCTCATTGCTTACACATTGCTTCATTTGCAATCAGTTTTAAGGTTAGTTTACGACGATATTGATTTTGAATTTAATTAATGTAGTCTTGAATGTTTGACGTTGATTGCACAAAGGCGGTGTGTTTTGTAATGATCTTATTTGCTGATGGTTTGCAATACAGTCGATTTTCGTGATTGTTTGAGTTTTACTTTCAGATTTTACTTTTTCTTCAGAGTGCAGAAAGTTGGAAGACATAACAAAGCAATTTTTCACGCAAGGAAAACATTTAATCATTTTATTTATTTTATATATATATATTTTCGACTGTGTTGACATCAGTTTTTGTAAACATAAATAAGGTGTCTAATAATAGTTCACACTAGATTTATTCTGACAGTTTGTATCGAGTTAGTTTTATGGCCACTGTGATCGTGCTAGCTCAAAAAAGAGGCATTTCTATTTGAGCCACAGTTGAAGACATTCGTCATGATTTTTCTAGTTGTTAATGTTGAGTCACAGTCATTTGATGATGATTAAGTTTTCCAACTTCACTAAAGTTTTTTTTTAACTGCAAACATAGCTAATAAATCATAAAGGTTTGTACAAGCCAAGCAGTTATTTATTTAGTTAGTGTATCGAGTTTGTTTTCGTTGTTTTAGAGGGATGGCCTATTTTGAGACTTAGTTTTTTATCGCACAACTCTTGGATAATAAACCGATAAGCTTCGGACAGTGGAAATATAGTTTTTTAAAATCCTGTGTGCAAAACTGATAATATTATAAAAACATCGTCTCTGTTTTGCTTAGTGCCAGTGCTAAGATGTGTGAATGACGTGATCAATGGATGGCTAGTCGGGTAAAAATCTCATCAGTTGGTGCATTCATCTGCATTATACTTGGCTTTTTTTTTTTAACGAAAATCGGTTTTTCCAGTATAAATTTAAATGGTACTGGACATTGGTCAAGCGTGTATTTCACATCCAACAGCGCATCTGATGTGTGAACTTGCCGTCGGTGAGTTTACACAGGCGTGTAATGAAACCACCATGCATCAGACTAATGAAAAATCATGAACTTTCTGATAAAATTAACATGTCGTTCGCTCTTGCTTTAGCTTGGAACTATACCAGCTAGTTGTTTTACATGAAGGCTGAATGGAATCTAAGCTGAAGACATTATTCAAGCGATTTCTTTTAGGTATAATTGGAGCTGGAAACAAATGGTTGTTATTTTTTTCTTATAGTAACATCCAATTAAAAGTTACAACAAAATATAAATCAAATTAGACGTGAACTCGCATTTGTTTTACTTATCTTGGTTTTAAATGGGTGTTTAAATTAGTGCACTTTTTTGTTGAAATATGTGATCAAAGCGAGTACTGGACCAAAGTAAAAGTATAGGCGCGAAGGCGTTACGGTACGTGGTTTTCCGACTGTTCTTCCTTACGCTTCAGTTCCCGCGTACGTGCAAACTACATGGGCATTTTTACTTTTACTAGAGTATAAAGAGAATAGATTTGCCCTTTCAGCTTAGCTTTTTTTTTTATTTAAATTTTTTGTTTGAAACGAATTTGATTTTTTTTTGGGTGGGGGTGGGGGGGGGGGAAACGATTTTTGGTCTTGCATCAATATTTCTGTAGACGGTTGCCTGCGCTAAACTTCATTCTATTACTTAATTTGGGTCAACATTTCAGGGTTCACCAATGATCGCTTTCATTCAAGCGGAAGGCATAATGAGAACTATGTTCCAGAAGCACGCTGCTTCTTAATTAAAAAGTATATTACTATTTTTAAAAATTTTAAATGGGGTATTTGTTAAGGATGGCGTATCTGTTACCAAACTCTGTCTAAGTTGTTTAATCAAAGGGTTCAAATGAACTAAAATAAGTACGGTATTGCTATTTCTAAGCAGAATTGAAATTGCAATGTTTACAAAACAATTTTCTTGCAAATTAAGTGCTTAAAGAATGGAAAGCTGGTTTTATGGCGGATTAAGAAGAAAGATTACATTTTTTATTTTAGTTTATTAGTTGCTAAGATAAAATGTTTAACATTTTCTTCTTCTTCTTCGAACCTAATTATTTGCATCTTTACCCTTTAAAATAAAATGTAATTGAGATGTGTTTAATTTTGCACTAAGTGACGGTATTTACTTAATTACTTTGATTAATTTGATTTACATAATTAATCTGCACTGGGTGCGTCTGAAAAGAGAAATATCTTCGATCCGAAAACAGGATCTTCTAAAAATGTAACTGATAAAAACTTGGGTTTCCCAATTTCTAAAATTCAAATTCTGTCGCGAGTTTCAAACTTTAAAGCGATTCCAATAAAAACTGAGTGGTCATACAAGATTGTGAAAGCTGGGTTGGTGACTGGCAATCTGGTACAGTATATTGAATGGTGTTGACCAAAAAGGTTTATTTTATTATTTATTTCCATTTGAAAAATTCATATTTTTATAACTCTTTAATGTAGCTATGTAGTTATGTTTGCATTAACTTTATTTATTGCTGAATTGGAAAAGTGCGAATTCATTGATCCTACATCTAAAAGATAGGGCTTAGGCTTATTCTTTTCATTGCCACATAAAGCTGGATGATATTGCGAGATGAAGTTGACTGCAACACATCAATGGTAATCTTAGCACTCATTGGTGTCAGAATTTCGAGCTTTTATTACCATTTGAGGTCGAAGGAATAAGGATTAGGGCTTGAACAATCTCGAAAAGTACCTGGTATGTGGTAAATTGGATTAAAAAAGAAATATAACTTTTTTTTTTCGCCTAAATGTCTTTTTGGTGTTTTTGGATTTCTCGTTAGAGTAAAAATAGGTTCCAGATTGTTACACATACTCGTTTTACTTAATTGTTTCTATTTATATTTTTTGCGTGAGAGAACATAAAAAGATGCAGTAGAGCCGAGCAGTAAAAATTCTTTCCTGCACGGAAATGGATTCAGCTTCAAGCAGCATCCACTAAGAGTTCCCTAATTTGAAAAAATTGTTTTTTTGGAACAAGTCTCATAGGCTTTCTTCACTTTTCTATATTTTTTGCCAAAACACATGAAAGGATTTTTTTTGGTATGTTGACTTCTAATCTATAAATCGTCAAGATTCGTGTAATGTAATTGCGAAATGATGAAAAACTATCCTCTCGTCGCAAAAGCTATACTTTACTTTTCTTAATCAATTAATTTAGATGAGAATTTGATAGGAACTCTCTTTTGCACCTAACCCCAGTGTAAATAATCTTTCTTTTGGGATTAGTTTGGTGTGTTAAGAATAGCCTGATAACTTGTTAGTGGATTGGATAATCTTTTTTGTCCTAATCAATCAGAGAAAGGTTTCTCGTTCAAAGCAATTCATCTAATGTGTAATTTATCCGAGGCAACAGAAATACTGTAGATAGAAGTCACCATCAATTGCCTTTCGACTCAGATGCTTTTAATAGTGCCCGCAGTTAGGTATAATAGGTCATTAAAACAACTTGTTTTTTTTTTTTATATTTTTATTTCATCTAATGGGCTTATTGAGAGGACTCAATTTATGCTAATGGAAAGCCTTTGTGTGTTTGTGGCTTGAAGGAATTGTGATCAGGGTAAAAAGGTGAAAGTTTATCAGTCCGGGGAAATAAACAGCTCATCAGCTTTAAATTGATGAAATTAAATTGTCACTATGTCTGCTTTTCTGCTATTTCAAATGACTATTTCATGTGGGACCTGGACGACTAACTTATCTAGTAAATGTCAAATTAATAATGAACTAATGCGTTTATGGCGACATATGGCAATGATTTATACGAGTAAACGTTTATCATTTATCGCATTGGTGTTTTGACCTTTAATTAGCTCTTTTCTTTTCTTCTTTTGGTTAAAACAGACAAAGCTGATTGAATGGAACAATTCACTAATGTTTTCGCACAAAAGGTTGGTTTTGTACAGATAGGAATTCCATGAATGTGGCTACTCATGTTAGTTTCTTTGTTAGTTTTCAGCTAAAACTATAGTACCGTACTTCTTTTCTGTCGACGATTTTTTTAGGGTTAAATTTGTATAAAATTTGAATGAATTTACTGATCAGCACAGTCCTGAAATCTGGACAGTTAAAATATTGGTGTAATAATGTCATAGCACAGATTATACTTGTAGGATGATATCACTCATCTTCATTCTTTATCCACCAAGACAGAGCTTGTAGTTATGAAAAAATAAATTAAGCAAAATGAAACGAGCTCTCAAGGGGAAGTAATTTTTTTTATTTGTACTGCTCTGTGTAAAATTTATGTTTAGCATAAAGATTTGAAATGTTTTAAATGATGGTGATGGTGAACATGCGCAGTGTTGGTTTGCCCTAAGACTAATGTATAATTGAGGAAGGAAACGAAACTTGTGACTTAGGTATAAGCATCTTTAGGAGAGTACATGGAAAGTAATGGCGTAAAAACATTACCGCCAACGTGAGGTATGAGACACAAAGTAAAAGTATTCTTTATTGGGAGCAGAGATTACATGTGCACCTATTATTTTAAATTTAATTAAAACAGGACAGATATTTATTGATCATAACATTAAACAGAGAAATTATTGCAAGTGTCACAAAAATAGAAACGCTTCATCTGGTGTTGGCAGTGGAACCTGATTACTTGCAGGACTGACCAGAACAACAAAGAATGGGTCGTCACTTGCGGCAATAGCATTCTCATTTTGGAATTATGAAAACAGTGTAAAAGATAAATTATGGGAAAGAAAAAAATCGGTAACTATAGCAACACAAAATAAAAATTAAAATAGGTACAAAATTAGAAACAGTCTCATGTAATTCAACGCAGCAGGGAACTTAAAATTAAGATGCATAAATTTATTGATTTTGAGCTATCTTAAGTTTCAATTGATCAAAGTTTCTGGCTCTAAAAATCGATGTTGCGAAGCAAGCATTTTTGGGAAGATTTGTAAAGTAAAACCTGATGTGTCATAATGATTTTTTTTGTCACACTCAAGGGAGAACATAAAACTACGTAACTTTAAGGCTGAACATGAAAAAAAGCGTTTCGTGGGAGTGAGAAAAGATATCAACTTTAAGGTTTTTAGAACAAGAAAAGAGGCTGTGGCGCATGGTCACCACTTGTGGGTGTTGGTCCTGGAGTGGCAGAAGAAGGGGGGTGAGGGAGGTTTTACCCACACGGACCCTAGCCTAACCCACTAGCATTAACAACAATAACTGCATGTAGAAAAAGGCTTAAACTAGTCTTAACATGGGAACATGGCAACATATGGAATTATCATAGCATTAACTTAAGAATAAATACAGCAATTTGAGTACAGTAAAAGAAGAAGAGCACTTTAAAAATAGAGAAATAACACAGCAAGGAAAAATTAATCACATTTAAATGAGTAAGCTAAACTAGCCAATCAAGGAAGTTCTTTTCTTTGCTCTAAACAGAGGCAATTGGCATCTGGCAGTAGAACACAAATACTAATTGTAAAGTAGGATTTTTTTTTTTAATTTTAATGTAGTTTTTATAATGTATTATAATGAAAATTTTCTCACTTTTCTGTTGTGCTAATTACAATTTTGCATCAGAAAATAAATTATTCATTCATATTTATCATCCGTAAGAAATGAGGACACAGTTTTTGAAATTATAAACGTGGAGATTTTCAAATTAATTTGTTTGCACTTGGAAGAAAAAGAGAGTTAAATACAAAAGCAAATAAACAGTTAACTCGTAAAGAAGAAATCACACGTGTGGACAATGAAGGTAGTGTGTGAACAGTATATGTATACTCTACAATTGTATGAATACAGTTGCCTCTGTGAATCTAAGTGTAAAGTGATGGCTTCGATAGGACTTACATACTCAGATATAATGAGAATTATAACAACGTAAACAAAGAGCTTTAAGTGCAGGGGCGAAGTCTCTGTGAACCTCTCCCTTGACCAGAGCAACGTACTCAAACAGACTAACAGAAAGTTATTACCGGTCTTTCGTCTGAACTTTAGACGTCAGTTTAATCACGGACATAACCCTGCAGATATTATTAGTTGAAAAATCAATCCGAAATTGATTTTAAAAAAGAAAACTTGACTGGATTTTATATTTAGCTGTGTTTTCGACCTTACATTTTATTGCAATTTATCTGAAACTAGCGTTGAAAATATTGGTTGGCATCGGCATATTCGATAACAGCAACAGCGCATTTTATCAAATAAATCGACAATGGTTTTGTGAAAACGTTTCCTGGGGAAATTGAATCTCGAACTGAAAGGAAAGGTCAATAGTTTAATGTTTGTCCAATACTAAAGGCGTTTTATCACTTTCTGTGATTGACGATTGGCGATATAGTTATGTGTTTTGTGTTAGCACTTTGAAATTTACAACTTACTGTACCCTTTGCGAATCGGACTGCGCGCATAGATCAGACACGGGTTTAATTGCTACGGATGTGGTAGTTAAACAAGTTTTTGTTATTTTTATTTTTTTCTTACTTGCATACTAAAAAGTCGTAATTAACTTGCACGTTATTTATTCTGGAATCAGCCGTTTATTTATTTTTTTGTTTACGCCGGTGTTAAATTTTGCTTGGAAATTATAATGAGAAAATTCCTTTCAATTTTCAATGACAAGTTTTTGACAAGACGACTTGAAAGTCATAAATTATCTCAGAAAAAATTTTTTTTAAAATTAATTTAATTTTATTGAGATATTTGCATTAAAGTCACCAAGCGATATCTCTTCTTGCTTGGTGGCGATTCCTTTTGCAATTTCCGACGCTTTTAATTCAGGCGGAATGCATTTTTCACAACTTCTTTATTAATTTAAAGTGTTAAAGATTATGTTTGAAACACAGGATCCTTAGATTTTACATGTCGGAGATTTCAAAATTACTTTTTTTCACGAAAATAACTACAGTCAACCACAAGTAGCGTTTTAAGAGTGCAGAGCAGAACGAGGCAATCTCTTAGTGACTGCACCTGGGTGCAGGCAGCACTCAGCAGACTGTGGTCTTATAAGAAGACAACAGCTTGCTTTTTCATTTTCACCATTGAAACAAAAATGAGAACACTGCAAGGAAAAATATAAAGGGTTGACAAGAAATGATCATGGTATGAAAGTTGAATCTTACAAGCTTATGAATGGAAAAGTATTTTCAAGACGATTAAATGGGGCGCGTTAAAGGGGAAAACTGATGTCAAAGAATTGAGCAATAAAATAATAAAAATTATTGAAATGCAAAAAATTATATCTTTTATTCCAGTTGTGCATGCCGGATTTTCTAAATAATTCAACATTTTTTAGTTTTTTTTTAAAAAAAAAAACCAAAGCGTAAACATTTGCAAAAGTTTTATGATATGAAAGTTTGATCAAACACAAGAAATCTCTACAGAAAATAAAAATTGCAGCCTCCAGGATCTATTTAAAAAATAAAATGAATATAGATGTTATCAGAACCATCATCTTTAATGCTGACCCTACTCGTGTTCACAGACCCTCAAGCCCCACAACACATCTTTCGCGGAAATGTAACCAAATCCACATTACTGATCACTTATTATAACTTATAATTGATAGTCTATTTTCCTAATGCAATCTTTTAATTTTTTTTAAAGCACGGTAACACATTTTTAATGTGAGGAGTAAAAGCACTAAATTATGAATGAAACGTATGTTTATTTTTTAAAGTATCTTTTAAAGTTTTATGAGATAAACATTTTTCATTTTTCATGTAAAAAATTTGGGCAAAAAGTTCATTTTATGTTTTTCTGAGTTCTTATCAGAGAGGCTTCACTGCTTTTTAGGGCAAACAATTTCACACTTAATGATTTTATTTTAGTTTTATTAACACACAAAATTCGTGTGCAGCACGAATTTGTACAGAGCACGAATTTGTACAGATTTCTTTAAATGTTATATTTGAAACATGTTATCCGTTTTGCGTCTTGCGCTGATACTTTCTGCTTGCACACATATGCAGATGATGACAGATAGTTGCAGGAGGGATTATAGGATTTCTTTGCCATTATGTTGAAGCAGCGTACTGTTAGATAAGATGAACTCATCATAAAAGTTCAGTTGGTTATCGTTGTACATGTTGAGTTATCAATTTATTTTCAGAAATTGTATTGTCATTTTATCAAGGTTTATGGTAATAATAACATTCCATATTTATGCAAACGCTGTCATTTGGGATTTTCTCAGGCCCAATATATAAAAATAACTGTCTGAGTGCCTGTCAACCTTATGTCTTGCAGTATTAATTTCAATATAAAAGGGTAATTGGGTTCAGTTCAGTGGGAGAAGCTTATACAAACAGCTTAGCGCTTCTACAGATTTTCACCATGATCAACACAGTTTCCTACCACATCAGTCATATTTTTGCCAGAAATACCATTGATGACACTTAATGTGTTTTATTGCAGGGCAAGCTATGTTAACAGGATCTGGTAGATTTCTATTCTCTCTTTATAAACAATTAAAACATGAACAGTACTCTTAAAACTGCACACTCATCTTCGTAAATTCTTAAAAATTTACATTATTGAAACTGTCTGCAGTTAGTTGTCAATAGAGGTGAAAAAAAACTGTTTAATTTGAACTGTATAAAAATTAAAGTATTTTAAATTAAAAATTAAGCAATAGATTCAACAGAAAAGAAAGTTGGGCATCTTGAACTTTTCATTTTGCTCGTCCTGTCCCATGTGATTAATGGCATCACTTATTACTTATTAAGCGTCAAGGTGGTTTTAGCTACTGCTTTGCAAAACATCCGCTTCGGCTTTTATTGAGATGACAGGCGAATAAAATAAAGCTGGTAATTTCACCTAAATGTGGACATTTTTATCGGTTTTTGTTGTACAGCAGCAATGAAAATTCACCTTTAGCCATGGGTGATGTTACGTTGCATTTCATCATCACATTAATTAAATTTGAACCAAACAACTTTGGGGTCATACCTGTTATTCAATTGTGCGATCAATTAATCTCAATTCTGAACCAGATGTTTCGTAATAAATCATTTGGAAAATGACGAATTATTTCAGTTTTCTTAATTTTATTTTAAATTACCAATAAGAAAACGGAAGTGAATGGCTTGATGTTAATCTCATTAAGTCAAAAGATGGTCCCTCTGGATTACGCCACAACTGAAACTTCAACGGAGTGATTTTAGTCTGACAGTTGCTGGAGGTGCTGCTTTGTGTAATCCTTGACATTAATGGTTAAATACGATCCAGTTACAAACAGATTTATTATTTACAATTTAGCAAACTTAAATATAAGCCCCTTTGGATATTTTGGTTTGTTGTTTGTTTAAACGAATGATAATGTGTGGGGATGCTATAAGTACGGTAACGCAGAATAATCAAGCGCGCAAAGTTGTTATTTGTGGTCATGCAACCGCAGATGGATGTACCCTTCAGGTGTTTTCTGTAATTCAACCCACCATTTAAAAATTTTATGCTGTTATTCAACCCTCTTTTTTGTACACATTTCGCTGTAATTCACCCACCATAGGAACACATTAATAGGGCTCTCCACAACTCCACAGCATGCAGGGCATTTTGGAGTGTGTAATAAGGGCATTTCCATCGCCTGTTTTACTGTGCTACGAACTTCAGGGAAGTTCTTGTAATCAACCGTAAGACCCAACTGCTGAACTTTGCGCCACAACGGTTGACAAAACTGAAACCAGCACCCCTGGTCTTCGCGACGACGTATTAGTACGTCTTCGCAACGTTACAGAGCATACGTTGTATGTATCGGTTTGCTTATTCACAATTCTTTTGCGCGTTTTTTTAATTTTTTTTTGTGCGCGCTTGTGCAAGTTTGCAGATTTGGCATTCAGCCTGAATCATATAAATTACTCCGAATCTTTAAAACTGTGGGATTACTCGGTATCCGAGCAATGAAGATTACCTAGCTTTGACAACCTTGACCTCGCTTTAATTGAACAAATTTTAAAAATAGTATGCAAGATGAGTCAGGGTTGAACACGTTTTTTTTATCATTAATTTTTAATGATACAAAAAATGAATGAGATTTCTGGAAGACGTTTATTGTACATGGATTTTCGGTATGTTTCGAGAATAAAGCAGTTTCCATTTGTCCAATGATCCGTCAAGTCAACAAGTGACAAAAAAGGTTATTGTGTGCTCACACTCAGCATTCCAGCGAGATTTTCGCGGTTATGTGAGCAAGAACAAATCATAAAATACTATTCGTTCTTTTCTATTATTTGTTTTCTTTTTTTATTCTGTGCACTTTTCCATTCTGCCTTTTTGTTTTGTTTTGTTTGTTTTGAATGATTTGCTGGCTGAATATCAATCAGGTTGGTGTTACAAATAAATAATAATCTTAAATAAATCCTACGGTGATTTTGTACGGTTTAACCTCGACCTTTTATTACATTTCGGAGTTTGGGTATTTGTACTGCAGTGACTGTCGGATTATGGGATTTAATTTGTCTATTATTCAGTTCACAACTCGACAGAAAATTTTCAGAGCTGAAAATTTATCGTTTTTGAAAGAAAACTGATCAGAAATGTGGACTTTCTATTTTGTTTCAGTCAAGTGGGAACCCAGCATTACTGTTCTAATAGTTCATGGGGTAGAAATAAGGTGTGTGGATATACTCTTACTGTATAATTTACTTTATGTCTGTTTGAATTACCCCTGAAACTTTACAATGGCTCGAAGTCTCTTCACTTCGTTTTCTTTGTGTGCCATCTTGCATGCAAGTTTGTACTAATTTTTGCAGTGCTAGTGGAGTGGTGGACCGAGGCTTAACTCGTGGTTGAGGGTGCAAATGTTGGAATGAAAACAAGGTGTGAACGGTGGTTGGGTTTTACGAGAGAGTGCAGTATTCCTTCCTAATGGGGTGGCTGTGTAACCCATGACAACCGTCGTACCGAGAAGGATCCTTGTGGGAAATTGGTGAATTATGAGAGATTTGGTGTCGGTAGTAGGATATTCTTTCGTGATGAATAAGCGTGTGTTGGAAATATGGCAGGTACTCTCAAAGGGAATTTAAGTTTTTTTGCCACCTTTTTTTTATACTTTATTTGATATGGCAGATCAATAGGAACACTCGAAACTTTATTTTTTATTTTTTGTTTATTTAATTGTTGTTAATTTTCCATTGTTGTATTACAATTTTAAGTGACAAGTTTCGTAATGGCAGTGCGGTTTGGTGTGAAATGGATTGGTAAATTAGAACAAGAAAAAGGTTTTTTCCCTTTATTTTTCTTTGCACTTTCTATTTTTTAAAAAATTGCTTTTCTCCGATTGTTGTTGAGAGCAGAAGTTCGAGTTAATTTACATTATACGAGGTCGTTAACGTTGTTAGTGGTTTTGACTCCAGTTTTAGTTGCTTTTTTTGCTCTCGTAAACTGTTTTCATCTTGGGTCTATTGGGAATCAGTGTTTTTCGTTGACACTTTCAATTTTGTTTTGACATCCACTGCCTGTATTTTCAAAACGTCAAGGATTAAAGTGGTTTAAAACAAGACGAGTGTGTACACAACGGAGCGGGGTTAAAGTGCTTCGGCTCTGTCGGATAGGAATCATTTGGACGGATGTGAATCTAAATGCGTCACTACAATTTAATGGTTTTTTTTTTGTGAGACACTAAAAGGGTTGTATCTTCATCTGTTGATTGTCAAAAGTGTTTTTGCCCTACGAGCTGGAATATTAACATTTTAGTACATTTATTTAAAGAGGTTTCTTTCTTCATGTTGTAATTTTGTTTAAAATTTTTACTTCCAGTCTGCTGCTTTTTAAATTAGAAAATGTAATTACCAAACTTTTTAATTTAATTTCGTGCTTGGTGTTTAAAATTAAGACTTATTTCCGGAGAAAAAATTTGTGTGTATATTTTGGATGGCTGAAATCATTAGTATTATTTTTTTAAATTTAATCAAAGCTTATTTGGTCACGTTCGCTTTTTATTGCGCTTAGAAATTCATGAGATAGGCGAATTTATCAATGGTTGATGTAACATGTTATTTGAAGCTGTAGTAAAACGTGCTTGCATACTAACAAATTTCTTTTTTGGAAACAAAATAAAGTTGCAGTTTGTGTTAGAAGGAACAAGCAAGCTGTGTAATGTTTGTTGTTTCAGAGTGAAAACCAGTTATATTCTAATCTAGGGAAAATTGGTGGTTATAATGCTAACTCTGGAAGCAAATCCCTGCACTTGTGATCAAGTCCGAAAAATGGAATTGAAAGTAAAAGTGATGACAAAAGAAACCATAAAAGCTCAGAATTAAACTGGAATGTTAGAAGACTTAGAACTATTTGAGTTAGATGTAAACTTCAAATTCTTTTTTTTTTATGTTTGCAATTCTGTTGTAGAGTTGACAAAACAGATTTTGTCTGCTGGCTGCACGCAAAACAAACATTTTACTAGCGGCCAAATTGTTCATTCACTGAAGCGCATGGATTTGGTGACATGTTTGCATTTCATGAGTGGTGAAATGTTTGCGTAATTTTAACTTACATTTAACTGCTTCGTTGTGCGACATGAATTCTATTTGTTTTTAAGAACTTTTAAACAACTTCACTTGTTTTTTTTTTCGTTTTGTTTATTCATAACGTGGAAAAGAACATTAAACTAATTTCTAAAAGAAAAAAATAAAGTAAAATGGTTCCACCTACCAATGCTAAGCTCCATACATAACCTAAAATTTCGACTGCACGGTTGCACATTAATCTGTTGCACATTAAAGGTCAAGTGCACTGAGTGGGTTTTCATGAAATTCTCAAAGGAAACAATATAAAAAGCAAGTTAATTTATGGAAAACTAAATTGTTGTAGTTACGCTATTTAATAATAATTACAATAACCGACAAAACCAGTTGCCCAAAATCCAAAGCATGACTTCATCAGCTCACAAGTTTAGCTGATCCTTGACCCAGTTTCAGGTTTAAGCTGGATCTTGGATTAAACACGTAGCATTACGATAGAAAATTTAAAAAGGGGAGAAAATTAGAACTGATGACGTACAACAGGAAAGCTGAGATCATGATGCATATTGCTCTATCAAAAACAAAAATTGTAAATACTAGTATAATTACAATATCATAATAAAAACAACAATTTAGGTTTTTTTATCAATTAACTAAGGGTTTCCTTTGAGAATTTGATGAAAACCCACTCAGTGCACTTAACCTTTAATTCTTCCCACTCGTTATATTTCCAATAACAGCTCATTCTCACTAAACATACGGTAACAGAATATTGAGTAAAGAATTCTCCCAATGTCCTAACAAAAAGTCGAGGTGAGAGTTTCACTCAATACTCTTTTGTGCAGAAATTAAACATAAACATTATACATTGAACTCAATCAACCCAAGAAGAACAGTAATCACTCTATGTGTATCTGGTAATGTACCCAGATCCAAACCCCTTTAATGTATATTCTAATACTAAACTAACTTCTCACCGGGTCAACCAGTGATCTGAAATCAGGGCAATCAAATAAACTTAAACAAAACAATTTAAAAGAATTAAAGAACAAAATGAATTTAAAATTTTAAAGTTGGCCAACAACTGTAATCAAATCGTCTAGTTGAAACACTGCAGATGTGATGATGTAATGATAAAACAAACGTAATTATAACCACCGCCTACAGACGGACATCTAGTGTACACTAAACCTTTTTTGCTCCATCTTTAGCTTCAGTTACATCCAATTTTTATGTGTTTATGTTTGGTGAGATAGTTAGTTTTGGGCTTTTAAGCTTACCGAAAAACAACAACAATTTTCTTTTACAGTACAAGTACAGTGAAGGAAAATGCATTACAAATTGACAATAGATAGAAAACTATTGGAAGTGTTGAATTAGTTTGTCATTCTTTATTGTTGGGGATAGTTAGTTTGAAGGAATTGGATGCATGCGAAGAAAGGTGGTTTGGAAAGGTTCGAATTGGAAGTGCACAGTGGTATGAATGAAACATGAGACGATGCAGTTGGGAGACGAATGTCACTTGCACTTAGAGCTTAGCAATAGCGTGAGTAATGGTGATGCCGTGTTATGTACATAAAACGGACATGTTCTCCGAGCTTATCCCAAGAGGTATCCATCCCTTATAACCATGAAACTAGCGCCATCTATTTCTGATTTTGATGTAATTGATCTTTAAATGGACGAGCCGTCCGATATATTCTAGCAGCTTGGGTACATGATTGATGAGCTCTGTTCTTTTGATCTTTTACCACTTCAGCAGTTTGCCTGTACTAAATCACAAGTAGCGGCAGAATTTGCATTTAATTTTAACATTAGTGTGCTATGTAAATGCCCTAGCGAAATATTTATGATTTTAGTGTGATCCATGGAGATGATAAGTGTCAGTTTCGGAATTAGCATTGTGTTTGTTTGTGGTAAAATATGATGGCTGTATAGTAATGGATGTAATTTGCAGGCGGCTATAGCAAGGGATTTACTTAATCTGATTGAATTATTTGCGTAGCAACATATTCACTGCTGGAAATGGAGTGCTAGATTCAATTTGAGACTGATTCTAACGTGATTTTTTAAGTTGATTAGATTGTGTAACAGGATTTGTGGGAGTGATACGGGGGAATAGATGTTTTATCTTGTTTTCTGCGAAGAGGATATTGTCAAACTCGTTTAATCATCTTGTTTGCTATCTTTACGTTTCTTATTTTTAGGTTACCGGTACTACAATTCCTAACACCGGTTATTGTATTTTATCGATTAAAAGCCGCGGCTCTTATTCAATTTAATTAATTTAATTAGCAAACGAAGTCTGAACATCACGAACGAAGCGTACGTTTATTGTTCGTGAGGTTAAATACGGAAACAATATCGTACTTTGCAAAAATACGGTATTAATGGTGTCTCAGCCGCGGCTACTATTCGAGGGCGACTCTTAATCGGTAAAATACAGTATTTATTTTTGTTACTTAAAGGTCATGATGGTTTTAGCAGGAAAATAAAATTTGACTTTCATCTGCTTTTTTTCTTGTTTTTTTTTTTATCTTGTTGAAAGGTTTGGGTTAGAGCAGAGGCCAGGAAGCAGCTTGACTAATGTATGACTTAGCAGAAATAGCCTCACACGATCGAAAAAACCATCATTTGAACTTGAATTGCCAAGATTGCTTGCTAGACGTTATTTGCTGTAATGCTTTAAGAACTTTTCATTTGAGTTGTTGAAATATCGTTTCAAGGTTAGAAGGTTACAACTAATCCTTCAAACTTGTTCGTCAAATCAAAGAGAAATTTAAAAAAAGAAAAAAAGATGGGAAAGAAAAAAAATCTTAATTTATTGTTATTATTATTATTATTATTATTATTATTATTATTATTATTGTTATTGTTATTATTATTATTAATTTATTATTATTCATCAAAGGCAATTTTTGCGTTGTGTTCAGCTTTTTAGATGCGCAAACTATTATAAATTTGAATTTACGTTTCTTTGACTTTAATCACATTAAGGTGCTTCAACTAATTGCGTATTTTTAATTGATTAATGTTACTTGGAATAGTGAGTGAAACCGTTCGTAGCATGGGCGAACACAAAAAAACTACTTCCCGAGTAAGCAAGGAGAGTTAAGCGAGTGGATGAAAGGTTTCAAAATGCGTAAGGACGTAATCAGAAGCTGCATTCAAAAAATCTAATACCATGTTTTTTTTTCCCGCTATTCTTTTAAATAAGTTTGAAAGCTGTTGAAAAGCATGTTTAAATTTGTAGTTGAAATATTTCATAGTTTAAAATTTGTGCGCATGCATATTTCGAACCAAAGTAAATTAATTCGGCTGTCATTGTTGACATTAGATCGAGAGAACCTCGATTAAGCTGACCTGGGACAAGGCACTGCAAACCACACTATAACATCGAATTAAATATCCTCCAGAGCGCCTATTTGGAGAATACCTCCCTTTATCGCTTGCAAGTTTCTTGGAATAATCTCTCCATCGAACAGTACTCTTCGACTGAGTCTGTTTTATAACCAGTATCAAAACAATATTGATTTAACTACTAATGATCTGAACTTGTTGGGAAAAACGAGCTCTTGTTTACTAACAATAGAAAAGTTAGGACTTTTTTCAACTTTTTCCATTATATGTTTGCGGGTCAGTTTTACCTGTGAATCACGTTTTGCGCAAGACACCTGCTACATATGAATCAGGCTTGAGCATCATATTTCACATTATGATTCTGTTGTAGAACTTTTAATTTGCATTTGGAAATAATTAAAGTTACTTTGGATAATCGATGGTTCAGGATTTGATTGAAACAGATGATGGAGAGAAACATGAACACACGTAGGTTTACATGAGAACAGTAGGTATTTTATTTTTAAACAGAGTATGTAAATACAATTTCTCCGGACCCTCACCTATATTTGACAATAGACTCATGCCATTTACATACTGGGTCATCCAAGTGACCCCTGGCGAGTGGCGACCAAACATGGCGTCGCCTCCAATTCCCCCTTTCCACTCGCCTTTTTTAAACGCCAGTTTCAACAGATTCGCCTGGTTGATATTCATACACTTTGGTGGCCTTCCAATTTTGAGCTTTTTGTTCCTCGTCATTATTGAAAAGGTCAATTCCAGCAATTAATAACGTGCAGTGAATTTTGCTTAGACTTGAGTTATAACTCAAGTCTAATATGCGGAGTTTTTATTTTCAACAACGTGAAAAACTATTAAATTCTTCGTTTCCTCACAAATTTTGTAAGGGTTTTCTTGGGTTTTTATGAAGATACTTCCGAATGATACCTCTACGCCTGAAGCTGTAATTCCTGTATGTGGGAAACGCAGAGCTTCTAGAAAAAATAAGTCACGGTAACGGAGTTTGTGTAAACCTGTGAGATTATTTAAAGTTTGCTGTATCATTCTCTGTCTTTGTTTTTCATTTTTCAATGCTAATTTAATTGGAAGTTAAAAGATTTGCACGGTACATTTTAAATTACGAATACGGTAATTGCACATCTCAATTGTCCTTTGCCTAATTGCATTTGGCACATGTAATTGTCAAAAAACTGTGTAAGCTTTTAATGTTCAGACTTTTTTTTTCATCAGTGTAGCCCAGTACATTATAACTAAACACTTTTTAATGAAATGTGTTTTTTAGGTATTTGAAACGACGGTTATTTTGTTGTAACTTACTTATTCCTAACTAATTAAACTAAGCTACAAGCTGTTGACACACCGGGTCTTATCAAAACTATGTAGAAAATATTAATAATAGAGACTAATATCTCCTCAAAACAAACACTTACGGTAAATAATTTATTTTGTGATTAGAATAATTTTAACACACTTTACATGAAATATTTAGATACATTCTTTGATACTGAAATCATTGACTATTAAAATGAACTATTATTAATAAAATGAACTGTGTTAATGAATGGAAAATATGTAAAATGATGGCTCGTCGACGTCGGCGCGTGTCGCGATGGCTTCTTGTGACGATAATTGATCAATTTTGGGCCAAAATAATTCGGTTTTCTTCACTTACAAAATAATGGAAAATATTCCGAAATCTTATCTCTACTTCTACTCACAAACTGCACGACGACAAACAATTCGGGCAATTCTTCTGACTGCGGTCGGAAGAATTCCTTATGCTGAACTGATGACATGGCAACTTCAGGCAATTCGGTACCTTTCTCGGCTTGGGCGGCACGATGAGCTCCGCAGGCTGAGATGATGTCAACTTTTGGCTTCTACTTCACCAGCGATTGACAAGCTCAAGGCTATAGGCTGACTGAGCAAGGAATAACTCACAACAAATGCCATTTGTTGCAAGAAAGCTTTTACTGACTGTGAAAGGAGTCCAAATTATTGGCAAAGTAGTCATAATTTACTACGGTGAATATTGTGTGTTTCAAGGAGAAATTTCTGAAAGACTTTTCATGACAATGGTTTGCTTTAGACTGCCTTCTCAATCTCAGACAGGATATGCATGCTGTTGAGACATAGGGGCTTGTAGGCTTGTTGCCCTGGCAACGACCTAATTATTCATGAGAACCAACTTTTTTGGACAAAATAAAAAATAATAAACAGAAATAATTCTGATAAAATAAAATATATATTTCCAATGAATATTCTTATTTTTAGTTTCACCCTAGTGACTATCGGGTCACCACAATTTCTTTAAAAATCAAATTCAAAATAACATGAGTAATCAATTTTAGTCCTTGACAAAGAAGAATTTGCATTCCACTAAAAGATCAATATAAAATATAAAGAAAATGCTGTACACACATGATTGCAATCTGGAAGTATGCTTTGTTGATTTAGTCAACTCTAAGGTCACTGATAAGAAATTGTTGGAGTTATTTGCAAACGAAATCAATTTGAATAAGTTGAAATTTAAAGTTTTATTTGTACACTACAAGTATATTGTATGGTATGTATATTTTTTTTATTGATTTTAAACGGGCCGCAGCTATCGCAGAGTTTGTTACAGATTCAAAATAACATTTGATGGCTTTTAAATACTCTGAATATGACTAATACGTTAGTTAGGTTTGTTTATTGCAAGAAGTTTCACAAAATATTTTGTGTTATTAAGTTTGCGAAGTTACTCGACAGTTTTCGTACATCCAACTGTGCTACATACAAAATGTGAAAAATATGTGTGCTTGTGTGTGCGTGTGTGCGTAAATGATAGTTTCCAGATGTGGTTTTCCTTGCTTTGAATTTTCACTGGGTGTTAGCAAAAATTCAACTACAAGAATCTGAAGATTTTAATTAAACGGTGAACTGAAATGTTCTTAAATGTGCGTAGATGAAATTCAATGTTTCCTATCCGGGTGACGATACTCATGCAATTACACACATGTAAAGATGATTGAATAGCACGAACTGATATTTTGAGAAATGAAAAAAATTATGGTCTGATGAATTGTTTGGTATATTCAAATATTCAAGTACACTGAACTGAACTAACAGTGGATTGTAGCTACGGCAAAAAAGAAGAAGAAAAAAACATTTGAATGTTCATTTGATGTTTAAAAAGAAAAAGAAATAACAACAATAATATCTTCAAGAAGTCATTCAAGAAAAACTTACTTGTTAGTAGACATACCACAGTTTGTTTATGCAATTAGAAGGATGTTCACTATTCAAATCCAGACGTAAAACAAACAGGTTAAATTGAGCGTGGAACACACATGGCATTTTGTAGTGTTCAATTTAATGCACACGGTGAATGATGCCACTGAAATGACGTTTGTAAAGGTTTATACATAAAATTTATAAATTTATAATTATTTGCAACGTTTGGATTAATAAAAATTATGCAATTAAGGATTGTTTGTTCTGCATTAATGATTCATGAGTGGCCTTTAATTAGTGAAACTCGCCCAATACCGAAATGCTTTGCTTGCAACTGTTATGTTGCACTAATTACATCACTGATGTCGGTTTGGGAAAAAAATTTCTGTTGCCAAATCTTTATTGATAAAATCAATGTTAAATGCATAGAGACCAGTGTAGTTAAATAAATATCATTTAATTATATTTAACTGAAATGAATCTTGAAACTATTGATTTCGTAATCTTTTATAACGGATGTGTATTTATAGTAAGCGCTTTTTAAGTTGTATTTTTTTAGACAAACTTTATTCTCACTTGGTGCGCAGTGGTATTCAAGTCGGTGGGTTGTTAGAAATCGATACAATACAGGACAGATCAATAAACGCAGGGAGGATCGAGATGATCTTATCATTACTTCATAAATTGTCCATTGTCTAAGATAACGAAGTTTCTCTGACAAATTTGTTATTGTATGCACGCTTCTGATACCGTAGGGTATATTTGAAAACAATTGCTTTTTAAGCATTGACGAAAAAAAAATATACGCATTTTGTAACGTAATAATTGTTAATTTTAGTACCGTATTCCTTGGAATTCGTACGTGAGCAAACAAATCGCTATGACCTTCACTCACAAAATGTCTATCATAATTTTTGATAGCTGTTTTCATAAAACTTAATGTTAGGTGTAAACATGCTGGAAACTTGTTAGGGTGTCGTATATCTCTTTATTGCTTTGCTTAATAATCAATTCTTGTTAATTTTTAATATACCTTGATGTTTATTGCGAACTAAGTGCTCAACTTTTATATCACTTTATACTTCCTCTTTTTTTTTAAATTAAAAACTCAACGTCTTATTGGTTAATAATTCATGCCGTAATTGAGTGAGCGGATAGCATGACATTTGAGGGTGAAGAAGATTTAGGAGGATTGCAAAGTAACAACCGAAGCAATTATTAAATTGCTCCGCATACCGTATCCCGATTTGTCATTAGCAACAGATTTAGTTCAATATTTGATAGCATCATTAAAAGTTGCCATTCTGTGCGGAAATGTGGTTCATTATTTGAGGCTTAGCTATTTATTTTTTAAAACTGTTTACAGCAAATTTGCGGAGGGTCATTTCAAGAACATTTGTGGCAGAACACAATTCTGCAATATGTGCAGTGTATAAACAACTAAACGTTTCTTTTGAGACGGAACGCCTTTTGCGTAATGGACTGAAAAATATGGAGCTTGCATTTTGCAGCATGGGTGTGGCAATGTTCTGTGTTGGAAATGTGTTGGAAATGGATAGTGGTTAACTGGCCTCACGCAGATAACATAGTTCATTGTTCTGGATATTTATATTCTCCTTGCACAGTAGAAAAATCGGATTGTTGCGGTGGATTGAACAAAACTTCAGTGGCAGGTGGTAGCTTGGAGAGGAGAGAAAGTTACCTGATAAAGAAACAAATCAAGCGAAAGAAATAGAAATGAGAAATATCAGATTTCAGTCAGGTGGACATGTTGGATTAATAAAAGACGTTTGTTGGCGCCGTGTGAATAACGGCTGTTTATAGTAGTCGCATTCGTATTCATGTTTTGTTGTTTAAATGTCATGCGCATGCCATCTGCGACTGAAAACAGACTGAATCGGCTGCCATTTCAAAGAAGCTACAACGTAGAACTAGGTGGGGTGGTGGTTGTTTTGTTTTTATTGTTATTGTAGTTGTGAAGTTGCGAGTTCCTGTTAAGGGATGGCGCTGGTTTACATTTCCGTTACTGGCACTGATTTACATTTCCGCTGTGAGGATTGTCCATGTCAGACGTAGTTTTACGTCAAAAGCAGCTGAAATATGTTTAAAATGCTGTTTAGTCTAAATAATTATACTGTATATAACTACGAATCTGCAGTGTGTTAACGTTTGGTGCACATGACTACAAATGATGCTCAATTATTTAAGAAACCAGCACTGGTTCTGAATAATGGCTTGTACCAAGACAGCGTGTAGGTACTATAATTAACGCTAATGGGTCGTATGTGATACTTACGATAGTAATTCGATTACTGCTTGGCCCTGGATGCAATTTGGCAAAAAATCTTGATCTCTTTTATTGATTAAATGTAAAAAGTAGGAAATCCTATGGAGCATTTGGCTTTCAACCACGCTTTTTCCGTTAGCGCGGGTTTGTGGCGGTCTAGACTAATTTTTAAAGGAGTGCCCAAATATGGACATAATGGGGTTGTTTTTAAAATTTGATGATGTGGTTTCTTTTTATATTCTGTTTTATAGGGTTAAAGTGCAGCGTTGACCATTTGTGATATGTGTGATTGTTTTTAAAACTTGATGATGGTGGGAGGATGAGTTTTTTTTATTGTTATTATCCCATTTTTAAAGAATAAATGGTGCGGTATAAATACGGAGGAGGGGGAATAGAGAGTTTGCGGAGATGCACTTTTCCTTATAAATGGCCATCCTTATGGCCTTATAGTGTTATAACCTTATAAGCTTATGAAGTTGGTTGCGGCAAGTTTCCTTATAAGGAAAAGTGCATCTCTGCAAACTCTCTAATGTCTAAAGTAGCAGTAACTAAAACTTCTCTGTTGCTATACTTTAGGAATAGGCGACCGGAACGGCAGAGGAAATGGTGTGTTACTAGCTGAGAAACAACTGATATAAAAGTTAATCGGCATGCCTCACTGTAGATGATATTTTACGCGGGAAATATATTGTGAAATATAATGGTAAATTTTGTAGTTAAAGAAATGCCCAACTATTGTACAATGTACAAAAATATATTATTTAGTTTATTGTTGGGTGAAGCTTGAAGCAGAGGTAGAAGTCAAAGTTTTGAAGTGCTAAATCAAATGCAGACTCTAATGTTGCGTGGCGAGTTACAAATTGATTTAGGAAGGTGTCAAAAACACAATAAAGAATTAGTACTTTGCAGTTTTCCTTAAGATTTGCACCACATGGACAAAACCTGGGCAAATTAACTTCGCACTGCATTGTTTTGAAGTTTTTTGTTTAGTTGTAGTCTTTTAGAATTATTTTAAACATTTATTTCAAGTGTGTGCGAGAATAGACTCGAAATCACCAACATTAAAGCTTGAATGAAACAGCTGATGGTAGTTTCTCATTCAATTTATCTTAAGATAAGCGGTAATAGCATACTTAAATTATAAAAAACTATTCTTTCGCACAGTGTTTTAATGATTTATTTGTTTTCTCTGAAAAATTTGGTTCGTTGCTATTGGTACGCGAACAATTCTTTTGATTAATTTAGTAGTTTCCACAAAGTCCATAGATCAGTATCTTCGTGGAATTTAGGGTTATAATTCAGTGATTATATGATTTTTAATTTCATGAAAATTAATGGTTTAAATCTAGCTTAACAAAGGAATAAGTGTTTAGAAACCATTATCTGTTTCCGAGCTCAGTTTTCATTGTTAATTGTTTGGAAATTCGGATTAGAACATTTCTTGTCGCGTGAATCTTTTCAAATGTCACTAAAGCAGTGCGAATTGCCACTTGCAATGCCATTGGTTTTTCTAGCTGGGTAAAACTGCTCGCGATTTAACCTTTGGCAGGAAAACTGCGTTGACAAAAAAAGTCTTAGGTCAATCCCTAGAGCACGTGGTATTTGGCAAGAAAAATTTATTCATGTGGCAATAGCGGACGACGACCTCGATTTGATTGCCCATCAATGCAATTCCATTTTTGTTTTTATTTTTTTTGTTTGTTTGATCGTTAGATTATTGAGATTTGGAATTTTTTGCGAAAAGTTTATAATTGAGATATTCGAATTCAATGGAAATTAAAATTGGTGGAAACATAAATGATGACCCGTAAAGGAATTTAAAATAAACTTTACTCGTAGGCCTATTAGATGAACTATTTTCAACCATCTTCTTGACTCGGGAAAAGGTATCAAGAACTAATATTAATCTAAATGACAATCTACAGGTTGTTGTTGTCTTTATTGCTCGATTCATCCGTAAAGTGCAGAAGTAATCTCGTTCGGACATTGTCTCATTTTGGCTGATGTTAAAGACCCACATAGCAGCTCATCCCCGCAGAAGACCAATTTCTTCGTACTTGATCGAAAAGAAAGAGTAATTGGGAGGAAGGCTTGATTATGTTATTGGCAGCTCGTGTGGCGCTATGAGCTTGCTGGTTTGTTAATTGCTAAAGTTAGTGCCCCATGTGCAACCTCGCCTGGGTCTTACTTTAAGGTATACGATAAGAACGAAACGTGGGAACGAAAAGTGACGTTTATTTATTGCTTTTAATCAACTAAGCTAACATAGTAGGTGCAAAGGAGGTGATTCGAATGGCTAGAGTAAATGGTGTGGGATAATGAATCTTTTTTGCAGTACTTAACACTTTTTTTTATCCGATTAGGATATTTAAAAAAAATTAATGACTTAATTTTCCGCTTTTAAACAAAATGATGAATATTTAAATTGATGCGTGAAAATTAGCGTGTTATATCAGTTGGATGAATATTGAATTATCTTTTAATTTTGGTCGTCTTGAATTAGGTTTGTATTTATTTGGAGATATTTGATGGCCAATAAGATGAATAGTGACGAAATTGGTAATTGGATGAGGAGTTTAGTTAGTTTTTTTTTTTAGAAATAGATCGTTAAGATGAAAAGAATGATCGTATTTGGCAGCGTGTCCTACACTTTCTCATTTCGTCTTATTTTTTGCGACCTCTATCTGCATTCCCCTCCCTTGCGTTTGTGCATTCAGTTCAGCGGAAATTGGACTTTTTGATGAAAGGAGGATTATTAAGCAAGCGGTGCGTAACTGCAGAGTGCTGCGCATGTTCATGTCGAGTAATTATACAAGTGCTCTTTTTATTCAAAACTTGGATTTATTTTTATTACTAATGTAAAAATAGTGTCAGCTTTATTTTTTTTTCTTAAAGCAAAAAAGAAATGTTCTTTGTAATTCGAGGTTAGTCTTTTAAGTCGTGATAATTGCATGTCATAAATTTCTGTAGAGTTGAGGAAAGTTCGCTATTAGCAACAGGTTAATATCTTCTGTGGAAGGTGAGTTAGGGATATGTTGTTATACCACTGGGTTTATTGTTTTGTTTTTACATTTATAAGGGTGTCACTACAATATTTATACGGTAATTCGAGAAAAAAGAGTAATGTGAGAGTTTTCTAAATTCTTTAGTAGATCACAGTAAGATAGTTTAGAAAATGGTTTACACTTTGCATTTCAAACTACGGTATGCAATTTGACTTCTTTTTTAAATTCTACCTTTGTATTTCCCTTAAGTGTGTTTTCAAAATTTTGAAGGAAAAAAAATAATGAGAAAAGTCAGAAAACAATCAAAAATGCAAAGTGTGGAATAGTAAACTTTGAGCGAGTTGCCTATTTTTGAAGAAAACAAAAGAGCAAATGACCCAGATTTTTCCAATCATCTCAGGGTAATAGCGGACTTTTTTTTATTCTAACTGAAAACTTGCAGTTTGGAAAATTGCTTCACTTTTATTTAAAGAACCAGCCAATTTAAATGCACAAATGCAACAATTGGCAAGTGCAAAACGATTTCTGAATACGCCAAATTGACTGGAAATAGTAATTGGGTTGATAATGATTTAGGGAGTTCCTGTAGCAAGAAAATATGCCACCCACTTCAACTGTGTTTTCTGTGGTTTTTTTTACAGCTGTCAGTACGGGGGGCTTATCTTAAGTTGGATGTATACGGTTCTAATCTGGGCTAGTGCCTATAGTCCCATCATCTCAGGGGGAAAATGAAAATGAAATGATGATGGACTGGGCTGCAGCAATAGCGCGTACAGAAGTACTTTGTTGGAAACGCATGTTTAATGCAGACTGGATTACCCAGTTTATTGCATCCTTATCGTTTTATCGCGACAAATTAAAAATGTCTTTCCCGTTAATTGATTTTTTTTTATTCGTGGGATTAAAAGTGAAATGATTTTGTAATTTGTGCAACCAAATCAAAGATCCGTGTAAGATGGCAAGAAATTTAATTGAATCGATAAATAAAATCCGTTTAACTCAAATGTGACTTGTAGTTCGCGCCCGGTATTTTGATTCTAAATTCGTACTGCACATCCAATTCTGCGCAGACGATTTTCTAATTCCAGTTGTTATTCAGCACTATTAAGCCTATTATTAGGTCTAATAATGCTAAAGTAAATACTCCGTAACCAACAATAAAATCATCATTAAAAGTAATTTACAGCATAGTACCAAAATATTGTTGCTTATTTACTTTGTTTTAGCATTATTAGGCCTAACAATAGGCTCAATACTGTTATATAACAACTGTAATTAGAAAATTGTCTGCGCAGAATGGGATGCGCAGTACGATTTAACATCAAGATACCGGGCACGAACAATAGATACATTAAGCTCAATCAGTCCATTACTCTCCCAAAGTTAAACTGGTGATTTCCAGTCAATCCAACATCGTGGTTAATTGAATGTGGAAGAATTATAAGGTTTTTTTTTTAATTTTTTTTATTTTGTTACTATTATTTTATTATTACGGATGGTGTGTGTGTATGTTCTGTTTTTTTGTTCGTGTGTGTGCAGTGTTTGAAGTGTTTGTATTCTTAATTTAAGCTAAGCTTGGATGTATACTGTTTCAGTTCGCAAAATGCTGTTGGAAATTGCATTTATTCTGCTCGGGGACACCAGCGAAGAAAAGAAATTATTTTAAGAGTTAACTGTGAGGTGAAAGAAAAACTGAAGCTGGTGACAGTACACTAGTGGATTTTTTATATCTCCTTGGAAGATCACTGTCGAAAGACTTTTAAACGTTCAGATCTATGTTTCATATATATATTTATGTTTCCTAAAATGTCTGTAACTGGAAATGTGTCACGAGGGAGTAGTCTGACGGAAAGGTTGCTCAATACACTCAATTTATCCGATGCAGAGGTGGAGCCAACGGGATTCGAATCCAAAATGCTTGAAGGTGAATTGTATTGCGGGGACGAATACGCCGAATTTCACACCGGATTTAAAGTTTTCCACGGATATTTCAGCATTATTGTGTGTCTGTTTGGTATCATCACAAACATTCTCAACATCATTGTGCTGACACGCAAAGACATGGTCTCGCCCACCAACGCCATTCTCACCGGTCTGGCCGTTGCTGACATGCTGGTCATGTTGGATTACCTTCCGTTCAGTGTCCACACGTACATCTTAATTAAATACGAAACAAACGAAGAGCATTTTGCCTATCACTGGACACTATTGATTCTTTTTCACGCCCATTTTTCTGTGGTGTGTCACACAATCTCAATCGGATTGACCATTACGCTGGCCGTTTGGCGTTATATAGCGGTCAGCCTGCCAAATAAAAACCGCGAATGGTGCAATATGGAGCGTGCACGAGTGGCCATTGTGAGCTCTTATCTATTTCCCCTAGTTTTCTGCATACCAGTATATCTCACATTTTCTATTCATTCTCAATTGAAAACGGACCCCGTCGCGGGTCATCTATACGAGATATTTGTGATCGATATAAGTGACGTGGCATTGGCTCATGATGGACTATTGAGGACGATCAACTTCTGGGTCTACAGCGTCATTGTGAAATTGGTTCCTTGCGTGGCTCTTACGTTGCTCAGTTTATCGCTGATCGTGGCTTTGTACCGGGCTAACGAGCGTAAAATTAAGCTGGTGAATCGTGCGAATAGCGAGAGTGATCAGCGTGCTTGCGACCGAACGACCCGGATGCTCCTTGCAGTTCTTCTGCTCTTCCTCATCACAGAGTTTCCACAAGGAATTTTCGCCCTGCTGAGCGGTGTGTTGGGAGACGCTTTTTTCCGCACCTGTTATCAGAATTTCGGAGAAATGATGGACATTTTGGCTCTTATCAACTCGGCTATTAATTTTATATTGTACTGCACCATGAGCCGGCAGTTTCGTCAGACTTTCAATCGGCTTTTTAAACCGAGAATTCTAAACAAGTGGATTGCCATTCCTCAAGATCCGCACACCCAAGCCACTACTTGTGTGTAAATTGACCACTTTAAAGGTTTAGAGCACTGAGTGTTACAGCCGGTTCACATACGCGTGAGAAAACGGAGCAAGATGAAAAATTGCGCCTTCAATTTAATACCCATCACGAGTTTTTCTCTTATCGTTTTAAATCTGAGATTTTGATCGTAATTTGAAAAATTGACAAACAATAGCATATGTGAACTGACCTTTAAGCAGAAAAATATCTATCTCGCTGCGCACTTTCTCTATGATAGTAATAAAGTGATTTTTAATGATATTAATGGTACTCTAAACTTCAAACAATAAATCAAAATCGTTTGCCCACTGAAGATGATTGTTTGATCGTTTGATTTATTGTTTGTAGTTTAGAGTGCCATTAAAGTTATTAAAATCACTTTATTGTGATCTTTAAGGTTGTTACCAATTAAAATAGGCTATTGACTTCTACAAATACATATATATATATATATTTTGGTCAGTTCTATTTCTTTTTAACTTTCATTTGTACAAAATACATTATGAAGAATGAATGATGTTTCCGTCTGATCAAAGATTAAGCATGGCGGACTCGGATTCAAATAATCTAAATTCTTAAATTGTTGTGAAAGTAAATCACAACTTGGCAAACTCTGTTGATGATGGGAAAGTGATTTAAATAAATTGTAGTTTTATAATAAAATAAAAAAAATAATAAAATATATATATACTGTATATAAATATTAATTTTTTGGCTCTAAGAAAAATGTTTGTTTTAATTGGTAATATGTTAATACTGTGCACTACATATTTCTTATTATCGAACAGGGTATTTATCAAAAGTTCCACAATTTTAAGTTTAAACTTTGCCTTAGAATTTAATGAACAAATTAAAAATTACAAAATAAAAATAAAAAAAGTCGTAATTTTAAATATTTAATCCGTATTTTTGCTCACTTCCTTCAAAGGTATTTAAAATTCCGTAGCCGTTTAATGTTCAATTTTAAACCTAGAAAACATATTAAGCAATCTTTAAAATATTCTGTAATGTTAAGTGATCATTTATAAACGTTGTTAGAGAATAACGGAAAACGTATCATTGCTGTTTTTAATTTGACAAACAGGGGACGATTCTTTACGCTTAAATGTAACCAACTGGAATAATTATCATATTTAAGCATCAATATTTTACGGCATTCTTGAAAAAGTTTTATTTTTGGAAAATAAAAAAGCGAGGTAAAAAAAAAAATCAAAAGCTCACCCTGGATGTTTACTTTTTCGAAGACGAGCTTATGGTGCTCAAAACCGTAAGCTTTGAACGTGAGCGAGGTTTGTTGACACTAATGCCTCAAACCAAACAGTTTTATCCTTTTCTTTAAACACAAAAATCTTTTTTTAATTGAATCTAAACTTTGCTTTCAAAAACAGTTTTTGTCTTTTTTTATTATTCACAGGAAATTAATCGATTTATTGTTTAAAAAATGTAAAGTTGGTATTAAGGTTTCTCTATATTCTATACTGATGTTGACAATGTTGCCCATGTGTCTCTTAAAAGATCAACCAAATTAAAAAAAAAAAATGTTAGTTTTATCTTTGTAACGGTATACAAACTGAAAAACTGTAATATACGGAAATTGTAGTAATCATTAGTCTATAAACTAGAAGAAAAAATAAATCAAATAAAGTTTAAAAAAGAATGTTCTTTGACTTCTGTTCCAAGTCGGTCTCATTTCATGAATAAAATTTCCGTTTTTATTGAAGACTCTTTGCCTCTTGAGAAATGACCTTTACTACACATTTCCTTCAAACGTGTCAAGCAATAGCCGTTTTGTTGGCAGCCTCATAACTTTTACATTTTCTCTATCCTTGAAATCCCAAAGAGTTACATCGACATTTTTTTTTACAGAAGAAGCATTTTTGATAGTTTTTCTTCTTCTGGGAATTGATTTTGTGCTTATCTCAAGGTTTGCTTTTATTCTTTTTTCTTCATTTGTAAATGAAAGTCATTATATTTTATTTTGGGATTAAGTTTAGCGAATCTTTGTAATAACAGCACATTGTGGGAAATTTTACAAATATACAAGGCTAGCTTATGAATAAAAGAGCACCTGTTACTACTCGATAAGTTCATGCAAACTTCGAGGTCAAAAGAGCGGTTCTAACGCTTTGAAGCAAACTAAAGCAATTTTCTGAAATTACTAGTGATTAAGATCAAAGGTGAGTTTGTTCTGACCGATTTCTAACTGCGGGCATGTTGTGATTTGCCCCACATGGGATCATCAGATGAAATGAATGCTGCGCTTGTATTAAAATATAATTTACTTCATGTTTTGGCTAACTATTGCTCCAAACATTGAAATTTTCGTCTGTATTAAAGTTAAAGGCACATGACGCATTTATGCTCTTAAAATAGGTACATAGATCTGATGTCAAATTAAAATTCCTGGGCGGTCCCTGGAATTATAAACGATCCTCGAATATTTGTAAAATTTGTTTTTTTTAAGAATATTATTAACATGGCAATTTTGTTTTAGTACAAATTAATTCTTCTTCCATTTCTAGTGTTGTGTTTCCATATTCTTTTATGTAAATAATTCTCTTCTTCTCCACTCAACGAAATTAAGAAGATTTGCATTTACAAAACTAGGAAAATAAAATAAAACAAAATATCTACTAGACTGGAGTTCAAATGTGATTGGTTTGTCTTGGAGACAAAGTGACAAAAAGAGAAAAATTATTCTGACAGCAAATATATGCTAGAGCAACTTGTCGTCTTGAATGTCATCAAAATTGCACACCCTAATTTACGGTCAGTTATCATCAGTTAAGTGGCGCATCTTTTGGAAATTTCTAATCCAGAGCGCTATTACTTTAATGTGAAATAAGTAGACCTATATAATTTTACAATTTGTTGCATCTTGAGTTTTATTTTTGAGAATGTCTGCAATTAAGTATGTTTTTCGTTTTTATCTCAGGTAAAATTTATTAAAATGTTACAGATTAAAACAATATAATTCATTTCTGTTTTAAGCCATTAATTCATTAAGTTTCTTAGTAGTTGTGCGTTTTGTAGTCATTCTGGGGGTGGGGGGGGGGGGCACTTCGGAGTCGCATGACTAACGGCCAGTGGCATGAATAAATCAAGTATTATCAGTGATAATACTTGATTAAAAGGACGATTAAACGTGATAATTTATCACGTTTAATCGTCTTTTTAATCCTTCAGTTTTTTCAGCAGGAAATACCAAGTTTTAACCACAAGTGGGTACTAAATTCGTCTCAAATTTCACAAGCGACCATTAGTGGAACCTATCATCAAAACCTTGTACGGAGTACGTGGTTTTTTTTGTTTTGTTTGAAAACTCTGGCATTTTTTAAGTAAGGACGAGAGACAATGTTCCAGTCTTCAAGTTGAGCTCAAACTGAATTTGAGACAAGAAATCGTGCAATTAATCTAATAGTTAACCTTGTTACAGATTCCTCCACGTTCGATAAACAAGAACATTTTAAGCCGACCGTAATTAATTTTCAAATGATTTCTCTAGTGAAGGGCTTGTTTATTTAAGTGTGGTATTAAACTTTGTGATAATTAGTTTATTTTAAATTTAAACTTTAGTTGAAAACAACAACAAGCTAATGTACTTAGTGCAATTGGATATGGATGTTCCTTTTGGATATTTTGACTCTCAACGCTGCACTCGTTGATTCAGTTGGGGGTTAACCTCCAACTAATAAGTATTGTAAACTTGATATTAGGTTGCAAGCCTCAAGTTTAGACTTGTTTTCGAAATAAATTACTAAGTGGAATGGGGAAGTTAAGCAAATATTTAATTCTCGATTCTAGTTTGCTATAAACACTCCTTCATTAAACCTATTGAGCAGACGTTTTCGCTCTAATGGGCTTGAAATAAGCGATATTTGAGGATACAAATATACAGGTAGCTCGTTGATATTTACGCTCGCTGGATGCAGGTATTTTTATTTGCCTGTTGCAGAGGTTTCAGTCTTCTGTTCAAGCTGGAGAGTAATGAAAATATTGACAGGAATCTCAATGTCAAAATGATTATTTGCATGAATAAAGCTAATAAATTGTGTGCAGCGTGTGGTGAAAAGTAACAATTTACTTAGCTTGCATCAAAGGATTTTAATTTTAAAAGTGCGGAAATGCATTTTTAGTTACAGAATTAAATCGTAGACATTGTATTTGGTGAATAAAGCTTTCAGTATGTTTAATTAATAAAAGTGGGACCACGGGAATGCAATAAAAATTGAGCAGAAATGAAATTCGAACGTAGAGAGACAATATATGGAGACTGAAGCGAGAAGTATTGCTGGGAGAGAGAGAGAGAGAATCGGTTGGACTGTAAGAATGTCAATGTAATAAATTGTTTTGTTTTTTGGCTCTGTTTATATCTGTTAGGGTCTTTTTTTTTAATTTTAAATATAACTTTATAAAAAAATAATCAGACAGCTTCTTAACGAACATGACAAAAAGATAAATAGCCCCGAACTCCAGAGACATCAAAAACTGGAAATCGAACCGCAGATCTTATGATTGCCGGCCAGGTGCACTGACCATGTCCACTATCGAGAGTTCACAGAACTCCGACTGAAAGCTGAACTGTCAGCTTGCAATCGTAGTTTCATACGAGATGAAAATTGAATTTTTTTTCTTACAAATGTGTTTTCGCTTTAGCGCGTGTTCACTGTGATGTTTGTTTGACTGATGAATAACAATTTTTGTTTTCAATTTTATAACGCACAAATTGACACAACATGCACAGCATAAAAAAATTATTTCTCCGTAGATTGTACAAATTTAGTCAAAACAAGCTGCCATTTGAAGAAACAAGTTAGTTTCAGTTAATGTGTTGTCGTAATGTTCTAACTTATTTACCTGCCGCAAACTGTGTAGCCCGAGTGTAGACGCAGTTTAATACATTGTTCCATTACAATGTAGATCCAGCTATTCATGCACAACTTTTATAGCCTAAACAGTTTTGAATAATAAAATTTAAAATATCGTGAAACTGTTATAATATTCAGACTAAGCCTCTTAAATTTAATATCAGCATATCAGTTCCATGACTTGCAAATTAAGCATTCAAAACTTTTTCCTCCCCAAGTTTCTGATCGATAGTTAAACCAAATTTTTAGTTTTAATGGCAGATGATGGTTTTATTACAGACATTGAATATTCTGAAACAAACCTAGGGATTGGGTACTATAAGGGAGTTAAAGCTGCGTTAATGACTTCAAATGAAATTTTATTTGGTAGTGTAGCACCACAACTGTTTTCACTAGTAGTCATAAAAATGCACTTAAAAATAGTTAATTACTACGTGAATTGAATGACCACAATGTCCTACCCACCTGCATCAAACGTAACACTCAAACTCTAATAATAACTTGAAACGAGCAAGGCAAACATCTTCATTCTATGTTATTGGACTTATTAGTTTAAAAAATATTCTATATATTTCTATGGAACTTTCTTTGTAATAAATGAAATTACATTTCCCAAAATATTCTGTCGACATTTTTGTCTCAATGGATGTCGCTTTCACCACTGTGTACTTGATAATGTTGGTGTGAGGGTTTAGCTGATTATTAATGCGACAGTCGATAATTTAAAATTAATATTGGAAATTACTTGAATTTCTGTCTATGCGACAATCTTTAGAATTATTTTTTTTAAATCACACGATTTAAATAAAAAAAAACTTTTTATTACGTTCAAGAAAATATTCTCGTCCATTCCTTGCTTGATTTAAACCGAAGGTGTTTTCCTGTTTGGTGTTCCTTTTATTGATGGACATCCATCACTTCCAAGCTAATGCGTCTACGATGTCAGCTGTTGATGCCATCGCTTTATCCGAGCGGATAATGTTTTCTATAAAAATGTTAAGTGCGGCGCTTTCTTTTCAATTTTTTTGTGGTTAGAGTGATCGCAAAATGTCGTGGCGGCAGTCAAACAGACTTAATTGTTGGGAGATGGGAGACATGCAAATTGGTGTAAACTTGTAAACTGTATGAAGTGTCAAAACTACAAATTAAATTAATTAGTACATTATGAGAAGCAAATGCGAAGTTTTTCACATGTTTTTCACTTTTACGTTTACGGGTGAAAAAATCGCTGTTACCACAGTTTTTAAATTAAATTATGCAACAGTTATTACCATTTGTGAAGGCCCAAGAGATGCAATAAAAAATATGTCGTGGAATAAGTTTAGTTGGTTTCTCAGGAGAAGATTTATGCGTGTCATAACTAAGCACTATTCCCACGTGCGTGTAATTTTTTATACCTTTGGTGACAAATTTCTCGCCTTCTATCATTGCGGTAACGATAAAACAGAGCACATTTCCCGTTAAAACATGTCGACGGTGATAACAGTCATAGTGCACTAAGGTCTTATATGAAGTCATAATTCGTGTCATTATAAAAATAAAGGAGTTAATGATGTATTACAATGAGACTCTTACTTGACTACTTACTGTGAAATATCAATAAAAAGTGTGCTGCTCGTATTCCAACATTACATGCTTGAGTTTGTCCGATAAACCCATCTGCGTCTTCCCATAAATTGATAAAACGGTCATTTTATAATTAATGTAGCACGTAATTTTCTATCACGTTTAAGGAGCTCTCCATTTTTTACAGGGTAATTTTTAAAACCGACAGAAAATTCAATTTGCTGAAATCAAATTAACAAGTTTTTCTATGTGTTTTTGCTTGGTTTAAGCTTAGATCCATAAAGCGGTTTTACTGCTCTAAATTATGAGATATCTAAATGTTAAATGAAGGTTCGTGGAAAAATAGTCGCAGGAATTGGCGAAATTTTATTTCTGAAAATTTATTTTTTCAAAGTTGAAATAGGATGTGATGGCGAATAAAATTTCATCTCGGCTGATTCAGTCGACATGTTTTTGCCATCAAGAAAGTGAAAACTAAAGCTTTTTGTCTCCTTTACTTTTAGAATGATCAGATAGAGAACAAACAAACTTTAAACTGAAAAGAAGCTTATTTTTTGTTTGTTTTTGTTCCTCAACTTCACAGATAACAACTACGTTGAGGTGAGTTGTGTGGAGATTACAGGGCTCTTTTGATTTGTTTTGTTTTTCAAAATATTTATATTTACGGTGGCAATCGATTTTTTCGTTTTGCAGTGGAGATAACGTTATTTATTGATCGTACTTGAGATTGAATCGTCACCGTATTTTTTGCTTATCTAGGAATAAAAATCCTTTTCATTCAGGAGTCAAAGAATTAGAATTTGAATAACAATTGGATGATGGGCAGATGTACAAAAAAAAACAGGATTTAAGCTGAATATTTTTAATGGGATAAAGACGTTTAAAAAAATGTGAAGCTTTTTTTTATGCATAAGTTTTTGCAATTGGGAGAGAAAGGAAACCAAATTTGAGTGAAACGAGCGGTTATTTCTACAACATGTGGAATTGATTGAAGTTGATGATGATGGATTAACTATAACAAATATAACAAATGATTAAATGTAAATCATGTAGTTAAAAAGAACTTCGGTTCAAATATTTTTTAAACATTTTTAACTTTACTGTAAGATTTGGCTGCCAAATTTATGAAAAATGAAGTTGTTTAGAAGTGATAAAAAAAATTGCATGGAAAAATGGATTACTTTTTTATATTATGATTGCTCATTTATAATACCATATGGCAAATCACTATATTTTTTAAAAAAAAAGTCTTGATTTATGAAATGTTTGTGTAATTTACCGTGATTGAAATGAAAAAATACACACAAGAGAAATAAGTTTTTTAATTAATATTAGTACGAATGCAGTAAATTTTGTAATAAAAGTAGATACTTTTGGCATAATTTGGTTTGAAATGGAATTGGGAAACGTAGTGGAAAATATGAAGATCTAATGCCATCAAGGGATTTATTTTATTTGCGGTTGGCTTTTTCTTCTTCTTCTTCTTTTTAAGTTTTAAATCACGAATTTGCATGCAATTACGGTACAACACACAAGACGAACGAGGAAGTTATTATGCTTTGGATTGTTTGATTAATGTATTGATTCTTTACCTTTTTGGGCAAAAGATGAAAAAGAAAAAATCATATTTCAACAATTTCTGTCTCCATTTTCAAGACAAAAGACGATGAATGAAAAGAGTACAGAGATTGCCTAACTCATTTTTATTGCAGTGTTATAAAAAGAATTGATTAAACGCAGGTAATAATTTCACTGCATTAGGATGATGAACGTGGGGAGATAAGCATTTTGATTGGTGGTTGTCATGCTGATAACGATCATGCGGTTTTACTGCAAACCAAAATCCTTTTTAGTTTTCCGGTTTTGAAAAATAGAAGTTGAAATAGGATTTATACTTTTTATCCGCGTTTACGAGTTTTAATATGTTGTAAACTTAAGGAAATGGTTCGGTATAACAGCGCAATTTCTAACTTGGCCGGAGAAAAGACCTGGAATCGAACCCATGACACAACTTAAATCTCTAGCGTCTTGTTAGTCAGTAGAGGTGGGTAATGCGTAGGCAGGTAATTTTCTACATGCATTTAAAGGGCGGGTTCCGAGGTCGGTGTTAGATTGGGATGAGATAAAATGAAACAACTTTCTAGTTTTATTGCAGATTCTATTGGGAGTAGTTTTGAAATTTTGAAATCATACTAGCAAGCATTTGTTGTGATATTGCGTGTTGATAAGTGCCCCATTTGTGAGCTTTGTAGTTTGTTTTTTTGCTGATTTTCTACAGCGGCACTAAGTAACTTTTCCGATAAGATTTCACACAACATTAACAACACAGTGTTGTGTCTTCCCACTACAAACTATGCATATTTATAACAATAAATCATACACCATTGTGCCTCAAGTTGCTAGGCTATTAATGCCTAGCAACCCGTTCTTTCTCTCGGTGTAATAAACAGTCGACTACAAAATCTCAATCCTTGTGGCCGTCTCATTTCTTTTGGATGCCAACCCTAGTTGGCCCCTAACTGGCCATTCCAATGAAGCCAACTCATTAGTAGGCTGATAAGTGAGTTCGGGACCCACTTGTGGGTCACAAGCTGATTTTTGATGGGTCGCAAAAAGTTATTGTATCTTTTTTTTTAAATATAAAAATTAAAAGTTATAAGAAATTGTGAAAGTGAAGACAGAACAAGGTTCAATAGCAAAGAACTTCGGTCTAACTTGTAGAGGATGTTATGAGAAATACTTTTTCTATACTCTTGTTCGACTCAAGAGTATACCCTTCTCCCATTGGCCGAGCCGTATCCACTGGTGTAGTGATTCAAAAATGTAGTAATAATCATAATAAAAATAAGAACTACTTCTCCTAGTGGTAGTAATACCATAGATTCTTTACTCTATGGTAATACAGACTGGAGTTAGGAGTAATGCGGCTCGGCCAATGGGAGAAGGGTATACAAGAGTATAGCTAATCATATAAATGTCACTGAAAAAATTCAGTGAACCTAGGATGAAGTGGGTCACAATAGATTGCCTTTCTAAAAAGTGTGTCGTAATGCTAAAACGTTTCAGAACCCCTGATCTAATTCATGGTTTATGAAAAGAACGAAACGGTTCGGACTCTAAGGAGTTCTGAGGAGTAGAACTCAGGTCAGAATCCCGTTAGCCAGATGGGGTGCTCTATCAATTAAGCTATCTGGGACCCCAACCAGTAATTTGGGAGGCGAATGTAAAGACCATGAATTTTCTGGATATATTATTACCAATGAAGTTCCTACATTGAAAAAATCTATAGTTATGTTAAACACTGATAGTTTTTCAATGCTAATTTATTGAACAATCAGTTTTTATTATGTGCAGTATAAAAATGTAAGTTGTTCGCTTGAGGTTGACGACAATTAAACTCATTAATTTGGAATTAATGGATTTAACGATTGGCTGGAATCTGGTTTGGTACTCATTTGACTTTGACTCTCTTTGGTGTAGTTCAGTTCAATTAATTTGATGAACTTTATAATTAAGCTGCTTGTTGTTTGGATGGTGATAATTGTATATATTTAGCAACTGGTTTACGCAATAACTTGATAGGTAAGCTTAGTGTTCTAGTTTAATCTTTTAATCTGCACTTTTAAATTAATGGTGTGCATTCTGGAGTCTAAGGTTAATTAGTTAGTTTTTGGTAGGTAAATTAAGTTGCTGCTGGTAGTATTTCTCAAATTTCTCGCATGGTGAAGAGGCTCTCAAAAGGCAAAAGGAAAAAGATACATCTCAATCAACGAGAGGACCTTTATCTGAAGTGAGCTTAAAAGATACATCTTGTTTTAAGAAAACTATTCCCTAGCCCTCCTACAAGGATAAGTAAAGATATAAGTACAGTCCAATTGTCCATCAAAAAGGTATTGTTATTGGTTTACCTTGCAGCTAAATACAAGTCTATCTTTCACATAATTTGAGTTTGAAATGTAATTTGAACATGTTTTGCACAGAAAATGAAACAATACACCTCAATTTGTTGAAAATTGATGTTTTTCTTCAAAATAAAACTGATCATGAGATTGTGCAGCAGTGGATAAAAACATTTAAAATCCAAGTTTTAACTCACAACAATGAACTTCAAATATAAATCCCACTTTCTACAACTGTGTTTACAACGGATTTGATAAGCAAACCAACATCTACTACTACATTTCAAAAGTTTAGAAAGTGAGTGAAAAATTCACTCACTTTGTGAATAACATCAAAAATATGAGTTAAAAGCTAAGCAAAACCAATTTATACCATCAGATTTGAATTAAACAATTATTTTTCATCTAAAATAGCTTATAGTTACATATATTTAGTTATATAGTTTAGTTACAAATCGAGATTTTCAAAACCTCACTTGTGTCAAAAGTTTAGAAAGTTGAAAAAATCATTTCATAAGTTTAGAAAGTGCAACATAATTCATTTATTTCGACTTGAAAATAGGACATTTTCATTTTTTTGTTTAGTATTTTGTTGGATGATCTCTGCATTGTATGACCGCCTTCAATCTGCGAGGCATTGTAAACAATAAAGTAGGGGGCAAAACAATTGTGACATGTTGAATCTCATGGCTGTATCTCGAGAAAAAATGGAGGAAAACCAATGAAATTTTAACTGAATATTTGTCCAACATTCTGCTTTGTTCACCTAAAATTTTATGACAATCTATCCATTAGTTCTAGAGAAAAAAATTATTGTATGAAGTGACTGCTCTGAAAAAATAGTTCAGTGTTGGTTTGGGGATGCAAAAGGTTGGAAATCTCCAATCCATTGAAGAAATAATGGATACTAATGTTTACAGAGACAATTTAGAAAGAAATCTTGAGGACTAAAAAAATATTGGGGTTGGTTGTAGCAACAGGATAACAACCAAAAACATACATCAAAATTTGCGTGAGAATGTTTCACACCAAAAAAAAATCAGAACTTCTTCAATGGCCTTCTCAGTTATCCAACTTAATCCAACTTAATCCAATTGAACAGTTTTGAGATGATTTCTTGATTTGAACCAAAAAGTTTCTCTAGAGTTGAGAAAAAAATGTTCCAAAGTTGAAATTAGCTTTGCTTGATGTTTGGGTGTAAAGTATGTCTAAAACAGTGCTACTAAATTTGCCTGAAAGTCTGGCTGAATGATTGAAAGCAATAGTACAAGCTAAAGGAAGGCCAACAAAGCATCAACAGACATTGTTGTAAGGTTTCTCGATGGTTAACAGAGTTTGTTAACTTACCTTTGCCTCTTAAAATTTGATGTCACTTCATACAATAATTTTTTTCTCTAGAACTAATGGATAGATTGTCATAAAATTTTAGGTAAACAAAGCAGAATGTTGGACAAATATTCAGTTAAAATTTCATTGGTTTTCCTCCATTTTTTCTCGAGATACAGCCATGAGATTCAACATGTCACAATTGTTTTGCCCCCTACTTTATTGTCTACAATGCCTCGCAGATTGAAGGCGGTCATACAATGCAGAGATCATCCAACAAAATACTAAACAAAAATATGAAAATGTCCTATTTTCAAGTCGAAATAAATGAATTATGTTGCACTTTCTAAACTTATGAAATGATTTTTTCAACTTTCTAAACTTTTGACACAAGTGAGGTTTTGAAAATCTCGATTTTTAACTAAACTATATAACTAAATATATGTAACTATAAGCTATTTTAGATGAAAAATAATTGTTTAATTCAAATCTGATGGTATAAATTGGTTTTGCTTAGCTTTTAAGTCATATTTTTGGTGTTATTCACAAAGTGAGTGAATTTTTCACTCACTTTCTAAACTTTTGAAATGTAGTAGTAAGCGTGGTGCATTTAAAATTCTTGAAATGGATGAATACGGGTAATAGTTTTTGTAAAGATTCCTAATTCACTTGTTTATTCACTTGTTCAATGTTTATGATTGAAGATAGCTAAAATAAATGTTATATTTAACAACTTTTTAAAAAAAAATGATTAAAAAAATTTGTTAATTTGTTGCGCACACAAGGCCGTCATGTATAAGCTTAGGCGCGATGTTGCGCTTCTTCAAATCCTAAAATTTCATTAGTGCGACTTGAGTTGTTGCACCTACTGTATACTCTGGTCAACCTCAAGAGTGCACCTCTGTCCCATTGGCTGAGCCTGATTAGTTGTATAGTTATACACAAAAGTAGATCGAAATCCATGTTGAGTGCTTTCCAGACACAACAACCAATAAAAAAAATTCAAAAATTGCTTGCTTTCCTGACAAAGCAACCAATAAACGAACAAACTGAAGAAACATGAATTTTTAAATAATAACAGCATAAAACATTATTTCATGAATTGAAAATACATTATATTATACAAAACAAATACATTTACAACATTTCAATTATTATAATACTCCAACAAATTAAAACCAATACAAAACTACTTTTCCTAGTGGTAAAACACAGTCCACAGTTGGAAGTAATTAGGCTCAGCCAATGGGACAGAGTATACGGATCCCCAATTTGGCATGAGATTTTGACAGATGCGGCGCAAGATTTGTCGCAGATTTGTTGCAACATTGTGTAAAATTTGTTGTGAAATTGCACAAGCAGTGTCGGGGATGATATTCAACATGGATTATAAGTACAACCCTATTTTAAACTCATATAAACTCACAAATGAATGCATCTCGAATCGTGATGACTATTCTCCAAATGTTGAGTAGACAAGATTGCGGTATCATTTGTAATAATACTAGTGGTTGCTGGATTATTATTGAACTTTTGCCATAAAAAGCTCATTTACCCGTACTGCAGGGCTTGCTACCAGGATGTCGGGAGTGGCGTGATCCAGATAATCCAGCAACCCACAAATGGTGTTTGAAGGATTGCACAATGAGTCAAATTTAGCATAAATTGGATCTGAGGGATTACAACTCGAGAATGGTGTGGTGATATTATTACAAATTCAAATAACTTTTAAAATGTAACTGTCTAACAAAGTTGGATATAGTACAGATTTGATTTTTAAAAAAGTTGTTCATCTGCTTTGATCATACCATTTTTAAATTTGGAATATGAGAGTTATTAAAGTTTTACAGTTTGTGTGGTTTCTAACAACGCTTTGGAGTACTGAGCAGTGGAGCGGAAGGTTTTTGTCCGGCTGGAGTGGAGTCGGAGCACAAGAAATCTTTAATACTCTACTATGCTCCAGTTTCTTTATTCATTTTCAATCTAAAATGAATGATATTGAACAGGAAACTATAAATGTGCCTAAAAGTTTCAGATGTATATCAGTGAAATGCTGAATTTAAATTGCATTTTTAGTAAGTGATTCCTATTACGTAACAATTGCTGTACAGTATCATAAAAATAACGATTTAATTTATTTATCAACTATTTTATGTTTTTTTATTGTTTTTTTTGTTGTTTTTGAGAATTTGACGAAAACCGGATCTTTAAAACATGATCTTTAAAGGAGTAAAAGAAACTTCTCACCCATCCTGTTTTGTCGCTTTATTTTCTAATGCACAATAACCATATTAAATGTATGCACAAAATTTGGTGGCAGAATTTGAATTTGGCATCAACTTCGTGAAAATCGAACGATTGTAACTTCGCTTCACCAACTAATTCCAACCACTTCCCAAACTTCGTAACAACTGTCTCCAAATTTCTAGAAAGATTGAGACAACCGTTTAAGATGATTGTCTAATCTAGACTGCCTCTACTCATGAAAACGTACACTTAAATAGAATATATCCCTAAGAATGCTCGAACTGACCCCCAGGGGGAGCTAATGCTCACACAGGCGCAAACTTTAATGAAGCGAAGTGGTCACTTTTTAAAGTTAAAAATCAATTTGAACCGGAGAGCGGAGTTGAGCTGGAGCAGTCATTGTTGATGCCGGAATGAAGCAATTCAAAAATTTGGTTTGTGCAAATCCCTGGTTTCTAAGACAACTATTAATAACAATAAACATTCAGTGTTGGTTTCATGTATAATGTCACTTGTGATGTGAGGTCAGTGTTACACTTTATTTATGAATGACAATAGTACGAGTTGGGGGTTTAGGTGTTAAGCCTAGATGTCTATATCCACAAAATTCCTGCGGAACTGAAATGACAGCGAACTTGGTAAAAAGTTTAAACTGTTAAACTTTTGCGAACTAGTGAAATTGTCTCTGTAACTCACTTCCGACAAGTGAATTTTTGCTTGTTTCAGGAAACTAATGAAACGAAGCTTTAGGCTGTGCTTCGAGATATTGCTGTGAATTTCTGTATCGACATGAAATATACTTACGTCTAAAATCAAGCATGTACTTGTGAAAAAATCAATTTTTAACCTCGTTAGTGTAGCTAAGCAACGAAAGTTAATAACGTTAGCATTAGTTTGGAGAATTTCTTATGTTTCTGTGAAAGGTAACTCTGAAACAAAATGTGACAAAGCTTTCAAGTTGAGGAGGAATGATTTTACATGCAATGAATGATTGTTATTTGGTTTTATTTAAATTGAATTTGAAAGGTCTTTGAAAAATTGAAGCTTATCTTTTTGTCAGGCACTGTATTTATCTTAAACTTAATTAATACATAAAATAACATTTATAACAAATGAATGAAAAAATTATAGGCTTATATGTGCCCTTACTGAAATTCACTAGGTAGGCCTACGCATAAATCAATTCTTAATCAGTGCTGTAGTGGAGAGTATACCTTCTGCTTCACACAGTGCTGTAGAGTGGAGGGATATATGGCTTTACACAAAGTATGTCTTCGGCTTTTCTTACGACTACAGCACATCAGTTGTGTTGTTGTAATGCTACCAGATGAAGCCACCAAAATTATGAGTAAAAGCATAATTGTGTTCAAAGAAGTTTAATCTTAATTTGTTCATTGGGTGATAATGAAGAAATTTTAATTGCCATTACTTATAAGACCTGAAAAGTAAAACTAAACTATCAACAGACATAAAAACGAAATTATCATAGTTAGCATTTATAATTAGCAGGTTTTCTCTTAGAAAGTAGAAACAAAACACCAAAACTGTAAGTGTACCAACAAATTTTGAATGCACCTAGTGATGTGTAGGCATTTTTCATGGCTGAAAGATTTGTAGTTAGTCAGTCATTGTGAAGTTTACACAAAATGTGATGTTGAAGTCTCGTCTGGCACAGCTTCGAAAAATCGTGGTTTCTTGTTTGTACGAAAAAGTGTCTCTTTTTCTCGAGTATAGGAATGAAACACAACTTGTCAGTTCGAAGGTAAAACATGTACTGATTTATTCAGGTCAAAACAGCTCATAATAAACAAAAATGGGGGAGATTCTCAGAAGAGAAACAAAAGGGGTAAGGGATTAACAAGTTCAAGAAACTCCAAACAAAACACCATCACCTTTGAGGGCAATTAACAACATCCTCTCCAATTATTCCAATTAAAGTCTTAAAATATCCATCACCAAAATAAAATCCAAGTTTCACAAAAATAGTCTTAACAACTAAAATTTCCAGTTTTCACAGTGGGGCCCGTCGCATTATCTATCGACCAATCAATCGTGGGACTCTAGTAGACACAATTTCTGAATAGGTCTTTTTAATGACTTACCACCCACTAAACGAATATTACATGATCTAACCCGTCCGTCCCTTCCTGGATACACCTCGATCACCTGCCCCATTGACCATGTTGAACGGGGTTGGTTTTCGTCCTGTACGAGAACCACGTCGTCCTTGTGTAACTCTTTATGCTCTTTCGCCGTCTTAAACACTCTGAGTTCCGTTAAATACTCTCTTCTCCACCTAACCCAAATCTGTCTAAGAACTTTCTCTCTCAACTTCCAACGTTTTAACAACTCTGTGGACTGTGACTGCAATTCTTTTACATCAACTAAGTGAGTGCTTGGCAGCGTCACCTGTCGTTTACCCACCAAAAAATGGGAAGGGGTCAGGGGTTTTCTTTCGTTCGCATTGCCGTAAACATAAGATACTGGTCGGGAGTTGACCATGGCTTCCACTTCACACAATGTTGTGTTAAGTTCCTCAAAGGTCAAAACTCGTTTCCCTAAAATCTTTTTTAAGCATGTCTTCACTGTCCGAACTAACCTGTCCCAAAACCCTCCCCACCAGGCGGCTCTTTCAATTATGAACTTCCATTCTATTCTATGTTTTGTTAAAAACCCACTCACTTCCTCTTTACGAATATTGCCCATCAAAACCCTTAATTCCAAGTCCGCACGTTTGAAAGTTTTGGCGTTATCCGAATAAATTATATTTGGTACACCTCTTCGAGCAAAGAATCGTCGTAAAGACATTAAAAAATCTTCGGTATTCATTGTAGTCGTAAGTTCAAGATGCAGTGCGCGAGTCACCGCGCAAGTAAATAAAACAATATAACTTTTTTGTCCTGTTCGTTGATACAATGGTCCAGCAAAATCCACTCCGACGACTTAGAAGGGATCTGATTTTTTGGTTCGGTCTGCTGGCAGAGGTGCCTCGTGTTGACGCATCAATCGTCCTTGCACACGCCTACAAATAAAACATTTATTGATTATACGTTTGATGCTGTTCCGGGCGTGTGGAAACCAAAATCGACGTCTGATTTCGGCCAGCGTATCACTCAAACCCCCATAAAACACTCGATCGTGTGCTTCGCGAATAATGAGTCCGGTTATGTGATTTTTGTCAGGCAGCACCCAAGGTCCAGAAATTCCTCGGTTAACCTCGTTCCAGTCGACTCTCGGATTTATTCGTATCAATTTGAACTGGTCTAATACACAGTCTATTTGTTTCAATTCGGATGTTTTGTTTCGCACACTTCCCGTTTGTAGGGCCTTAATTTCGCATGAAAAATGTTCCATTTGAATTTCTTTGATCCAGTATCGTTCGGACTCGTCCAACTCTTGAATGGTCAGCGGACTGCCATCGCGCACTTTTAGTTTTAAGTTGGTAACAAACCGTTTCACCCAACTCGTAACTCGTATCAGTCGGATCCAATCTCCGTAAATTGTAGGGTTTAATATCGGCTCGTTCTGCCTGCAGTCGTCAACGGTCAGCCCAATTATCTCGAGTTGTTCGTCATCGTCCAATGGAGTAGTTGTGCGTGAAGGCCATAAATTCTCGGATTTAGTCAACCAATCGGGTCCAAACCACCATGCTCGACTGTCTAGCATCAATTTCGCGTCCAATCCTCGTGTCAACAGGTCAGCGGGATTTTCCTTTCCCGGCACGTGTCTCCACTCGACATCTGGCGCGTTGTTACGAATCTCTTCAACTCGTCTAACCACGAAAGGATCAGTTTTCGAAGTGCAGTGTGCTATCCAGGCAAGCACGATTGTGGAGTCTGTCCAGCACACAATCCTGTGGCAAGTCTTTCAGGCTGACCACCAATCGTGACGCAAGGAGTGCTCCCATCAACTCTAGTCTCGGCAGGGTCACAGTTTTAACAGGCGCGATTCTAGACTTTGAAAAAATAAAAGAGATATTGTTAACACTTTCACTCTTCCTCTTTGCGTACACCACCACGCCATAAGCGAGCGGACTCGCGTCGCAAAATAAATGGATTTCTGAATTGTAACTGTCTTGTTCGAATCCCATCCACCGTGGCACTCTAATGTTGCTTAACAGTGGTACTTGACTTTTCCAAATTTTCCATTGCTCGTTTTCTGCGGCTGGCAACTCAACGTCCCAATCAATTTTTGATCTCCATAGACATTGATAAATTAATTTTCCTGTCACGGTGAAGGGAGAACACAGACCAAGTGGGTCGAAAATACTTGCAACCAAACGCACAACCTCTCGTTTAGTATTGGTCTCTAATTGATACAGTTCCATCAGCTCGTTAATTTCGAGTGCCAAATAGTCGTGTTCCACGTTCCAAACCAGTCCCAAAATTTTTGTAGATTTCTTTGCGCTGTTCTCATCGTCTGCCATGTTGACTCGGAGTATTTCGGAATTTGACACCCACTTCGTCAGTTTCATGTTGGCGTCCTTCAGTATGCTGGTCACTTCTTGGCAGGTTTTCAACAGCTGTTTTTCCTTTGATTGGCTGTCAATAAAGTCATCTACATAAAATCGATTAATTACTCTTGTCACTGTTTCTCCAAATAAGTCTTTGAATTTCTGCAAGTGTTCGTGAATGGTGGCATTGAGAAGAAACGGACTCGGCTTTGATCCGAACAAAACACGAGTGTACCTCAGGACACGTAAAACAATTGGCCCTTTTCCGTCCCATTCTTGTAGCAGAGGACGAAAATATGCACAAATTATTGTGCAAATCGAAAAGAAAACGTGTAAACGTGGCGATAATGGCGGCGCCCGACCCGGGCGCGCAATATCGCAAATGGGGCGACGTCTGCACGACGCGCACTGAATGGGCACTGTGAAGTGGCCAGAAAACACTCTTTGCACTTATAAGAGGCGTGCAAATTAAACAACAGACTTGTAAAATAATATAGTTTAATAAAATGATGTAAAACTTACAATGGGAATCCTATTTAGGATGAATGACACGGAAATGCGACCATGTGTCGCCATGTTGGAAAAACAAGTGATTGAGTAACGCCATCTGGCGTTGATAGAGAACAACAAATACAACTAAATACTAGACAATGCAAGATGCCTAATGCTTAAGGGCTAATAATTGAATGCATTGTGCTCAATGCATGACAAATGATTTGAAATCATGAATTACATAATGGAAATTAACTAATACATCGAAATATGATAACTAATGAAACAAATATCGAGAAATACAAATATAATATAATATTTGATCACATTTTGAAGTAGATGGTGCAAAGCGCACTAACAATTCTGACTGCAGCCAAAAAATTCGTAAGCAGTCCCTGTCGTCGTCGTACACCTCAATTTGATGAAATGCCTTTTCTATGTCCCCTGCTGCTGCAAATTGATAAGCTCTAAAATTAATTACAACATCAATTAGTTTGGGTAGTAGGTTAGGTCCAGTGAAGAGACAGTCGTTCAGTGAATGGCTTTTTGCTCTATGTGATGACGCGTCACAAACAACTCTCAATTTAGTCGTCTCACGTTGCTCTTTAATGACGGGGCTGTGGGGTAGGTAATAACAATTATTTTCCTTTCTGTTCTTATTGGGCACGTCTTCCAATATTCCTTCTGAAAGTTGAGTGTCTATTACGACTTTATACTGACTGTACAACTTCGGGTTGCTTTTGAACTTCCTAACTAGATTCCAGAACCTCCTCAGTGCGATCGTGTAGTTGTCGTCTAACTCGTTTCTGTCGATGAGCCACGGCAACCGCACCTCGTATCTAGTTCCTGTCCATCTTAAAGACTGTCGAAAATTCATTAATGCCTGCGAGTCCTCGTCTTGTTTGTTGGTGTTAGTTTCATGCAGTATTCCTAACGTGTCCAACTCCCAGAACTGCTGTAACTTCTTGTCGAGTTTTTCTTCAAATTTCACTAATTGCACCTGCACAGTGAAACTTGGCTCGTTTTCAGTCACCTTTCCTCCCGCTCCAGCTACAGTCCAGCCAAATATTGTCTCGAGTCCCATAAGTCCTCTCCCCAATCTTTCTATTTTTCCCGTCACAATTTGCCAGAAATAGTCTATTCCTACCAACACTGAAACTTCACTCTTTTTCATGCTCTCGTGATCCGCGTCCATGGCAATGCCTCGTGCTCGCATCATCGACTTAACATCTGGGTTGACCATCTTGTTTATTGGCCCGGTGATCCAGGGAACCACGATCGCTCGAATTTCTATTTGGTTATCAAAATTATTTGTTGCTCTGAGTGTCACCTGAACCAATTTTCTTGTGGTCGATTGCATTGTTGTTTCCCCAAATGGCATGATGTTCATTGGTCGTTCGCCGATCTCCTGTGCTCCCAGCTCCTTGGCCAATTGTTCCGTTACAAAAGTCCTATGGCTGCCGCCATCAAAAAAGCACTGAACCGTTTTGTGTTTGGTTTTGGATTCAACGTTCACCATTAGGACCTGGAAATATAAATCTGAGTGATTACGTTCCACCACAGCTGTTGCTTTGGTCTCCTCGTCCTCTTCTTCGTCGCATAATGCCGTGTTATGTCGCCTTTTACACTTGTCGCAGCGTGTTTTCGACTCGCATTTGTTTGCACGATGTTTTTTGTCCAGGCACAGGAAGCATCGTCCTGCTCTCATACTATTTCGGCGTCGTTTGTGAGGTGGGAGTGGGCACGCATTGGTAGTGTGGTCTGATGCCTCGCAAAAAATACAGTCGGTCGAACTCACGGACAGGGCTTGAACCGATGAAATCAAGTTTTTCTTTTTCGCCCAATCTCGGTCCTTGCTGACGAATTTTGGTGTTTTCTTATCATCGCTCTCGACTTCCTTGTTGTAGTTGTTTGCCTCGGCGGTCCGTTCACGCAATCCTATTTGTTTGTCTAAATAAGTCAAAAAAGATTTAATATCGTTTTCATCGTCGCCCTCGTTTTGGACGAAGCCGTTCGCGATCACGTCGGGTATGGCCGCCATCAGTCGAGTGCTTAAAAGTGCGCCAAAGGTTGGCACCTGAACCTCCAAATTTTCTAGACATCTAACGTGCAGTTCAAAATAATCGTATAATTTACGAAGACCCACCAAATCGTTGTATTTTTTAACAGGTTGCACTCGTTCCAAAGCACACAAATGTGCATTTATAACTGCACTTTTCTTTCCAAATCGGTTAAGCAGTAAGGTTTTGGCCGTCTCGTAATTGGCGTCGGTGGGTGTGAGGCCCGCTATCACACTCGCAGCTGGTCTCTCGAGCATCGTCTTCAAGTAGACCAACTTGGCCTTTCTAGTGAGTTTAGTGTTACTGTCCACTCCAATCTCGAACCCCGACCAAAATTCATACCACTTTGTTGAGTCGCCGCAATATTTTGCCATCTGAATCATGGGCAGTTTTACTGTTGCTCCATCGTGTTCCGCCCCTGCTGCAGCGGGTGGTGGGATGTGTATCTGGGCTTGGGCTGCGATTTGGGCTGTTATGGCTAATTGATTAACTCGCATCTGTTCCGCGATGGCTGCTTCCAGTTTTGCCTGATTGGCCGCCGCTGTGGCTTGATTAATTTGACCCACCTCGTTTCTCCGCTCGTCGCTTACACGTTGGGTCAGGTCCTCCACCTGGTCGATCAGCCTCTCTTGGTATATATCTGCCTGCTCCATGTCGGCTGTTGCCTCCGCTTCGTCGTCTAATTCGCTGTAAATTTGCCCGTCCAGTGTCTGCAAAATTTCCTTTTTGGCCATGAGTTGTGCCTTGTGTCGGTTCAGCTTTTGCAGATCAATCGGGTTTGCAGTCAACAAATCGTTCGTTGCGTTGGTCAGCCTTGTGCAGGCGGTCCTCACCGTTGTGCGCTGGCGTTTTAACTTGGCCAATGCTTCCATTTTTCACTTTTTTACAAAACTTTTAACACTCACAGTTCAGTTTTTAACCGGTTCAATTCGCTTTCCCGGGTTTCGGCACCATGTGAAGTTTACACAAAATGTGATGTTGAAGTCTCGTCTGGCACAGCTTCGAAAAATCGTGGTTTCTTGTTTGTACGAAAAAGTGTCTCTTTTTCTCGAGTATAGGAATGAAACACAACTTGTCAGTTCGAAGGTAAAACATGTACTGATTTATTCAGGTCAAAACAGCTCATAATAAACAAAAATGGGGGAGATTCTCAGAAGAGAAACAAAAGGGGTAAGGGATTAACAAGTTCAAGAAACTCCAAACAAAACACCATCACCTTTGAGGGCAATTAACAACATTCTCTCCAATTATTCCAATTAAAGTCTTAAAATATCCATCACCAAAATAAAATCCAAGTTTCACAAAAATAGTCTTAACAACTAAAATTTCCAGTTTTCACAGTCGTGGTTTGTATTGTTTGTATCCAAACTTTGGCAATTTGTATTCTGATAGAACTACTGTAGAATGAACAATGGTTTTCCAATGTGCCTACAGCACACTTTTCCAAATTTGATCTTTTTTCTGCAGATTCTGTTAGTATGCCCTTAGTATTCATTTGTAACGTATAAATTATCGTTTGTATTGGTTTGCAACTAATTCTAGAAAGTGTGCTGCCAACTTGACTCTGGAATGCACGCCCCGGATTTAACTTTTCTTAACTGATTCTGTTAGTACTCAGTTAGTACTCATTTGTAATGCACAAATTGATGTTTGTATTGGTCTAGAAAAGCCACAAAACCGATTTGACTGGTTCCGGGCACTCAGAAAAAGCCATGTTCTGCCAACTTGATGCTGGAATGCACTCACCCTGTGTGGAGGCCCTTCTACGGCATAGGTTCCCAACCATGGTCAAATCAAAAAAATTAACGAAAAAAAAAAGCACGGTGTTTGGTCGAATGCGGATTCGACAGTGGTTCGCTCAAACACCCGCGGTCAAATCCAAAACAAAAAAAAAATTAAATAAAAAATAAAAATAAAAAATGGTGTTGGATAAACTCAGCCATGCCGACTCAACTGCATCTTCTACAGCATCGATCCCCCAACCACCATCAAATTCAAAAAATTATATGTAAAAAAACACGGTGTCTGGATTCGACGCTGCAGGAGGAATCACTTACTTCCTGGTCCAATTGGGAGCACTCAATTACCAAGTTCTTGGGAGCAAAGGAAACGTGGACGCAATGGAAAGATCGCATGGACGCAAGGTCGTTGAAGGTCAGGAAAGATCAGGAAAAGGTCGTTGAAGGTTGGGGAAGTCGTTGAAGGTTGGGGAAAGTTGTTGAAGGTTGGGAAAGTCGTTGAAGGTTGAGGAAGGTCGTTGAAGGTTGGGGAAGGTCGTTGAAGGTCGGGAAAGGTTGTTGAAGGTCAGGAAAGGTCGTTGAAGGTCAGGAAAGGTTGTTGAAGGTCGGGAAAGGTTGTTGAAGGTCGGGAAAGGTCGTTGAAGGTTGGGAAAGGTCGTTGAAGGTTGGGAAAGGTCGTTGAAGGTTGGGGAAGGTTGAGAAAGGTTGTTGAAGGTCAGGAAAGGTCGTTGAAGGTTGGGGAAGGTCAGGCAAGGTCGTTGAAGGTTGGGGAAGGTCAGGAAAGGTTGTTGAAAGTTGGGGAAGGTCAGGAAAGGTCGTTGAAGGTTGGGGAAGGTCAGGAAAGGTTGCTGAAGGTTGGGGAAGGTCAGGAAAGGTTGTTGAAGGTTGGGGAAGGTCAGGAAAGGTTGTTGAAGGTTGGGTTAGGTTGGGAAAGGTTGTTGAAGGTCGGGAAAGGTCGTTGAAGGTTGGGAAAGGTCGTTAAAGGTCAGAAAAGGTCGTTGAAGGTTGTTAAAGGTCAAAAAAGGTTGTTGAAGGTCGGGAAAGGTTGTTGAAGGTCAGGAAAGGTCGTTGAAGGTTGGGAAAACTCTGAAGGTCGTTAAAGGTTGGGAAAGGTCGTTGAAGGTTGGGGAAGGTCGGGAAAGGTCGTTGAATGTTGGGGAAGGTCAGGAAAGATCGTTGAAGGTTGGGAAAGGTTGTTGAAGATCAGGAAAGGTTGTTGAAGGTTGGGGAAGGTCAGGAAAGGTCGTTGAAGGTTGGGGAAGGTTGTTGAAGGTCGTGGAAGGTCAGGAAAGGTCGTTGAAGGTTGGGTTAGGTCAGAAAAGGTCGTTGAAGGTTGGGAAAGGTCGGTGACGGTTGTGAAAGGTCGTTGAAGGTCGGGGAAGTTCTTTGAAGGTCGAGAAAGGTCGTTGAAGGTTGGGAAAACTCTGAAGGTCGGGAAAGGTTGTTAAAGCTTGGGAAAGGTCGTTGAAGGTTGGGGAAGGTCGGGAAAGGTCGTTGAAGGTTGGGGAAGGTCGGGAAAGGTCGTTGAAGGTCAGGAAAGGTCGTTGAAGGTTGGGGAAGGTCAGGAAAGGTCGTTGAAGGTTGGGGAAGGTCAGGAAAGGTCGTTGAAGGTTGGGGAAGGTCACGAAAGGTTGTTGAAGGATGGGGAAGGTCGTTGAAGGTTGGGGAAGGTCGTTGAAGGTTGGGGAAGGTTGAGAAAGGTTGTTGAAGGTCAGGAAAGGTTGTTGAAGGTTGGGGAAGGTTAGGAAAGGTCGTTGAAGGTTGGGGAAGGTCAGGAAAGGTCGTTGAAGGTTGGGGAAGGTCACGAAAGGTTGTTGAAGGATGGGGAGGGTCGTTGAAGGTTGGGGAAGGTCGTTGAAGGTTGGGGAAGGTTGAGAAAGGTTGTTGAAGGTCAGGAAAGGTCGTTGAAGGTTGGGGAAGGTCAGGCAAGGTCGTTGAAGGTTGGGGAAGGTTAGGAAAGGTTGTTGAAAGTTGGGGAAGGTCAGGAAAGGTTGGGGAAGGTCAGGAAAGGTTGCTGAAGGTTGGGGAAGGTCAGGAAAGGTTGTTGAAGGTTGAGGAAGGTCAGGAAAGGTTGTTGAAGGTTGGGTTAGGTTGGGAAAGGTTGTTGAAGGTCGGGAAAGGTCGTTGAAGGTTGGGAAAGGTCGTTGAAGGTCAGAAAAGGTCGTTGAAGGTTGTTAAAGGTCAAAAAAGGTTGTTGAAGGTCGGGAAAGGTTGTTGAAGGTCAGGAAAGGTCGTTGAAGGTCAGGAAAGGTCGTTGAAGGTTGGGAAAACTCTGAAGGTCGTTAAAGGTTGGGAAAGGTCGTTGAAGGTTGGGGAAGGTCGGGAAAGGTCGTTGAATGTTGGGGAAGGTCAGGAAAGATCGTTGAAGGTTGGGAAAGGTTGTTGAAGATCAGGAAAGGTTGTTGAAGGTTGGGGAAGGTCAGGAAAGGTCGTTGAAGGTTGGGGAAGGTTGTTGAAGGTCGTGGAAGGTCAGGAAAGGTCGTTGAAGGTTGGGTTAGGTCAGAAAAGGTCGTTGAAGGTTGGGAAAGGTCGGTGAAGGTTGTGAAAGGTCGTTGAAGGTCGGGGAAGTTCTTTGAAGGTCGGGAAAGGTCGTTGAAGATTGGGAAAGGTCGGGAAAAATCACATGGTCATCCAGGAATTTTAATGACATCATTTTCACTTCCTGTAACGGATGCCTCCATAAACATTGCTTCTTCATTACTTGTTGGTAAGGTTAAATCGGTAATGTGGCTTCTCAGGACCAATACAAACGTCAATTTGAGCATTGCAAATGAATACTAACCGAGTACTAACAGAATCAGTTAAGCTAAGTTAAATCGGGGGGCGTGCATTTCAGCGTCAAGTTGGCAGCACACTTTCTAGAATTAGTTGCAAACCAATACAAACGATAATTTATACGTTACAAATGAATACTAACGGAATACCAACAGAATCTGCAGAAAAAAGTTCAAATTTGCAAAAGTGTGCTGTAGGCATAAGTGGACAGCACATTGGAAAACCATTGTTTATTCTAGTTCTATCAGAATACAAATTGCCAAAGTTTGGATACAAACAATACAAACGATGACTGACTTACTACAAATCTTTCAGCCATGTCTGCAACAATGCCCTGTCAACTATACGCACGTGATAACAAGCCCTACTTAATAGATTGAAGCAAAATTGAAGAGCTGGGACGGTCAAGCAACACCTAAAATGTGGTTCTTATCCCGGAGAACCTTGAATTAACTGTGTTCGTTTCAGGCATGATATCAGGATTTTTATTTTCTAATACTGAATATCTTTTTTAGTTGTGTACTATTTTGGTGTTAAAGTATTATTGTGGTGAAATCTCGTGAATAGAACAAGCTTTTCTGAATCTTGATTAGTTGGTTTTTTCTAACAACTCTTTAATTTCATGAAGTTCATTTTAAAATTTTTAACGATTATGTTAGGATACCTGTGGATTGCAATAAAGTGAATGATATATGTATATTCAGTTATTTTTATTGATTACCGTGAGCATAATCATATACTGTATATTTGAAACTGTCACGTCATTTTGCAACGCTTTGGGGTTGATTGGTTTGGAATGTTGCCTCGGCGGTACTGCAAGCTTTTCGTGCGCCGTTCGCCAGTTGGTGTCAACTTTCCATTGTAAATTTGGATTAATACTTTCAGATTACAAAACTATCTACAATTCCGTCTTACAATCGCACAACCAAAGCCAAGAAAATGCTATTCTATTCAATTATTTTTATTTGTAATTTTTATTTTCGTTTTATTTTATTTTTGTAATGTATTCTCTTTGAGCACTCATTTCCCTTTGGCAATTGGTACTATCGTTGAAGTTCTATCTTTTTACAAATTTTGTAGCTAGTTCTCTCAATGGTTCTACTCTGCTACATTATGCATCAATTCCATTAGAATGGTATACATTCTGGAAATCAAATTTGTACTTGGGGGCACATAGAAAAAGGTTTGCTTCAGAAACAAAAAATATACTAACTCGAAAGATTATAATTTTAGTTTTTATTCGTATTTGAGGCAAGCCGCACAAATGAAGTGGAGTTGGGAGTAACGCACGTTATGCTGTAAATTGGCTCAGTGACCACGAGTAATGTCTTTTTTTTGTTTGTAGATTCTTACCGTGCGTTTTACAAAGTTTTAAACTATCTACATCTTTAATGCTCTTGGTAAATTGTTTCCTATCATGAGCATATTTTACCCAAGGGTCTTTTTTGCGCTTTCCTCTTCGTGTGGTGGTGGTGGTGGTGGTAATGAATGCACTTGAGCTAAACTGCAAGCAAACTGCACTTTTTTTATATTTTGACGGCCGTGACTCTTAAAATTCCAAATCCTTCATTCCATTTTCACACGCCATTAGCATTTCAAATTATATCATTCAAATCTTCACGCTCATTTAGATGTTGGTAATTTGCATTTGCGGGATAAATCTGATGCGCAAAATTATCAATACAGTCGTTGTTATCCAATTAAAACACATCCGATGAATCAAGTAATACGAGTACAGTACGCAACAAATCGTTTTCTTCGCTTTCATAAACACCATTTAGCCAAAATCTCAGAATTTCAGGAGGCTTCTTTTTCCTTGTGAACATTGCACAACAGTGACAACAGTTTCCTTCCTCGGTTTTTAAACATTAAAAAAATCATAGAAAGATCAATTTCTTTTTAATGAATGTAAACTACAAATAGAAGCAGGACACTTAGTGTCACTTTTTGCAGAAGGATTATTTTCGCTTTTAAATTTATAATTAGAAAGTTGAGAGCACCGTTTATTTACTACAGTGCACTATGTTGAATATTTGATCAATGTCACAATCGAATGGTTATTACTCATAAAATGGCATTAAAATTATTTTTTTCCTTTTATTTCCAGGTAAAAGAGAACACCGATCCCGCATCAGCATCAGTTACATTTAACTTGTCAACAAATGCAGTTTCATCACCTACAGCAGTCATTAAGACAACTTTTCCACGTCCACAAAGAGTCCTAATCTCGTCAACACCGAGTATTTCGCAAATTCGCCCTCCTATGATTAACAGCAATAGAGTTATTCCAACCCCACAGCGGGTTCTCGTAACGCCTCGTCACATAAGTAACTTGGACGACATCCCAGAAACCCCGAAAGCAGGCTTCAGTAAAGCACTGCTAACTCCACAGCGGGTTCTCATAACGCCTCGTCACACAAGTAACTTGGACGACATCCCTGAAACCCCGATGGCAGGCCTCAATTACGGAACATCTTCACTTCAATTGAATCGAGCGAGCACGTTAAATAGCAATCAACTTTCAGCCAAGAGTGTTTTTTGTAACTCGACGGCCAAGAAAAATTACCCAGCGCCTCAAAGAGTCTTGACGACCCCTATCAAGTTAATTAAAGATCCGACAGTTGCCGCTCTTAATTTTGATACACCCTCGCCCCAATCAAATATGCGCTGCACAATGAGTTCCACTTCAAAATTATTTCGAAATCTTGGGCCAAAAGTAGGCAGAATTGATGTTATGCCATTTGCACTCGACGATGAAACTTGTAATGTGAAAAGCCGCCGCGTGGAGCGAGAAGTAATCGAAGAGGCCAATTGTTTGGTAAACGAAAGCTTAGAAGAAATGGAGGATAATGAAAGGTGAGCAGGGGTGAGTGGTGGAAAGGGGAAATTCGGAAATTGATTTCTTAGATCGGGATTTCGGTAGGTGTTAGAAGAGTTAGACGACTGATTTGTCTTCGTCGTGTAAGTCGTTGGTATTGAACCGTAAATGATTGATCTATAGTGATTCGAGACAAGGTTATCTGGACACACAAATTACTTACGGTCATTTAACTTAACCGTAATTACAAATAACGGTTCAGAAAAAAAGTTACCCGAGAAACTAATGGCATTGGATGACCCGAATGGCAATGCAACTCGTAACTCAGGTGTTCGTGACCACCTCGAGATTTTTTTTTAAACCAACTGTTAATTTTATTCTTGATGTGGCATTTGATCCATCAGTTCATTTTTACATCTTTTTTATTTTATTGTAGTTGTTGTTTGAAGTCATTAATAGACTACAATGCGACCTCACGTGACGAAGATGGAAGTTTTATATTTACCGATGAGGAGAGTAATAGTCCAATGTAAATGTTTTTTATAGTTACTTTTTATAAGGTTTTTGATATATGTTGTCATACTTACAGAATTATTCATGATAGATTACCGGTTCACCAAGAAATTATTGCAGAAGAAAGAACGACGAAATTAAATGATAACAGCGATGTTAGTGCGGTTTTGTTTGAGCAAAATCTCCAGTCTAGAGTTGAAAAAATGATTCAAAAATGGTAATATAATTTGCTTTTTTTTAAATTGATTAATGCTTTTGCTCACAAACTTGCAAGAAAATAAATATTGGTTACCATAAGTTCCTGTGGGACCCAATTAGAGCGCAATGGAAAAATCACCTGGGCATTGGTGCGCAAGGAGCCAGTTTAATCCCCGCCCACGAATTCGTTACGGCACAGATTAGGTGTTTCGTGCTGCATTTCGCAGAAATTGTGTGGGGGCAGCACCGTGGGTACTTGTTTAGTGTTTTGAATCTAAAGCCTTTTATTTGCACTTTAGCGTGAATGGTTTTTTTGTTAGTGTTTGAGATTGGTTTCTATGAGTGGTAACAGTAGGCTACTCAATATATTTTTCTTTATTTCATTTTAAATTGTTTTAAAAATATATTTTTTGCTGATTTAATTTTAGTGCTGCGCAGATGCTACCGAAGATTATTAGTGATTTAAAGAGGAACATAGGACAAAACAGATCATATACAGTATGTACGAACGAAACAGAACAGCGAATTAAGTGAGATTTTATTTTTAATCAGGAATTAAGTGGAAATTATATTTGGTTAATTTTTCAGTGATGGATTAGGTAACAACATTGATCCTCTTCTTACATTGGTCGAGCATCATTTGACTATTGAATATCGAAGTAATGTTGTACCGCTGGTCAATTTCAACAATACCGTAATGCAATGAAAATAATACTGGGTTTAAAATAAACGAATAATAGAATGGGAGACTAAAAAGTTTTGTTTTTTACAGTTCTAGCAATGTGAATAAATTACTTAGTTTAATTAGCCTTGGGACTACTAAAATGGTTTCTCCCAGCTGAAGTTTATTTTTGGTACTTGTATGAAGAAAATCTGAATGGAAAAGAAAGTGATGAAGACAAACATATCTGCTGTATGATCTACGCATGGTGTTATATGAACTTTGTAAAACTCAATTTATATACACATAATTTACTAATTCGATCATGTAGTGAGTATGCAGGCCCGTTCCTACCACATGTCGATAGTGTGTTTTACACATGGGGTGCCACCAGGGTGACATTTTTTGTTTGAAAATGCATTCTTTGTATAACGTAGAATTTTTTACCTGAATTTATTTTTCATAAAATGCTTTTGTGAGTGCCAACATGACCAAAAACACACGAGCGGACAAGGGACGGGCCAGGCTCTAGGCACACGTGGTCAGAGCTGAATTGAATTGCTCTTTGGTCACTGGAATTAGCACAAGTGTCTCCAAATCTGATGCTCCTCTTTCTGATTTTGATAGTCTCCTGAGGAGACCATCAAATTAGGATTAGGATCGACTCTGGGCCTGTTTTATTGACCATTGGGCTAGTATATTTTAACAGTGACTGTATGGTACGTACAAATCTCGCTAAAAAATAGGATACTGTATTATGTACAATAATAAACCAGGTGTGCATATAAAATATTGGATTGTGATGTCAATTTTACTTTGCTGCATACCTTGTGAAAACTGGGAAACTTTTGTTTTATTTACATTAATTGTTTGTAACGTTATATTGGATTGGTTCTGTAATCAGAGCCAAGGTTGTACGAGTTACTGTAATTTGGTAACTAGTTACCGTTAGAGTTATTGACGTAGAACTTCGTCCTAAGAGGACAGTCCTTTTTGGCGGAAATGTAAACCAGCAACGGAAATAGCCACTGGTGCCAACCCAAATTGTTGGCAAACCTTAACATAACCACAAGCTCACAAGCTCACAAGCAAACCTCACATTGAGAGATGGTGCTTAAACAACCCGGGAATCAACAATGTATCGACAACATGACCCAACACATTTCTTACTTCTCCAAATTTGTTGAAAAAATTTGCAGGAAATTAAGAGAAGCTTCATAATTCATAATTGATGTTTCCACGCCCTAGTACAGATGTAGATTTTCAGTGTTATTTCTCTGTGAATGGGTTCGTGTCTGGCGACTTATTTGGAATCTATTTCTAATTTTAATTTTTCTTTAAATGATTTCGGTAAGACTCATGTTCCTCATGTTTCTAAATTTGTCACAATATCTTACGTGAGAACTAATACATGTAAAAACAATAGGATGGAAATTTCATTTTGTAATTCTTTTTTATTATTATTTATAGCAGCGAAGCAAATCTGATTCTAAATATGCCCTAAATATTGGAGAAACCACGAAAAGAAAACATCAACTTCCAGCTACAAGTTATAAACTTCAACATTAATACACACCATTTCTTAAAATATCCAATGCAGATTACGGATTTGTCGAATTTACTTGCATTTTCATGACAGCAGTATTCCAGTCCGTAGGATTCATACAACCGCACCACTACCAAATGTCGCATCGCAGATCGCAAAACGCCACATTTTCCGATTGACTCTGGACCAGTAATGAAGTCTCATTTGTTGCGTAATACCTAATGGCAGTTCACCTAGGTAAAATAAAGACCCAAAAACAAATGTCCTTCAAAAATAAGTGTCAACTTCCTCGTAATATCCAGATTACTAAAATTATATTCCATGGGCTCGAAATGTACCGGAGCAAAAAAAACGAAAGAAAGAAACGATCCGTTTCGTGAAATTATGGAAAAAACCGTTTCGCTTCGTGGTTCAAATTGTCGACTGCATGACACCATGAAAACGATTTGACCATGTCGACAATCAGCAATAACATTAACAACCAACAGCCACCATGAGAGCCGCCCACACATCTCATCCAAATCCACTGATGGGGCAAATGCCCAAGGAGCGGATTTATACTGGGGCATCCAATACTGCATCATTTTTTTCAGAACTAAGTTTCAGTACTGGATTTTTTCAGAACCGGGATCCGGCACCGGGACAGAGAAAAGTTTCCCCGTATCTCTGCAAAGGGTGCTAGATACCAAAAATCAATGAAGCTCAATTCTCATTGAGTCAATACATTTCTGACACTTTTCATTTTTGGCCGATTTTGACCATTTTCCCGTACAAAATTAGCAAAAATCGGCCAAAAAATAAAGTACTGGAACCATGGTGAACCGATGCGAGTATTGCTCGAGAATTAGTGTTGATGAAAAACAGATGTGGGAATGACAAAATAAAAAAAAACGGAAGAATTTCATGAATTGTTTGGTGAATTGGATGCTGATGGGTCGAACTTTGATGGTTTTTAATTTTACGGAAAAGCTATTTCCACCGACATCGGTGAAAATAGACACCATGGGCTATTTCGTCCGATTTCTTTCAAAATGATCACAGAAATTGGTGAAAATAGACGCATGGGCTATTTCCACCGATTTTAGTTTGCTGACAGCTGATCGGATGGTCAACGCCTTGTCCTGGTCAAGAGTAGTGGCAGAAGAGGTGGGGGGCGAGGTTATTTGCACCAAAATGTCGCCATCAGCTGTCAGCAAACCGAAATCGGTGGAAATAGCCCATGCGTCTATTTTCGCCGATTTCTCTGATCATTTTGAAAGAAATCGGTGGGAATAGCCTCAGCCTTTTTTTAATTCGGGGGATCGGCTTATAAGAGTCGCTCATTTTTAAGTTCAACTAGGAGCGGCCACTTATAAACGGCTTGGTTTATGGTCCAAGTACATATATATGGTATGCGTTATTTTTTTAAAATATGATTACCGTACCGCCTCGTTTAAACGCCCGGGCGTTTAAATTTTTTGAGCCGCTTCCCCGGCGCCAATTTGAAACCCGGCGTTTAATTGGACCGGCGCATAACCAAAAAACCGCTAATTTTTCGCAAAAAATGGCGTATTTTCTGCAAAAAATCGGTGATTTTTGGGGACCCAGCGCTTATACCGGCCTGGCGCTTATATACGGTACATTTGTGGCGACGACTGCCAGGCGTTAAAACGGGGCCGGCGCCTAAGTGAACCCGGGCGTTTAACCGGGGCGGTACTGTACCTAGGTTGTAAATTAGCCCAGTAGCCGGTAATAAAAATTTCAATTTCCTATCATCGCAACTTGCTGTTACACAAAACAATTTTGCTTCTTGCAGTCACATCATGCAGGAGTCCACGCTACTTACTTAATTTAACCTAGCTTCTAGCAAGTTCACCATGCGATTTCATAATATGGTTCATTATTTCAATTGAAGCATACAAATCATCTAGGATAATCAATCAGATGTAACATTTTGTCCAGTATGCATGTATTGTCCTGTAAATTAATATAAAATTATTATAATCTTTGTGCTGAAAAAACTGACTTGACACAAATTTATTCAAAATTATCGGATTGCACACTTACTGTACAAGCTCACTTATTTCTCAAAATGCATCCTTTTGCAAGAACAAATTGATAATTTGTAAATTCAGAAACAAATGATGTGACTACCTGAAATTATAAATGGAAATATTACAATTAATGCTTTTCCGTAACAAACAATTTAATATTCATTTGTCAGTAAATTACAGGTTGAAACTCGTTTTAACCAACAGACTAAGGTAAAGTTTTTAAAAATAAAATTTGACTATGCTAAAATTTTTATTTAAATATGATGACCAGGTGCACTGCATTTTACAAGTCTTGTCCTGCTATTTTACTTTTTGTCCTGCAATTGTGCTGTAATTTTTAAATGCCAGAGTTTGAAAACATGTATACAGTCGAAACTCTTTATAACGAATCGCGATATAATGAATTATCGATATAACGAATTGTTAAGAATGACTTGGTTGGTCAGCCATAGAACACCATGTTAAATATTTTCGTTATAACGAATTTCAATATAACGAATTATTCGTTATAACAAACAAGTTTTCAAGTGCACTGTAATACCAACAAGCCCTCATTATAACGAATTTTCAAAACTGATCACATGACTCACAACATCCTATACCCATGTTAGGAACACATTTAGAAAAAATAAAAAAATTTCTGTTTTAAAATGGCTGCCAAATAAAAAGAAATTTTGATTTAGGACAAGTTGAACATTTTTAATGCCATTAACAATGGTAAGAAGCTATCAATTGTACCGGGTGGCCCACATAAAAGCGGCCCCGTAATATTACATACACACATTTTCGGGCCGCTTTTATGTGGGCCACCCGGTAGCAGTTGAGTTTAATTTGTCCGTTTTACAATTTCAACAGTTTTTAAGAATCGGGATAAAATTAACATGATTTTATGAATAAATAATGTTGTTTATGATGAAATTTTATTTTTTCCAGCTAATTCGTTTTAACGAATTCTCGTTATAACGAATCGATTTGTCCGGTCCCTTGCGATTTGTTATAAAGAGTTTCGACTGTATAACTGTTTTACGTGTAATTTGCTCCTAAGTTTATCATTCTGAATAACCTTGCCTAAACCTAAGTCGTAATTTTAAACCTAACCTGGCCGTTACACAAGTAACACAAGTCATCCTAAAAATTCAAACACTTCAGATATAATTAAAGAGTCGAAAGTAATTTATTAATAAATTGTTTCAAGTTCAAATACAATTCAATATTCACAAAACTGTGAAGGTGAATGCCCGACTTCCTGAGTGGCAGACTATTGAAGTGATATTTCCACAGGAAAAGTACCTTCATTATAATTAAAAAATCACGAGAATAAAATTATACAGTCAAAGCTGCGTAGCCCGGACATAGCACCGACCGGACAGCTGTGTGGACCGGACATTTTGGAGGTCCTGATTTGGTCCCAACCTATTCCCAGCAATACTAAATCCCCTCTCCCATCCGGACAGCCTTTTAGTCCGGACAAGTTTCTAGGACCCGTCCTATGTCCGGGCTACGCAGCTTTGACTGTACCTGGGATAAATTAGTTACGAATCTACAGGATTTCTGCCGGGACCCAAAATTAATTTTTCACAATTAAAATTTAGTCAATACGAGGTTCCACTTATGTCTAGGGTAGGAGAAGCGACTACTGTACACACCACGGACACATTAAATTTAATATGTTCGTGTATTTAACCTACATGCTTTCGGTACTGTTTTGAAGGTGTTGCAATGTAAACATTGGAGGCAACGAGATGTCATTAGTCAGCTGTAACAAAAATTAGAAATTAAAATGAATTCTAAACAATATTGTAATTTTTTTATGATTCACCTACCATACATTAAACACTATAGATGCCGTTGTACCAAGATTGCTTTCATTTCAGACTGCATATTTCGCATCAGTTAGCCGTGAAGCTAAAATAGAAAGATTATCGTCAGATTTTAAACAACATTCGTGATACATACACAACATCGTATAGCAAATAAACGACTGATTCTTTGCAACATCACAACAAAAATATTTTGTCATCACTCATCACAGCTCGTCGAGCCCACAAGAAGAGGCAAAACAAGGCACCAAGAGCCATCTATTGCTAAAACATTAAACCATGAAGTTTCACTTACTGCACACTAGATGGAAAGTAAAGAATGCAAAACACATGAAATATATATTTAAAAAAATAAAAGTTAAATAAATAAAAGTTGAACTGGTTTATACAGAACAAAAACAGTAGAGACCATTCCTGAGCATAAAGAAATGAAGAAAAATAAATAAATATAAAATGTTGAAAATGGAAGAAAAAGAATATTTTTTTAAAAAAAAAGTTGTACTTTATTTCATTCGAATTAACCCGAAAATGTATCGTTTGAAAAGTTTGCCACACCCTAAAATGAAAAGGAAAGTAAATGTTGTCGACACTAGAACTCCATAAACTTGTCAGGCTAGGCCACCGCCATCGCCATCGCCAGTCGCCACCCACTGGCACGATTAGAGATGCTCATACGACGTCTCCATGGTAACTAGTGAAACAAAAGCCTCATCAGGATCATCTTCTTCATCCACAAAAGAGTGAATGTGGGTGGAGAGGCCAGCAGCAAGTTGCACTGAGTGGCAGACCATTAAGTCTTATCAGCAGTGGCAAGACGGCGCTTTCGTCCGCGTTGGATGTTTTCCAAACAATCGGATTCGTCATGGTCCCTGATCTTATAAATCCTGGCTACTGCTTCCTCGCCACTCTCTCCTAATCTTAAATGCAGACCATTATAATAATTTACGAGTATAAACGGAGGCATCAAAGCTGTCCCCGCGTAATTGTCATGGCGTTTTCAAGTATTGATCATTGCTCGCACAATCGTCAAGCAGCGACCAACGTTCTTGTTCTTTTTCCTTTTCCCTTTCGTTCGCCACGCACTTGAGATGGAGCAGCCTAGGTTAAGATTTGACCAAGGATGGCGAAGGATGGCAGTTGTAATTAATGGGCGCCATGTTCAAGGATAAATTTTTGACCTAGACTACAGTCTATGTTGTCAGTTACAAGTTTAATGAGCAACATCCTTCAGATTGCTTGAACAAACATTACTTGTACATTCTGCTGCTGGCCACAAACAACGCGAAAAGTTTGCAGGGCCTGTGAAATATCCACCTCATCATTTTGCTAATAAAAGCTGCTCGCTAATAAATGGGTTATTTAGGTTGAAAAAGATGGTGGATGGTAGTGCGCATCACTCACACGTATGCAGCCTACATAACCCTTTGACCAGATAACATGCAAACAAATGGCTATGTCAACGATGTTTTATAGAGGCGAATTTTAAGCTCAGCTCCTTCCACAACTCCAAGCTGCGTCTCGTTCGTGGACGCTGTAACGAGGCCGAGAACATGTTAAACGTTCAGTGGGGCGAGCATTCTTGTTTACTACACTGCACTGGCCTCAGCCAGCAACGGTGATGGATGGGCATTATAAGCCTAATTTAGGCCTCGTTGCTGCACTTCGATGTTGCGCATAATGTGACCACAGAGGCAAGTAAATCACTCGCAATAGCACGACCGCGCCAAAATTCTCATGCAACGCATGGATGTTTATAATTTTTGGAAGGAAACTGCCCTCACACACAACATCTTCCCCACCTCCCCTCCCCACCCACTCACGCACCAGCCAGCCAGCCACCCCTTTCCTTCCTATTGGCAAGATTGCTTTGATAAATTGATTTATAAAGGAGGACGCTGGCATGCAACTAACTTGAACTATGAGTCCGGGATTTGAAGGTATAAACGAAGACGGAGCGAAGATGGAACGCCAGGTCATAAATTAACGAGCAAATTTTGTGGCTCGCATCTTGCTCATCCATCTGGCAAATGTAGAACTTTGCAATCCTAAGAAGTTGTTTATCCACATACGCTACTCGTACATCTTAAAAACACGAACCAAACTCGACCGCTTTATGTATACTCTTAGAAAATTCTGTCACTCAAAAAGAAAGTTAGCGTATAAAATTTAAAATACACTTTTAGAAAAGTAAAATTAAATTTGACATCACTAAAAGTCGAGGTCAGTTAAATGAAACTTTCTTTTTAAAAGTTGTAAGTTTCCAATTAGACGTTGATAGCGCCTAGTCCCATTGCAAATCCCTCGCACTTAGATCAGTGATGTTGTCACTTGCTTCCATCCAACAAACAGAGCTCACTGACTTCGCAACATTAACACGACACGAATAAGTTGCAAGCAATGTTATTTACGCCATTCTCCAAGCTCCCTTAATTCCCCATCTTGAGCCGCCCTTGCGAGGTCGAACAACCGAGGTCGTTCACGCTTCTTAGAGCTGTCATCAGATGGCGCGCCTACACAAGCGTCGCTTGCCTTTGCAAATTCGCGCAGGAAGAAAGAAACGACTTCTTGTTATTAAACTTTACTGATCACTTTGTGAGTAGAATTCAGAAATTAATTTTAATTTCATTTCAGCAAACGACAAGAGGAGAAACCGTCTTTCCTTCCCTTCCTCGTGCGCTGCAAACCGATATATTGCATTGCCTCGCTGTGAAAAGTCAGTGACAAATTTTATCAATCAGCTTCAATTAAATGAAGCAAATCCAATTAAAAATGTAAACAACAATGTTACGCGATGGTCGAAGACGAAAGAAGGGTCGAGGAACGCGCCACTTCTCGTGTTCATTAGTGTTATTAATAGAGTTAACATTGAGAATAAATGGGCAGGCGGGCCGAAGGATCGGATGACACGGGCGCCCACGAATTGACAGAGACTACTCTTCGTGGCTTCTCTCTCACTACCCTAAAGCTCTTCATCTACTTGACATTATTTCGTATATCCGCACAACATCTATTAAATACATGTATAATTTACTCTATCTAATTAATCATTACGTGACGCTAGACATGGATACTGGGTGGCAATATGATAATTAAACCAACCTAGTTGATCGATTTTGATGGAGTAGGTTTTGATTACTACAATATTTTAAATTATTCCCACATCTAAAATGTAAAATATACTCTCTTTTTTTGCTAGTTCGCCTCATACATCCAATTATAATAAAATAAAATAAAATAAAATAAAATAAAATAAAATGCAAGTAAAGTTCACTAAACTAACTCGTTATTTAATTAAGTTACTTCATTCAATATTAAAGCCAATTAGTTTTGGTGTTTTCTACGTTTTGTTGATGAAACTTTGCGTTTTAGTTTTGATTTTCTCACAAACACTCTAAAATTGTAGTACGCTAACACGTAAATCAAAAACGCCGCCTGAGTGAGCTTTTCTGTACAGCACTGACGCCGCGTGGTGAAAGCAGTAAACTGGCCTCGGAGTATTGCGAAGGGGCAAAGTGGCACGACAGATAATTTGGATGTTTACTAGAGACAATGTAAGATATCGTAATGATGTAGTTTAGGCGTGATGTTGGCCAGAAGTCTGACGAGAGACTCTCTCATTGCAAATTTATTGGCTACACTGAACTGAACAGTTGAAAATCTTATTATCAAGAAAAGAATTGAGGTCACAGATGACTGTCACATGGTAAGAGAAACCACGGCCTCTCAATTATCTCTCTTGCCAATGAAGTACGGATGGGGGGAGGGGGTCAGCTGAAACAAATTCAATTTCTTGAGCGGGTTAAGCATCTAAGCCACTCGGAACACGTTCGAGACCAATAGAAAGACGAGGGGTGCATCACTCCAAATGGACTCATTAGGAAATTCGAGCTGGTAATTAACGCGCCAACTTCTGATCTCACTGCAAACTGCAGCTGCAAAGTTGAAGTAATTGCACCACATTCCGCTTATCGTCGGGCAAAATGCAGTCAGAATCGACGTCAATATGCGAATCTTTACATTGACACCAATGCCAGCATAGATCATGTATCAAGTGTGAAAAATACACAGAAAATCGATGGGGCCACTTGAACCGGAGATAAGCCAACTGGATTTCCAACCAATTTAACGCCGTTCACTCCACAATTTATCAATCACGAAGTAATATTATGCGCGCGCGCACAATAAAAGACACTTTTCCGAGATTTTTTTTCTTCAAACAAACCCTCGCTCAAAAACACAACTTATTTACACTCATGAACACTAATTAAAACTTGTGCGCAAAGACTTAAAAGACTGACACTTCCACACAACAGCAACCCAAAGCGATTTCAATTAGCTAAGCTGTCTACACCACCCCATCACACAACATGCCAACAAGAGAGACTTAAATTAAAACGTAAGACATTTGTACGGAGATGACTGCGAAAAAATAAAAATTACAACTTTAAGATACATTCGAGTCCTAAAACTCTTTATACTTTATACTAACCTAAAAAAAAGAAGATTCTTTTTACATAAACACTTATTTCTAGCTTTCTTAGTCGACTCTGTCTTTCTTCCTTATCATTTGGAAAGTGGAGGACGGATGTTTTTGTCAAGAACAGACGGCCTTCCATCACGCCCAGTGGAGCTATTGGTAATTAAGTTAAAACTTCTGGCAAACAAAATGAGGAGTGAGGAAGGGAGAGAAGCTAGGATAAGGCCGTCGCCATTGCCATCGACTGCCCTGCAGTCAAATGAAGTTCGGTAGTTGTTCTCTTGCCATTTTTTTTCAAACCCACCATCAAGCGGACGGCGCGAGTGATAAATAAGACGCGATAGTTGAGATTAACTCCAACCGCTATCCCTCCGATAATTTATTTCATTGGCAATGAAGGCGCAGTACTAAATTAGTTATTTTTGCTACAGTGATCTATTTAATGGAAGGTAAAACAAGGAAAGGCTAAATCAAGTCGTAAATGTAGCCATTTGTATGCGCGAGAGATTCAATTCATCTCTGTCTGATTCTGTCATTCACATTACACTCTTCTCAACAGACAGAGAAACAGAGAAATGTGTGCGACCGAGCACTTGCTGCGTTTAATCACGTTTACTTTTCACAAGATCTATGGCTCAAACTGAGTTTGGAAGCTTTATCCCATCCAAAAAAAAAAACTCCCAACACAAAAAAGTGCAGAAAACTTTGCATCTAAATAAGAATGCATTACCGTAAAAAAAAGTCGAGTGAAATGTTGTGTAAATCGATCAACATTGCCATGTTTTGTTTTTAAAAAAATGTAATACGCGTGTTAAATTCACCTTTAGTGCTTTACGTTTTAATAAAATTGGTAAATGGTTATGATTTGAGGGAAACGATACATTGAAGCGTCTAGGCAGACATAACCGGCTGAGACGAGAGAGAAGGGAGGAGAAGCAGTTGGCAGGAAATTCTCGCATTACTATTTCGATGCTATTAACACGCATGGGCGTGCTGAATTAATTTGAATCTCCCATCATTCCCCGTGAGATTTGCCGTCAATATCCCACGAGTAGGCAATGAATTTGAATAATATACACTAATACCCGAGAAAAGGAGCAACTGACATTAGAAGCGAGAAATAGAGCGACAATTGGCAATGGCACCAAATTCACATCACATTCCAAACTGAAAAAGAAAAAGATTTAAAGAAAAAAGAAATGTTAAAAAAAAAGAAAGTATTTGTTTTATGTCTTTTCTCAACGTATTAGACTGAAAGCTCAGCAAAAGTATCTTGTAATTCTTCACGTAACCATCGTTACATCCCCTTTCCGTTTCTCGGAAGCAGAAAACTCATTGAATTTCTTCCATATCCATGACACTGTGTCAGCAAGACATCTGCATCGGTGCGACCATTTGAATAACGTCACGGATTTAAACTTTTGCACGTTTGAGAGGGAAACGAAGCTGCATAAATTATATCGTAGATATATCCAACAAGCACATACCACGTACTGTAAACTGTGCTGGCGAGATTAGAGGATGCGCTTCAGTCATTTGCATTTAAGTCGGCAGCGGCCGGGGATGGAATGTGGGAAGGGGGAAACGGCAGGGTATGGAGTGTCGGCGGCACCACTTGTCAATACGAGGCCGATGAATTAAAACGCGAGGCCGTGTTGCGTTTGCCTGTCGGCACCAAAGCGAGGCCCACAAATCACGCAAACGAACGACGGGAATATGAATTCAATAATCTCATTATATGGAAAAGGCGCAGGTAGAAGAGAGGGAAGCGTAATTGGGGCCGATTATCATCCAGTTGGAAGTTTGAAGGGAGGAATATCAATAACATAGAGCCATGACAACACACATTTAACTTAGATAGCTGCTGCGGCTGCCTCTTGCCGCTATCCAATACAATGCAAGTTCCTATTGCATAACATTTCCGCTGGGGCCACCGTCAAAGATATGCAACTAGCGCCCCCCCACCCCGGAGGAAGGCAAACCTAACCCGAATATCCTCTCGTTTATATGCATTTGTAGAACCAAACAGGTTTAAGACCTATTGGCTATCGGTGTGCTTTTCCTATTCAAAGAGTTTAGTGTACGCTTTACAAGTTGTTTCAATATTGAAAAATTATTCCGCGCCGACACACGGAGAGAGAGAGAGAAAGAGAGCCAACATCCCCAGCTGCTATCAATGCAAAATCCCGAGAAATTGCCTCCACATATTTTCGAATCAAAAATTCTAATAAAATTCAATGCACAGCTTTAAATTCGTAATAAATACAAATATTAACCAACAACTTTTAATTATGATTGCACATTAAATGCGTCTCATAAATTACCAGTGGGTGGTCAGTCCCTTTCGTTTTTTATATATTTTTTATTAATGACGCTCATGGACCCTGACTCATTCTCCTCTGTTCGTCCATCATCAGTCATACACGAATGACTTTTGAGCTTTTCATCACATGAAAGACCTATCAATCAGACATTGGGTGCAGCAACCTCATGCGGTTGCACTAATCGTCTCTACTTTGCTTCACCTACCACTCTCCCTTCATATCCCACCCATCTACTCTTCCTTGTGAAGCCAATGGACCTCCCACCTCGGCCGCAAAGGGAGGAAAGAAAGATACTTGATATGTGATCAACACTATCAACTCCTGTTTTCATACACAACACCGTCAATCAAAAATTATTTAAACAATTTAAAGAACGAGGAAAAAATGTAAATTGCCATTAAAATTAATAGAAGCCAAACGTTATTTTCGTATTATTTTTTCCGGCGCATTTCTCAGTGTCATCTGTCTGTACTCGCTCAGTATGCTCCGAACGTAAATTGATGTGTGGCACAAGCCGCCTCTTTCTCTCGCTTAGGCAGCATAATTAGCCCGTTTGCATGCACTGCCCAGGATGAAAGGAGGAAGGTAGTTTTTTAGGAAATATTTCAGCAGGGGTATAAAAGTCAACTTTACGGCACCAAAAAAAAAGGTTTAAACTGAAATAAATAATTTTTTTTTAAACAAAACAACAAGAGTATATATATTCTTCAAAACTGCATTCGTTTAGTGATACGTTGCCGTGTTACATCTGCATATCGTTATTTGCACGGTGGCAAAATGTATGTGCAGATTTCCTCAAGTCTAAAAAGTCATTACGCATCAGCATACTGCTTTGCTGTAAACTCACTTCCCCTACATGACATTCATCAGCCTAACAGACAAACTGCGAAAAAGAAATTCACCCCCGTTAGTAACACATTGCGCACACTTGAATCCGCGCACGCGAGAAATCAATATCAATCGGCGTATATCGTATTAAAATAAGCATATCGTGGCAAATGGAGCGATTCAAGGCTAATTATAATCAAGAAAATTAAATTGGAAAAGCAATGTTGTAGGGAGGTCGCGCATTGTGTATTAGGAAAAGAGCAGATAGAGAGTGGAAAAAAAGTGTCGTTTATGACCCGCAGTCGCAGAGCCAACTCGGTGTGTTGTCTGTCTCTATGGAAAAATCTCATTTTTCCCCATCTGATGTTCCAATCAGACGCAGCTCCAACTGAAACCCACGCACCAGGTACATATCACGATAATAACACTGACTTGTTATGTCTGTCTCCCTGCCTTTTGCCCATCGTCTCTTAAAAGATTTTCGGCAACAGGCAAACTTTTCTTTCATGAATATATTTTTCGGGGAGGGGTGGGAAATTGCATTTCTCTCAGAAGCCCGTCAGCCAAAAAGAACATAAAACGACATTTTTGCACACCACATGCCACGCACCCAAAGCTGATTGAAGACACTTTACTACTCAAGTGTGACTGCTAAACTTTTTAAAATGTTCTCGCTCACCAAAAAAGTTTCCCAAATTTAACTTCCGTCTTTTATCACCTGCTTGCCAGAATGCCAGCGGAAAAAAAAGCACGTCAAATATCTCTCCTAATCCGTCACTACTTTTCAAAAAACAATTTAACATTTCTTTTTTTTGTTTTCTTTAATTCCACAAACATCAAACATCCTCGCGATCTATAGAGTACAAGCAAAGTTTTCTTCGTCATTCTTTAATGTTTTTGGCGCGTGCATGAGAAATAACCTCGAGAAAAGCTTGCACACAAAAACTCATCTCATATTTGGCATGCAATCTTCACTCTTCTCTGTCTTCAAATGATGGTTTCATCTCGCTCGCTTCATATAGATGGCTTTTTTTTTTTCCTTTATTTTTCTTTCAAACATAGTCTACGTCAAGCCGATGGGAGCTTGACGAATTATTGACGTCGCGGTGCTCCACCCTTCCATCTCCCCCCTCCTATCCTCGTGCTCTCCATTCTACATATCTATTCTACACACATGCCTGACTTTTCTGTTTGAGATATGAAATATGGTGCATGTGTTTCATTTGTGAGAAACTGCAGGTCTATGCCAAGATGGAAGAAAAAGACACTTGGCTGTCTATAAATGGATCATTCCATCCATCACAACGAGCCTATCCGACAAGGAGATTAGCAGTCGAGGAGACCTCCACACTGCTAATATCTAAATTGATGCATGGCTTTTCATTATGGGTGCCATGTGGAGCCCAATAGCAGATCACAATTATATTCCCTGGGTACACTACACAGCTACATATACTACGAAAAGACAGGCAGAGCAAAAAAGGGGGAGTGGGGGGAGGGAGAAGCATTGAGTTATCCCCTCTCCCCTTTCTCGTTTCTCAATATCGGACGGAGCCGGTTAGGAGACCGAGTAGGGAGAAAGGGGGGAAATGGCCGCCATAAATTTGCCATTTTTATGCATAATGAGGTAGAAACGGTGACAATAAATCAGCCATCGCTCAAAAAACGCCCCCGCATGTGTCTGTCAAAGCCGGCTCCCTCATCGGCATACAGACTGGCGTCTGCCGACCTACGATTTGCATGGAAATGAATTCACAAACCTCCCCGTTCCCGTCACCCACACATCAATGAACGCTGATTACACACAACACACGCCGACCGATGATGATAAAGAAACTAATAGCCCACATAAAGATTCCATCTATCAGCTTACCACCCTGTTCAATAATAACGCAAAAAATATTTCCCATACACAGCAAACTCATTTAAATTCAATTTGTACACAACACACTTTTAGGGTTAAATTAAAATGCCGAATACATTTTTTTCTTTAAAAAAAAAAATTGTTTACCGTACTTCGTACGTGATTTTAAGTTATCAATGCCAAACGTAATTCAATAAAATTATTTAAGCATAAATATATAGGCCTATATATTGCTTTCTTTGGTCATGAATTGTTGAGCGGGAGCAATAGCAAGACTTCTGTCATTTTGTCTGACAGGAAAAGAAGAGAATTATGAATTTTGGCAGCTTCCAATGGCCTAACTGGTTTTATCTCTCGCTGTCGAGTTTTAATGGCCCCCGTCTCTTACCTCCCACTGATCCTCCTCCCCACTCTATCCCCTTATTCGTCTTTGCTCCACTCGCCTGACATCAGATTTGTGGCGTTGTTTTGATGCCATATTTCTGCCATTTACCCTCTTGCCGCGCATCTTCCTGCTCCCAGCCCGTACCTCGAGCTCCACGTGCAGGAAGTGATGTCACATCGAATATGTCATTCAAGCGCGTTGGCGATACACAAACCGTATAGTGGCGCTATCTGGGAAGAACCATTTGAAGCAATGGCGACTTGTGAATTAAAGATGCACAAAAAGCAAAAATAATCGATTAAATTCTGCACAAATTTGACGATATATTCTTTCTGAATTTTTGCTTTCGGTTTTTTTTTCTTCTTTTTAAATGTAACAAAAAAGTTCATGAATTAAATATTCCATGCATTGTACATTTGTAAGAAACTTTCGCAAATTAGGCATTACATGACATATTTTTTTTTATCATTCAAGGGAGCATGGCTCACATGTGACAGCACTTGAGAAAAGGCAAATGCGTCAAAATGGCAAGCGTGCATTCATTAATCATAACAAAGTAGGAGAAGCCGACCCTGCTAAAGTTAAAGTTAGCTGGCTTGTGTATCTTGCAAGATGATTGTGATGCAAACAAGAAATGACCCGACCGTAAAGCGCCGGCGCACTCCTCTCTTCTCCTCTCCGCATCATGCACGTTCCAGCATTGCTATCGTGGGACATAGCAAAGGGTAGTAGTGATGGTCGATAAGTGGCACGGACACAAGTTCGAAAATGCAACACTGGTTATTGATGAATGAATAAATGGGTAAATCTGGCACAAAGTCAAACACGTGACGAGAAAAACGGAGATTGCGACGGCTTGTTGATGTTATTGTTTGAATAGAATTGATTTAGTTCGTCTGCACTTAATTCGAATTAACGCGATTATTTCTACGCTTATATCCAGAAGGAATGAAGAAAGATGAGAAAAGAGAAAGAGCACCGAGCTTTGTTTTCCGACATTCCTTGATGCGTTAATTTTTCTCGTAAACTATGAGTTTTCCTTTTTCCCTTGCGAGACGTCTGGCGATGTATTACTGCTGCACTTTTCCTCTGAGCTGCTTGGATGGAAGAGGATGATAGCACAAAGCCCGTCGCCCTTCTCATCTACGAATTTATAGACCTAACAAATAATTTGGAAAACAATGTCTCCGCAGGACAACACCCACCCAACACTCAACTGTAATTCACCGACGAGTCTGACAACAAGACTGATTCACTGCTCACATCCTTTTAAACGAAGTCAAAGCACTTTTCCTTTCTACATTAAATTACAAACATGCTTTACTTTAAACATCTTGTCAGCTTCTGTCATAATCGTCAGATAAATTTATGATTTAAACATAAAAGCGCACCAAAAATGCACAATCTACTTCAATACAAAAAGCACAACCCTTTCAAACAAACTTTTTTAAATCTAAAAAATATCCAATTTTTTCTACATTTTTCATATCTTTTGATAATAATTAATAAACTTTCTTACTTTCTTTTTTTGCATTTATTTTTTCCATCTTAAATTCAAAACAATTGTCCATTAATCTATGTGCATGATTGTGTCTATTTATCTATTAGTTTTATTGAAAGCGGTTAAGAAATTCTTACTTCGCACCGACTTGCAGTTTGCTAATGAAACTTTTGCACACACATCCCTCTTCCCTCCTACTCACACACAACTCATCTGGTCGGAAAACGGCCATAACACCTTCTCACAGGCTCAGGGTTGGGAAGGCGCACGCCAACACAGGAAATGAAGGCAGTGTTCACAAGCGCGCCAACTCCCCCATTCAGCATGAAATATGCGCCTGTTGTCACTCATCATTTAAATGCTAATGTAAGAGCCCATACCAGAAAACGGCGCGTGCATTATAAATTCCACCACCAGACTGCAACAGCAGCATCGACGACTCTCTCGCTTACGTACAACTCACTTCTCCTTTCTCTTTAGGACTTTTAGACGAATAAATTCCCATTCAAATAAGTCGGCAACAATTTCTTAACATTCCTGTGGAAAGCAAGCAACACTGTCCCGGACGCCATCAACACTGCCATTACCAATAAATATTCGCTTATCTCTATTACAAAACTTTTAACGACTCAACTGGTACGCTTTTTAAAGAAAAGCTTCTCAACCTATTACATCACTCTAGTAATAGTAAACTAAATTAATTTCCATTTCAAAATTCAAACTAGCTCATATAAAAATTATGGATATGAGCAGCCATTAAGGCATTTAAATAAAAACTCGTTTTGGACAATACGTAGTTGGGTAGTTGGGTCCTTCCTTCCTTTCGTCTCCGCCGGTGCAAGGTGAGGTAGGAGTAGGCGGAGGGTGACATTAATGTTCTCATGATGTTTCTTCTATTGTCGTTCCGTGCGCATTATAATTATATTAGCAGCATTTTCATGTAATCTCAGCCTACATTTCTATGCAAAAGAATGCTATTCCCATAGTCGTTTTACGATGCGACCATGAGAGGGAATTGCAAGCGAGATGAGGGGAGCTTTATGTAGTCTGCACTACTGGGCTTGGTGCAAGAAAAATTTTGTTGCCAGCAACATTGATTGCCATTAATATCTTAAAAATAAAAAAGAAATCATTAATTTTTACAGCTCTTCAAACACCTTTTTTTGCTTCTAATTTATAACACATGAAGCTAAGCTACTCTGTAGATATTTTAATGGTTACTACGAATTGAGACCCTTTGGGAGCACACTGATAGATTTAGGTTTAACGTCTTGTCTGATTTCCCTGCGCTCACCGACCAAGCCAAGGAAGGAACATTTTGCCGTAAATTGGCGCCAACTGTGTGTTTAATCAGAAATGATGAAGTTAATCAAGCGGGACCGAGCGGGAACCGCCTGCATAAATCAGATGGACGGCGAATAGTGTGTGAAAGAGAGAGCGAAAGAGAGAGAGAGAGAGAGCGAGAGAGAAGGGAAAGAGGAGACTAGAACTCGCGAGCAAGCGTCTAATGACCCAGCATCGGTGACCACAATGGTGACCAGAGGGGGCCTTTTCCAATTGTACCTACGGCCGACAACCGGCAGGCCACTCGCCTGCCCGCTAGGGAGCGCTCAAAATAAAGCGGTGCCCCTGCTTTCCCCGTTGGACTGTGTGGTCGCACATTGACCCTAGGGCCTCTTTCACACATGTGAAACTAACAAATTGACCTCGAGAATTAAACTCTTGCAAGCCACCTCCTTCCCCATGCTCGTCACTTAGACGACGAGATAGTCTTGCCAAGTTTGCTAGCAAATTTTGCCATAACTTAACTCGTTAATGACCACTTTTTTCCCCTTAAAGCTTCGGAGAAATGAGAGAGTTTTGCTGAAACTATTGAGCGCCCCCAATCGATTTGATTCAACAAAAATTTCTCCGTGGTGTATCAACGGGAAAAGCGAAACTAGGCGAGGCAAGCACTTTAGTGCCAATCAACACTCACCATTCAATAGCTGTCACTTTTGCTATTGAATAAAATGGTGGCGAAAGAGGTTTTGAGTTACACCTGATGAAGAAACAATTTGTCACGAAGCAAGAAAGCCGAGCTTGTCGCGCTCAATCGCAGTTTCGTTTTTTCCCCTCTCTTCCGGTTTATTTGTCCGTCGTCCTGAAACCAAGTTCGATTTTTGCAAGAAACACACCAGCTGTCACGTCAAACACATTTCTAAATCCAAATTAATAAACACGAAGCGCATGCGGAACGACATGAAAAGCACGCTCTTCTCAGTCGTCAAATCATATTCCGCCTCACAATACAGATTAGACACGCAGACGACATTTCTCCATGAATGTGCGAAAAAGAAGTGCTAAAGACAGTTTGGCAGCTTGCTGTCTCACTCTTACCAGAGACAACACACTATTGCTTACTCTTTCACTCGAGCGACATGTTGAAGACGAGTCTGACAGTAATTTTCTTTTCGTGCCAAACAGCTTTTGAAGGCTACTCAAATTTAACAAATACCAGATAACCAAACGTCTACTACTTTAGAAAAATAAATTTAACAAAAATTAAAAAATAAAGTTAAAAAAATAAAATAAAATGATTAAACGTAACAGTCGTAACACACTTTTAAAGTACGGCAAGTTGAAAAGTTTTGATTAAAAAAAATCAACTTATTAAACTCAAGTTGGGTTAATATATGAAACTTTGATGACGGCGCACGACTGAAAGAAATAAAGAGAAGGGGTGGAAGAGGAGGTGGTACAGTGCCTCGTCGATTTCAGGCGTTCGTTATCACTACTTTTCCAGCCCCGTCTTGTGCATGAGAGGCAGAGGCGTCGGGTGATGGACTGCCAATGCAAATGACGCTCGCATCCGCCAACCGTACGTCATCCGCGAAAAAAAGGAAATTTTCTTTTAAAAGAAGAGGTTAGGGGAAGACCGAGTGTATGTGCAGACCATGCGACGCAGCGTCCCAAACGCGTCTATTTGTATGCATGCGCAGAGAGATGATCGCCTCACAAGAACGCACTGTCTGTCACTCATGGCCGCAATGAGGGCCATTTGTTTCCAGGCCCATCAAATTCTTCGCCTCTGCCTTTGCATTAATGAGAGAATTTCCTCTTCACATTTTTCTCAAAAAATAAATTAAAGTATAAAATTCTTTCCAATGCACACTGTATAAAATAAAAGAGAAAAAAATAGAAATAAAGGAAAAAAAAATCTCGTTTTTGCCCTTTAATCTAGCAAAGGAAAGTGAATTGCACAGTAAAGATAGTGCAATTCAGCTCACTGTGTTTTATGCCACCTAGGAGGTTAATCATATTAAAGGTAGTAATTATGCAAAAGCAGTATTTAGTTTCGTACGGAGAGAACAGAGTAAAGGCCGGTGGCCTCAGGAGACTAGAATGGATGGATTAAGAAGAAGACTGTGTGTATCCTGTTCAAAAACACGATCTGAACAAACAGGGTTGAAAGGCGAGAAAATCCTTTGATTCTGCCTTCGTGCACCCCACCAATTCTCTTTCGAAGTCCGGTCAAGCTGACCAAAGCCTATTTGAGCCCTGGTCATTTGTTCTTAATGTTATTTAGACTAATTCATGTTTGCAATGCAAATGGATTACGTGGCAGTCATCATTTTTAAATTGAGTAAGAAGAAATATCAAACATTAAACGAGCGGCAGGGAGGGTTGGGGGCGTCTAAATTCGTCTTACCCATTGATTTTGCATTAACAAACGTCACGCGTGGAAAAGAGGAAGCTCCAACACAAGTATTGAAGGGGTCGCATCACACTCGCTGCTTTCGTGCGTCGGGACGTTGCTCATGATATACGAAAGCAGTTACAAACACGGCTACATTTTTAAACCTTTTCTTCCTTAAATACCTGCAAGCACGAAAAAAGTAACTCCATTTGAAAACCAATTCCTACAACAATAAAAATTGAGTAAATCGGCAACAAATATTCTACCCCATTCTGTACATGTACAGAATGCTCCTTACTTTGATAAACTTCTCCATCTAAAGGCGCTGGTTATTGAGGAAAAGAGACATCTCGTGAGGAGGGAAGGAAATTTTCCATCATTCTTTTGACACAATATACTGTACCAAGTTACGCGACACATTTGTGTACAAAAAAATATCTTTTCTTCAATATTCCTATTATGTCCGGCCAAACTCAGGTACAAGTTTGAAATAGTCAACATGTATACTTTGAACACGCATTGAACTTCGCTTTTATTCCCACCTTTAAAGACCTTTTCAGGCACTTTTCACAAGAAATCGTTTTCCTGAAAAGAGATTTGATGAAATCAACATTTTTTTCATACAGGCTTGAATGCTACATTGTACTATACGTATCACGATTTATATCTTACAATAAGTTTTGAAATACAGCCTTATTCACATCTTTCAATATGAAACTCCGTAAACAAAAATGAAAAGTACAATTTTTTCTGCGTTCTTTCCTTTCCAATTACAATTATGATTTACCACATTTTCTAGCTTTGATGTGTTAGATCCATCATCCATTTGGAAAATCCAGTGATTGTTCGCACTATAGAGATAAAAGAATGCAGTTATAAATTACAATTCCTTGGTTCAAGGTTCATCCGTTAATAATCACATTCATTAGTGTTGGCCCCAAGTAATAGGTGTAAAAAATCTACTCATTATTTGTATTTTCGTTTCTTTACGCATTGCTGCCAAATGCGAGGTAGCCATTTTGATACAAATGAGCCACGTGACTAAATTGTAGTGTTTCAAATCACCACCAGATAAGTGAGTTATAAAAAAAAATAACACGAAGATTGTCGGGGAGGAAAAAACTCATGTGAATAGTTTGGACTTTGGAATGGTTTGGAAACAAACAAGACTTAAAAGTTACAGAAATTAAAAATAACAGATTCCGTCGAGCCGGATTTGAACCAGCGACCTATGGATTCCTAAACTACGCCGCCTACAGTCCACCGCTCTACCAACTGAGCTATCGACGGATACAAACGCAAAGTCTGAAGGTTTATCTAAAAAATTCTCAAAACAAAAATATGAGATTGAAAGAAGATAAGAGTTGGCACTTGTAGGTGAATTACCAGTGTTGTACAAAATACTATTTTGAATATACAATTTTATTTTCAAAATACAAAATACTATTTTATTTGGTATTTTCAAAATACCTGTTATAAGGTATTTTCTAAATACTTTGGTAAAGTATTTTGCAGAACGCTGTGCATGACCTTATTTTATTTTGATCCAGATGTGGAAGTTTAACCGCGATCATTTAAAAAGTTGCTAAGTTGATAAATATTTAGTGCGAATAAAAAACAAAAATCAAACAATTTTCATGATTTAAAGAAACAAGTAAAATGTTTCAAGTATTTAAAAAAAGTAAAAAGTAGCCTCCGTCGAGCCGGATTTGAACCAGCGGCCTATGGATTTCTAAACTTATCTCGCCTACAGTCCACCGCTCTACCAACTGAGCTACCGACGGGCCTATCCAGAAAATGTAAAATAGTTACTTAAATGTCAAATATATTTTAGAATTGTGAATTTTCGTCAATAAACTTCAGATGTTAAATATAAAGTTTAAAAAATAAAAAATTAAAACGTTTTTAAACATTAATTTATCTTTACAAGCTGATGTTTGCTTTTATTCCAACGAAATTAATATTTTTTTTCAATAATTATTATATTTTAAAATTAATAAATTTTTGAAATTATTATTGATGCCTAAATAAATTAAAGTTTTTTCTGTTTATTTAAGCTCTTTATTTTCTAAATAAATACGAATCGAACGTAAGCAAAGGCGTATGGTGGTCGGCGTTTTCCCATCCTTACCGCTCAAAAGCAGGAGGCAATAAAATTTTATTGAAAAGTTGTGTGCGCGCGCGTGGGTGTACATTTTGGCGCTCATGCACGCGCGATCAATGCTCCCTCTATTGACGGATGTTTTGCGAAGCGATTATTAAAATTGATGCAAACATTTTGTAGATCGCCGTACATGTGGCTTGCAATGGAGATGGAGAGAAATAAATTCAAAACCCTTAAATTATTTCATTTTTAGAAAAGAAATTTTGATATGATATTTCATATTTTAAAAAAAAAATCAAATTAAAAAAAATTAAAATTAAAAAGAAAAAAGACTTTTTCATTTCTTTGTGTGGATTCTTTGCGATGTAGCAAGATGTAAAAATAGACATGTGAGAAGTTTGCCGCTATCGGGAAAATCATAGTCTACTCTAGACGATGATAGAACGATCATAGTTTGATTGGATTTGGAGCATCCTCCAGCATCTTTCAGATTACGCAGTACGATCTTGTGTGAACAAATTGTCAACTCTTGTGACACAGCACTTGTTCTTATTTTTTATACTCCCACATGCAGTATTGCAGCTTAAACCTGATGAAATCGAACTGTTGGTTGTAATATGCGAAGCTTCCATTTATATTACGAAGGAACACAAGCCTTGCCATTTATTTCCATCAATCCCTCGTGGAAATTTTTTGCCATTCGAGCGTCGGCAGTGCCATCGCGCGACGATTGGAGGAAATGCGTAACGAGGTTTCTTTCCTGTTGCCAAGCGATGACATTGAATTAATGCTTCAATTCGCTCGCTCCACCGATGAGGATCCGTCTCCTTCCAATATGCAGTAAACTCAGATGAAGAAGCGCCCAAGTCTCTTTGCGTCTCTTTGCCGCACGCGCACCGCACGTCATCCCGCACCCACCGCCAACACCCATCATCATACAACTTCGTCCCGAGAAAAAATAAAAAAAAATAAAAAAAAATAAATTTGCATGGTAACTTTTTTATATCCAATTTCAAGATTACTTGCACAAAAATAAGAACACATGCAACAAATTTGATTACACACTCAATCAAATTGCGCCCCATTTCAACCCACATACTCATAATTCCAGTTTCAATTAAATTTCTCTCTTTTGTCGCTTTCCCTTTCTTTTTGGAATGCTCTCGGGTCTTGCTTGGCGAGATGACGACGGACGTTTAAGAGTTCAGGAATGCTTCTCACCCGGGTCCGTCTCAGTCGGACCAGTTAATGCAGGCTAATCCATCTTTTTACAGGGTTGGTGTTAGCGCGTGCATGGGCTACGCTTGATCAGTTGAGCGCTCCACTCGGCACTAGTAATTATAATCTAATTATGCGTGGCTAGCGAACTCTAGCGATAATTATTCTCTGGAAATGAAGTACAACTGCTGAAATTACTCTTTTTCATTGCTCGTCCGCATCAAGGAGTCGACGAATTTCTTGCTCGCGGCACGAGGGTGGGTCTGATTTATTCTCATCACTGCGCACGCGCTGTGTCACGAAACTAAAGCATGCAGGCGGGGGAGGGGGAAAAGAAATGAATGAGAGAAAGGGGTGAAGCAAAATATTCCAGATATGGCCTATTACTCGCTAATAGTCGGCGTAGAAAACCAAAAAATGAATGCCTACCTTCCCTTGAAATTTGAAAGTCACACGATGTTACTCATCAGTAAAAAAAAATTAAATTTAAATTAAAAAAAAATAAAATAAAAAGTTAGAAAGATTCGCCGACATTCATATTTAATTCGCGCGACTAAAAATATTAAGTGGAACTGGTTTCCAATGCCGACTTATTTTTTCTTACACATGAAATCAAATTGACATTTTTCTAGCTTTTAAAGTTGCAGCAGCTTTTCTTTGACGTTTTTTTCCGCTTGTGCTGTCCAACGTACAAGCCTTTGTTCTCTTTCCTCCCGCTGTTGCTGCTGCTGCCATTGAGACCATCTGGTAAATGTTGGATTTTATGGCAACATTTAAAAGCACAATTCCTTCATAAATCACCCAGTGGACCGTTATTATTCAATAATCTCCATTTCTCTGCCTTATTTTCCCTTCCTCCTCAAGTATTCTAACTCTAACACTTACAAACTTATAGATGGTTCCATGAATACTCTTGTAAATTAAGAAATGAAATTCTTCTATCTACTAACCATCTTACCGTCTACACTATGCGAGCAGCGGAGAGCAAAGTGAATCAACTAACATTGAATCGTACAAATTAAACATGAATTTTTTAACTAAAATTTAATTACGTTATCCAATTAAAAAGTTGTAATTTTTATTGCAGGATCGGTAAAGAAGCGCATTTCGTTGATTTTATTTCGTTTCCACGTATCAACAGGTGCAGAGAATCTACTAATAACAACATGTCATTACGCCATGCAGAGAAGAAGTGCGACGTGAGTTGCAAATAGAAAACACACGTTGACGACTACGGCGAGGCGTTGAACGCAACAGGAGCAAGAAGAGAGAAGACTTGGAGAGCATTCGCTCTTGTAAGTTTGACCGTCCATCACTAGAGGGAGCCAGACTCGCCATATTATCTCCGAGTATCAGGCTACTTTTATTAAGACTCCAATGAGTCGTAAATCAACGGAGCCTTTACTAAATGCGTCGGTTAATGTTGTGAAATATGAAGGATGTCGACGAAAACCAATGCCACGACGAAAGCAAGTAAGATACTTTCACCACCCTCACCCGAGTCTCATCACACTACCTCAAATGCACCTCAATGTAGCTTCACGACTCACGAGGCATCTGCAAAATTCCTTTGCTACCGTTTTAGCTTAGCGACATCTTGTATCAGAAATCATAATTTAAGTTAGCAGCCCGCATCAATCCTGCGAGACTTAAAAATTTAATGAGATTAAAAATAGGAGAAAAAAATCACGTGAGTGCCTGTTTTAAAACCACTTAATGAATTAGCCCCTTTTTATGCTCCTGAATCAATACAAGCCGCAATAAAATTTATTTTTTGACAAAGAGGAAGCAAATATAACTGAACTATGAAGCCATTTTGTTACCTGTTAATGAGAAAGAGCAACTCATTAGAGTCTGCAAACAGAATCATAAGGAAGTACGTATTAGTCGCATCAGTTAATTGAAAACGAAATTCTAATAGAAAACAGAGTTTTAAAAATATGTAATATCGAAATTGTTTTCTTTTTGATTCTTGACGAACCGTTACGTTTGTAGCGGGATCCACTTGTGCCACCTTATTCATGACCACAAGACTATAATTAAAACCCCTGCTTGGAGTCTTAAACTGTGCAATGCATATTGTCTATTAAGATTGAAACAGATCCTGTCACCTGAAATGGGTTCCATAATTCTTTAAAGCGCACCAAAAAAGAGAAAACTGAAGAAGGATGTTTTTTCTTCTTTCCTATTTGGATAGATAAATGATTAGAAAATCAAAAATTAAACAAACATAAATTATTATTATTATTATTATTATGGTAAATTAAATATTACCTGTCAGTGTCAGTGTTTGAAAGATTGCATAATTTCATTAGAAACTCTCTTTATGGTATATACGCCGTGTAATGTATAGCAACAAACATTCTTCAATTCGCGTTATCGTGATCTCGACTTGAAACAACAGGCCAAGCTCGGGCGAATCATCAACATTTCCTCTTGCTAGACCTATATTCCTCAGCGTTTTCCGGAGGGATGAAATGTCGAGTGCAAACCTCGACGCAACGTAGTCGCATGTCAGACTACATCTTGGATAATAAGGGGTGCATTCGAATGAAGACAAACGCGTGAGGTTCTGATACAACGGCCGTTATTAATTGCACCGGAAAGAAGGTCCCGTGTCGCGGTCACAACGTCCGGTCGACCTCGAGGTCACGCTGGAAAGGTAGTCAGTACTCAGTATCGCGATTGTTCGCTAACGCATCTCTGTAAATTAATATGGCAGCAAGCGAGCTGCTTCTGATTTTTATCTCCAGGCGAAAGGATGGCAGGAATCACTCAGGAACCGGAGAGATGTGTCGCCAGCTCCCAGTACGACACTTGAAACTGATATCTGGTGAGCTCCATCCGTGCAATCGGACGGAGATACGGACGATTGGAGCTGCAACTGGAGCGACGTACAGATAGGCGCATGCCCTTTGGCTTAAAACAACAAAATAACAACAACGAAACGATATTATGCAAAAGTAAAAAATAGAAAAATATAGAAAAAGCAAAAAGTTGGCTGCAGTACAGAAATGAACAAGAAAAGTTACTTGCAAATGCATTACAAAGGGAAAATTGAATCGGAAACGAAATGGTCGTTTTGCATTGCATTAAATTTTTTGAATAAAAAATGTGAGACCATAAATTTAAAATTATGCTTACAGTTTGTATATTATTATTATTATTATTATTATTTATTATTATTATAATCATTATTATTTATTGTATTGTTATTATTTTATGTATATTTGATTATGGTACAATTACATACATGCAATAGCGATTTCGATAAAATGATAATAATAACACAAATTGATTTGAAAATGCCAAGCTGACATCAATGTCATAAATTACCTTCTCCGTCATAAATGAATGCTGAAATTAGGCGTGATGTTCAAATAGGCACGCTTCAAAATTGTTATTCAATTTCACTTCATAAATGTTTAGGACAGCGTCACAAAATAACATGAGTGAATGGAGGAGAAGCGAATACAGCAATCGAGATGCACTTATACAAATTAATCAAAACGTTAATGCAATAAAAAAAAAATGCTCACTTTGCAACATCCATTTTCCAGTTAAACGTGTCTTCTTAATAAATAATCAAGCCGGGCTCAATAAACGCTCACTCATACTCTTGACTGATTTATAAACTTGGAGTGTAAACAAGGACGCATGCGTTTATGCCCCTAATAATTAATCCAAACACCAGTGGTGTGTATAATAATCTCTTCATGCGTCAAGTTTATAAGTCAAAACTAATTTCGCCAGCACACGTTTGGCATGGATTACATTCCTTCAAAAATTTATAAACTCCCCAAATAGAGACTCAATTTGAGAGATGCCTGCACGCATCTGGATCAAACCAGGATTTTTATTGTCACTCAAAAGATACCGATGCTATGTTTGGCTGTTGACAAATTAGGTTGGCGCTCATGTTGCGCAAATAGATAGCGCTTCAATTGCATAAAAATGATACGTACCACGCGCGATAGAATATTAGCAAACATCTTTCTAATAGTTTATTGCCAGCGCGAATGCGGTATGCACATTTATAGCGAATGTTTAAATAACAAATTGTCCGGGCTGAATCTATATGTCTGTATATATGGGCAATGCCATCCATCAAAGAGAACTGCAACAACCGACCATATAGATCAGAATGAATGGCTTCTATGTTCAACACGCACTACACACTGAAATTTAAATGAGCACACGTTTTGATCAATACTTTTGGCTGGGATTCAATCAGTATTAATTTGAGCTGTCTGCATCATGCGAGAATGAATTTCAAAGGAGGAGAAAATGAAAATTGAAAACGACTCTCCCTCATGCATTTATCACTGAATATACCTAACATTTATTCTTTCCGCAAATTCTCTAACGCGTCATACTAGCAAATGGAACGAACGGTGCGGGCTAAAGGTTAAACAAGACTAACTCGTTTATTAAACTCTAATAAGCTTCTCTTACCCTCGTCTTTCCTTTTTCTAAATTAGCCTGTTTAACTTGCAGTAAACAAATGAATCAAAAATGGCTTATCTTTTTATATACTGCTCAGAGTTAACAAGTCACTAAATGAAAACACAAAAGTAATTATTTTACCCAACTACTCTATTTAATCCTGTGGGATATTTTTACCCATCAATAATCTCCGGTACATTAAATGTCCCCTCATTACAATAAAAATGCATTTCAAACTTCTTTCCATGCTCAGCACAATGCTCGTTGACTGAAATTATTACCGTTGTAAATCGGTTCAGACTGATGACTTTCAACTCATGTAAACATTTTAACGAATAGGCAAAATTAGAAGTTTTAATTTAATCAATTTGCAAAGTTACTATGTTGGAGTCATTCTTACCTTTAATAAGCAGAACAAGAAAATTCATGAAGTAACCCGAGCTAGGGTCTTGAGCTACACGTTCGTTCAGCAGCATGTGGTTTTCTTGAGTAAAACCGGAAATAATTTATTTTTCTTCTTCACATCAAATACCGGCCAGGGTTTACCCACATATAATCCAAACATGAATCTCCTAAGAATGGAAAAATTAAATTACGTCTCTTCAAATGTAGCACATACTTTTTAAAAAAAAATATTCATTTACAACAAGCAAAAGGATTTGAAAACCAAGGGCCGTAAGATAAAGGTCAAGTCTTTTAATTTCAACAAACTCACTAAATTTATTTCTTTTCTGACCTTCTTCTTTCCATCTTCCACTTACTTAAAAGATTTGTTCCAGCAAAGATCTACTACCAACTTTATTCACTATTAAATATACATAAAGGGCTAATATTTAAGAACCCCCCTCATTAATTCCCTTCCGAGTTTTTAGCCTGTAAATAATTAAAATCGTTTCCCTCAACCGCCGACTAATACTGCCGACTTGTACTGCAACATCAAGATAGATAACTTTAGCAAAAACAAAAGCTTCAGAATCGTGTCTTATTCATTTTGCTACGTACTGTACACCTCTTTTGATGATGTTGAGCAAATAGGCCTGTAATTATTTTTGCACGCACACATCCCAAAACATTCTGCCGAGATAATGGGCCAGGATGCAAGCAGACGCGTGAGCGCGAGCAACTGAAATGAGTCTCTCTGGGCCTGAAAAAGGTTTCCTACTTTGCGTACTAACAACTATTTTTCTCCTTCGTAATTTTGCAATATTTTACAGTAATGTGAAATAAAATCAACATGTGACATAATTGTTGAAAAAATAAACAAGCTTATCATCATTTTTTGATTTGCAAATCAAAAAGACATATAACAACACGAATATGCTTGAGGGCTGCGGCCTTATCTTCCAGGGTTCCTTCCGCAATCTTAGCCCTCTATCGGCACCGAGTACTCGTTACATTGAGACGTCTTTGTCTCTCTTATCTGCATGCCACCCTTGCGTCAATGAATGACCGGAGACAAGTCGACTGAGAAGTCGGCCTCTGGCGCCCGCTGCCGTGTACATGTTGCATATCTTTCTTCCATCGCATTTTTGCATACTCTACCCTTCCCTTCCTTCCCCTTCCCTTTTCCCATACTTCTGTACAAACATTCTTCGTCCAATTACACGTATTTTTTTTCTTATTTCCCGTTTTCTCAGAGAATTGAATCCATGATCAATCAGTCGCGCAGAAAACTGATAACGATTCTCTTTTATTGATTTTGTAGCATTTTATTAGTTTAGAATATTAAAATATTAATTTTTAGAATTTTCTGTTACAAGTAAAGTATCGGTGTTGATGAATGTAATTAAATCTCTCAATTACTTGCTTAAAAAAAATACCAATTAGTAACTTTTTGAAACATAGAAGCATGGATCATTAATTTCATATTTCTTCTTTTATAGAGAGAAAAAATGTTCAAACTTTGCTTCCACATCATTCTCCACATTAAACAAACTCTTTCTTTTACTTTCATAAAATTTAAAATTTCAAACTGTACAAATAATAATAAAAAGTTTTAATGTATTTCTTACCTCTAAAAAGAAAAGAAAAGAGTAAAAAAAAGCCTTAAATTACAAATAAAAAATTAAAAGAAATTTTTTTTAAGTGCTCCATAAACCATAATCGTATGTAACTTGCTCCGGTCACATGCTTTAATCTTACCTTTGTCAGTTCCTTAGCTTACACATTTCACAATCAATAAACCAAGCTAGAAACTCATTTTCAACCTATATAACGGATTTAGAGAATAATTCTAAACTGTAAAAGGGAGAGGGGTGGAGAAATGAAATGAGATCGGTTTTCGCTTGGTAGAACATCAGTTGCTGTTTTGCATCAATCAGTTGCCCGATTGTATAGCAAATTAAGACTGAAAGCAGCGCTTTTACACCGCAACTGTATTCTTTTCGTCTCATATAAATTTGAGAATAAAAATTACACTCGAACCTACTTCATAATAAAGACTAATCATGTCCAATGCTAATTTCATTTCAACTACAACAAATCCCAATTTTATTTATCATCTGAGCAAGCGCAATAACAAACAAGCAGTAAATTAACCAACAAAATACAAATAAGGCGCACAAGACAGAAGAAAAAGACGAAGTTAAGTAGCACTTGAAAAATAGAGAGACTTAAGGTTTCAACGAAGGCGACCTGCAAGAGAAGAGCATGGTAATTAAAAATTAAATGGCTGTTAAATTTTTACGGTTAGGCCCATACGGCCCCCTCTATTCTTTCCTAGCTCCCTTTACATTAACAATCTTATATACATTCTCTCATCCGTCATCTGGTTAATGGGTGGCACCACACTAAATCTTACTCTTTTTCTCTCGACCTACCTTAGGAAATGTAGCGTGAAACGAGAGGCAAAACTCCTTTGAACACCAAACAAAACTTAATAGCCAGTCAACTCTTGATTCTTTTTACAATTTTACGCTATACAATTTTTTCTATTCTATATTTAAATGAAATCGAAACGTTAGAACAATCATTATAGGCATTTTGGGCTGCGATTTTAACTTTACTTTTAAAGCAAAAAATTAAATTAAACTAAAGCAAACAAACGAAACGAAACGAATCTTTCTGCGGAGTCCGTATAGAATCAAGAACGTAATTCTTTTCAACTTGGTTGAGCACAAGATGGAGTTGCCCTTGGATGTGTTCTATGTCACAATAGGGCGCCCTTCGCTTCAGCTGATGGATGCCCTTGTTTGGAGAAGGCACTCACCGCTTTTGATTTGCCGGAGACGGAAGCCTGCCTACCGGGGTTCGTGGCCCGGAAACTGGGCTGAAGATCCCGACTCCCACAAAACAATAAGGAGATCAACACCGTAACTCACAGAAAACACTCCTCGTTCACCCATAATTTTGTCAGAAAAAAAGCAACCCGCCCGTCCAATGACATTCAAAATGCGCGCTTCTCTGCAAAACAACATAAAATCCCATCCTTTTTCGACACATCAAAAATGAAAAATTAAATTAATAAAAATTGAAACAGTGTTTCTTCTTCTTCTTTTTTTAAATTCTCATTTCACATCACAAAACCGCTATTAATTAGTCGCCATTTTTTCACCATTAAATTTTCCCGTCGTTCATGATCTCTTTTCTTTCAAAGATTTGTTGCGCCGAAAATGTTCTTTTCTTTTTTACCATGCACCATTTGAAAGAAATTCTCTAGTCCTGTCAACGGTTTCCATCTCTGACAAGCGAGACGCGTGGTTGGAGGTAGAATGAGAAGTCTTCAGTGTGGCGGAACAATTGTGTTAATTTTTGTTTTGTTTTGTCGTGAGTAATTAAAAGCAGCAAGCACCTCATTTCGTAAGCGTGGTGTGGCTGTCAAGTCGGGAGACAGAGAGCGTCCCTCTCACTCTCCCCGGCACCCATTCTTTCTAACTCTTAGTTTAGTAGTGGTGTTGTCAAAATAAAGCCTGGTGGGTGCTAGCTCGCTTTTATTGAATTCAACCGAGCGAAAATAGTGTGTGACAAGCTTTGTTTTGCACCACGTGTAATATTTGTTGTTGTTTGTTATCTGCTCACCAGATTCCTTCCTCCTACTTTGCAATTTTCTCCTTTTACCATTTTAGACAAGTGTCAAATTTTTTCTTCATTCTCTGTCACAAATATTTATTCGAAATGAATTAGCAAAGTTTGTTTGTTTGTTCAAATCAAAATGAATTAAGATTACTCTTTCCATACGCACCGTACCAACAGGCAAAACACTACTTTTTCATCATTGTTCTCACAATAGGATGAAGCAGACCCCCATAAGCAACTTTCAAGTAAAAAAAATTTAAAGAATCTCGCTTAATTATTATTCTCACAATTCTGCTTGTCTCCTGCATCTACTATTGAATAAGAACAAAACGAAAATTGCTTTTTGACTTTCTCCTCATCACTGCATTCAGTGAATTTAATTTACGCACTTTTAAAATATGTAGGAAGAAATTAATAGTTCAAAATATCTAATGTAATACAAAATATTTTATTTACGGTTTGCCGTTTAAAGTGCCGTAACAGCTTTTATAAAACTGTAAAAATAATAATAATAATAATAATAATAATAAAATTATTATTATTATTATCATTATCATGAGTCTTATACTTGCTGTTTTACATTTTGGTTTATGGGAAACCAAAGCGGTCAAGTTGGCCTTCATCTCGGTGTTTGCTCTTTTCCAAAATCATTCAGTGTGAACTGGTTATGGGTTTGTCGACATAAATTTTCTTTTTTTTTATGACATCATTAAATCATCAGCGGACGGCGGGAGAGAAATTGCAACTTTGTATGAAGAGTGCGTCGATCTTACTTTTAGTGTTAGTTGTCTCTTAAAAAATAAAAAGAGAGAATTTGTGGCCTCAATTTTAAGAAAAATGTTACGTACCTGAGTACCTCATTTCTAACTAAAACTATTTTTTTTCTAGTCATGACAAAATCATCAATGCAAATTAGACGCATAAACATTGCAATTACCATTTGTATTCAAAGATAAATGGCAAAGGTCTTGACTTCGCTTGTTCCTGACGTGCAAACCAATTCGAATGTCATTTTTCTAGTTTTCTAGATTTCTAGATTTTTGCTGATTTCTACATTAACGAGACCACTAATTAAGAATAATAAAAAAAAGAAAAGATTATGGTAGGTATAAGCATTCAGCGCCATCTTTTGGTAATTAAACCCTATAATTTTAAAACAACATCCCGTAGTTGTTGATTCATTTCTTTTTTAATTTAAAAATGCGATTAGAAGTCGCTGCCAGTTGTGCACTGCAAAAAGAAAATTTGCACTTAGATTTATTAGTTGTGGACAGAAGAAAAAATTTATAAATGGATTTGCATTTTTTCAAGGCAAATTCCTTGACTGAATGATGCGCATAGCAGAAAGCCTTGAGTTTAAATACCGTATTTAAAAATAGCATTAGTTGAACAAATCCGTAAGAATTGCGTAGAAAACATTCCGTCAACAACAGCAAGACTTTTGTATTTCTGCAAATTCAATTTACGTGTACACCATTGATTGAATACTTGCTAATCTTGTTTTTTGTCAAATTGTGTATTAAAAAACTAATATTACCTAATTTCTAAATATCTCTTACAATTACCTATATATTTGTCACATTATGTTCTATTTGCTATTCTATTCAAGTTCGTACCCTCACCCCCTCGCCATTCCTTCATCACTGCTCCTGTTGTGGCCTAAGGTAAGGAAAAGAGACGAGGAGGTCGCTCAATAATTAACTGGCGTGGTCTGCCTACATATGGCTGTTTAACCAGTTGGAAGATGGACACCGTGATTGATACCATCTAGCGACAAGAAAATGCATTACGTGAAACGTCAATTTTTTCTCCCCCTTTCTTACATTTTTATTTTTACTTTTTTTTTCATCGTCCCATTTTTCTCGCGGGCAGACTTTGGCAGCGCCACCAGTGGAAAACAAATGCTTAATTTAAGTATGGAGTCAACCCTTCTTCTTCACCGGCCGCCCCTCTTTAATTGCCCGCATAAATAATGCGTTCTAAATTGGATTCGGATGCACACCACAGCCTCCTCACGATTTGTGTTCAATCAATATTTGTAACACCTCCCACAAGGCAACGCAGTCAACAAACTTAAGATGAGCGTCATTCAATTTAAAAAGAAATCTACCGCTAATAAAGAAACAAACATCCACGTACCGTGGAAAAAAATATAAATAAAAACCCGGGGCATTGATAGCTAATGTAACTCACTGATTTACTTGGCATTCATAAATACTCATTCTTTTAATTTTCATAAAAAAAATAGTTCATCTCATCTGTAACTTAATTTGTTTTGAAACTTTCACCCTTTTCCCATTGTCTAACAAGTTTATAGCTCTGTAACTCACTTAAATGCACAACCTGTTCTCTAATGTTTATTAGTATTGGACGTTATTTGTAATAGAAAAAAAAGTCTAAACCATAGTTTTAAAACTCTCTTCTTTTCTTTCAACAAAATTTACAACCAGGATCTTAAGTAATGGCCATTAGTCAGATCCTAGGTCATCAGAATTGAGAAAATTGGCTGAAGATAAAACGTTGACATTTGTTTTACTTTTTTTTTCAAACCCCGTAAACTTTCCTTTATCATTCGAATAAATTGCTTTCAATATATAACCCAATCTTTATTACATAAACTAAGCCTCTATTTTGGTAAAACAGTTAAGATTCTTTCCAATCTGGACTCACCGGACTTGCAAGAGCAATTAAGGACATTCAATGGGCTGGAAACCAAACAAAAAGGACCTCACACAAGAGGCCAAATAACCATCAATAGACGGAAAGAGAAAACCTTTTTATTATAACATCTTAAACATACTGAGCAACTTCTTCGTTATATCGAGGTCGCTCAGGGGAAATGGGAAAGACGTACTTAGCAGTTGCCTGACACTTCGCTAGCATCTGAATGATCTTTATTTAGCAGGCATTCCAAAACCCTACACTTTTATTCTAGAATCTTTTTTAACTAGGTATATATAATAAATAACAATAAATAACTGTGCAATAAAATTGCCAAATTTTGTTTCGACATCATTTCCGGCTTTGTTACACACCAATTCGTAACAAACAACAATTAATATCACAGTTCACGAACCCTTAACACACACAAATAAATCAATAAACGAATTCAAAAAATTATTTTAGATAGGTTTATACCAATTATCTCTACTTATTTACATTACCGCTAGATGGCGTTATACCCGCCAGCACGATTTTCAGCCAAGATGATTAATTTTTTTCTCCAAATGATAATCAACAACTGAGAAAGATGTATAATACTCGTGCTGTGCTCTCAGTTAATAGCCCTCGTCTCCACCCATCTATAAAACTAATAACACATTGGCCATTTACTTTACCAGGCGTGAAAACGGACCCACATATACATCACGAAAACGGCCTCAAGGAAATTAGCAACGTGTACAATGACAAATTCCAATGGGAGCTCTTTATTCCGACCATAAAACAAGTCGTGGACCGGACAGCAACACGTTTTCATTGCAACTTCAGACAATTAAAACTTTTTTTCCTTACCTCGCAAATATTTTTTTCGGACGACGAAGAATTGTGGCGAATGACTTGTATTGTAGTGTATCAGGGAAATAATTACGCAAGTCTCGAGTTCTTGTAGCACTAAATGTTGCAGCGATATCAGTAGACTATAGGTGGTTTAAATTTACAGATCGTGAAGTGCAGGAAATTGGGTTATACGTCTCGTAAAGTTGTCAAAGGCAGCATGCTGTCAGAAGCAGAGTCGACTTTGTGTGATGAATTGTTAATTAAAAATGAAATATATTTTCAAAGCACGGCTGTGTCAGAGCCAATCAAAAAGCAGCCTGATATTTGAGGAAATGAAAGCCCTTCAAAAATAAGGTAATAAATTAATCTCGATATGGAAGGGAAAAAAAATATGCCTAACATGCACCGGGCACGTAACACGTTCAACTCAATTCATATTGTTGAAGATAAAAACCACAATAAATAAATTCAACGTGTTATTCATTATTCCAAAGGACAAAGAGGTGATTTCCTGGATCTGTCACCTTGACTCTACAGAAATAGGCCAATGCCATGCGCAACACGACGACATGTCAATCGCCTGACTTGTGAGTGAATAAATAAAGAATGCAAAAATCAAAGCCTACTTTTGAAACACGAACACTTTTTTTTGTTCTGGAAAAAGGCCATTTTCTCTCTTTTATTTTAAGCGCATTCATTATGTATACAGTTAAAGGGGCTTTGCATTTTAAATGCCATTAGGCAATAGCAAAGCAAGTCATGATGATGATGGTGGTGGTAGTGAAAAGACGAAAGAATTTCAAAAACTACAAACCAGACCTCCCTTACCAGCCTAACCCTAACATCCTTTGCCGCTTGCTCTTCTAAGGCTCAAAAATTATCTTCACAAGTGTCAGGAATGAAGGACGTTCTTCACTCGCCGTAACTCGATTCCGCCTTTTTTTTTCTTTTGTTAGTTACGCGAGGCAAAGTACACGTAATCGCGAAGGAAGAACTTACATTCCTCGAGTGCAAATTGCTAGGAAAACTTCTCTCATCTACATTTGTGGAAGGAATCTGCCATTTTATCCTCAGAGCTAGATTCGGACATCCATGACCACTTCGTAAATCATTTCTACTCTGCATCTGACCAACTTTAGCCTTCCATTTGCACCGTTATCAGTCACATTCATCTGGAATTCTTTCTCCAAGCTCGGAAAACAGCTTACACAATATTATATTCATGCTCGGTTGATTTTTCCTTCCACGCCACAACGTGGAGCTGCCTTTTATATACCACAGGTTTTTAACTTTGAATACCTGCCTTTTTTCCATTTCATATTCTGTTTTCTCTTTACATTCCCTTATCCTAGCGGGCAATCAACTCTCAAAAACCTACAGCCAGTTTACCCCTGTTTTATGGACGATATAAATCACCGACTCATCCTGTTTTGGAAAACTACACTTTCGCTCTAAGTTGTTAGGCGGAGAGCAAGAGAAGGAAAAGAGAAAGAAGAAGAAGAAAGTGGCAGTCATTCATTAAAGAAAACGGTATATCCTCTTTATAATGTTTTTTTTTTCTTTTTTTTTTTAATATTTACTACAATTTTTTCCCCATCGTTAGAAAATCCAAAGGAATGCCAACCATTAACTCATACAAAAATTCCAGCGATAAAAGGGTCAGTCAAAGTTGATCATAAAATAAAAAATTATGACCTTTTATTACAACAAAGAAAACCATTCTTCGCACTTAAAATGCCATTGAAATGTTTAATCACAGTTTTCAAGATATTTTATTTTGCTTTCAGACGTCGTTCACCTTAGAAAACCAAATCTTAAATAGTATAAAAAATATAAGTTTAATGCCTGACTGTTAGAAGTCAAATTTGAGTAATTTACAGCTCAACGAACAAGTCAAAATTAAATTTATAATATTGTAAATTTACTTTTACTCTCTGATGTACACGTCAGAACCCTTCGTTTAAAAGGTAAAGTACGCAAATACCATAAAATTAAGTGCTCTTTTTTATTCATCAAAGTTTAATTGCAAATAATACTTGCTGCAGCTATAAAACATATTTCTCAAAATAAAGTTAAGTTAAAAAATAACAAATTATAAAAGACGTAACTTCAGGCACCAAGCAGCAAACTGATTTAAACACATGTTGAATGTCACCAAATAGATGTGCCACAACTGCGAGCTACACAGAAAAGTTACATTTCACTCATACTAGTACCTCAAGTAAGAAAACTATAGAATTACTAAATGCTTGACAACAAAATTAGATAGCAATTTACTAATTCGATAACGATCGCTATTGGCCAATTTCATATCTCTTATGTACATCTATATTTTCAAGATTTCGGCCCATTAAAAAACTTTGAAAAAAAAAAGCATTACGACGTACAGTTCAAAAACGTTCTTACGAACTTTGTTGAAAATGCAGGAAAAGATTGAAAAATAAATTTTTTTTGCCTACAACACGATTATTATATGGGCGGAAAATCCTGGGAGCAAGTGATGCGTGTTTTATTTTCCAAGCGGAATTAATTCGCCAATTTATGACTCGCACACCGTACTACGTGCAATGCAATTAGAAGTCACTTAAATTCTCCTTTCAAACACGCTAGTAGAGAAGAAGGATTTTCTATAATAATCATTACACATCCACAAAAGTCTGAAAAATTTCCCCATTCTCCTACGTCTATAAAACAATAATTCACGGACAACTGTCAATAACTGTCCACTGACAACTTCTTGACAAAATAAAAATTTGATAGGAACAACTCTTAGGAAAAAAATGAGCAATAAACTATCTGCTGACTTGCTCTGATATGAGCACTCACTTTTTTTCTGATGGTCACAAAAATATTAAAACGGGGAAGTTTGCTGTTCTCAAGATTTATGATGTAACAGATTACTGGAATAACAATGATGTGTCTTTTCCTTAACCTTCATTGTACGATGTGGTTTACGAACACGTGCAATTCCAAAAGCTAATAGTTATAGCCCGAGCAATGTAAATCAGATAAACTCGCAGCTTTCATTTTATGATTTATTAATATCAGACATGAAACTCACGAATAAACGTGAGGTAATATTTATTGATAGCGTATTGATTTATTGTTTGGCATTTATTGATGTCCGAGATTAGTATGGTAATAAATCACAATTTGGAAAACATTTATTACGATGTCGTAAAGTGTTCCATACACTTTCAAATCGAATTAGCAAAGTTGGTTTGTTGTTTTATGATGAAAGCGAAAGCAAAATGCATAAAATAACTATATCGGTTGCAAAATTTGAAATTTAAAATGTCAAAAAACCTATGACTCGGTTTGTTTTAGAGTATTTCTTTTATTACACGTTGGACGAACATTCAATGGGTGTATTGTACAAACACCGCCTCCATTTGCTTTCGTATCACATTCGATATGCATTCGAAATTCGCCAGTTAATTTGACGGTTTATTCAGAAAATTGAGCAGCTGTTGTCCAAAAAGCAAACATTTATTTTTTAAGCAATTAAATCGAACATTCTTAAAACGGGTTTTTTATACAAATCTTGCATTTATTCGGCAGTCGATGAAGCAAGTTAACTCCTGCCCAGATCAACACGAATAACAGAAGTAATATAAAACGCAGTGCAGCAAGAGGAAATCGGCGTCTAATGTTTTTAAACTTGTATTTATTTCCACGAAGAAAAATTTGAAAGCACTTTTCGACAAGAAAAAAATAAATCAATGATGTACTCATTTAAACCAAGTTTCTAATTAAATATTCCATTTTCAGCTGAGAAGTTTTTTTTACACCAATTACTCAAAAGCGCTTGCGTCTCATTGCTTCGAATATGAATACGAGCCTGAAGAATTTTCTCTAGTAGCCAAAGGGTGATCTTATTTGGAAAGTGAGTGCAAATTAAGGCTTTCCAACAGATGGAAATTGCACAGCTTAAGATGCATTCATTCAACTTGGCTCCGTCTTTAGCTTTTCTTACTCTCCATTCAATGTCTCTTCAAGAAAAAGACTGCTAATGTGCTATTATCCAAATTCACCAACAGAAACGCTTTCCTTCCTCCAAGCACCCCTTTCGTCTTATTCTATCACGAATCTCAAGTTTAAAAAATTCAAATGTTGTACTATACACTTTAATGAATGAAAATTTAAGTTCGGAGAAAGAAAGAAAGAAAGAAAGAAAGAAAAAAAATTAAGCTAAATCGAATAATCATTCATTTTGAATAATACAATTAAAATATGTCCCGTGAATGTGATGAATTTTAAAGAATACAATAATGTCATTAGGAAAAAAAGTTGTTTTAAAATACCGTAAACCTTTTCCCTTTTCCAAACGAGTAAAAATATTGTCTCGTGATTCTTTTCTCGTTCATAATTCTCTAATTACGAGTCAGCATAGAACGTCAAATGACAAGACGCGCAAAACTCGCGTCCCCACCCATGTCTCTGAAATAGTGAATTGCTTACCAACAAACAAGACAAGTGTATGGGATGAGGAAAACATTCACAACTATACAATATACATTGCTGTATAACTTACACAGAGCCCAACCTGGCACATGGCGTTTAATGTGCATGTGTATGTTTGCATAATGGCAAGAATTCCATATTAATGCTTTACCGCCCTTCTCTTTGCCGCCATCCTCATGAATAATAAACACCCCTTCCTTCTTCTCCAACTTCTCTTACTTTTCTCGTTTCTTCACTAATATATTTTACAAATACATACTTTGTGTTATTGAGAATTTTCAAGATTTACTTGAACAACGACAACAAGAAAAATACAAAAAAGTCAGACCAATAAATGTAGTGAGTTAACATTCACAAACTATATAATTCATAAGTTATAGAAAAGTTTAGTGGATTAGATTAAAGCATATTCAACTTATTGAAAAATTAACAAAGTCATTACTTTTTTTAATTTATGCCTCAATTTTATTCTAGTACCTTAACATCTCATCACTCTTTCCGCCCTCCCACACAGCAGGATATTTTTAAGCCTCCAAGATCACAATGTCATCTTAATAAAGGATTTGGAGACTATGCAGACAAAAGCCTTCCCGCCAAAACTGAAGGGCTAATTATAAAAGTCCCTGCGGTTATTATCTTAAAAAAAAGAAGAAAAAGGAAAAAAACACATTAAAAAAAGTTAAGTCCTTCGTTGATGGAAAAATTGCTATTTTATTAGCGATTACTCCTCACCCCCCTTTTTTTTAATATAAACTTTCAAATTATCGTGATTAAATTTTATTATCCACTAAAAACAACAAATTGAAGTAGGAGGTCAATGAAAATAAAATGTAACATGACTGACATTGTGTTGTAAATGGCTTTTTACCAAAAAAAAATGAAAATAGAGCTTTAATCAAATGTCATTTTCGACTAACACAAACGAAAGGCACAGACATAAATGGAGAGAATGGATATTCTACACAATGCGAGCATCGCTTTGATGGAAACTGGAGAAGGGCGTCGTTTCACCAACGCATGGAAAGAGGCTGATTATTGGGTTAATCCCCTTCCCCGTTTTCCGCCTCCGAATATTGCTTCAACCCTCAAGATGCAGCAGCGAAGGCAAAACGGGACAAAACTGTAAAACCAGGAGAAAAAATCATACAAACGTCATCAAATGTGCACCTGATAAAAAGAAACGGATGGTTTTTCCCTGTCGAACCACAAAGCTGTGCCGAAAAGCACAAAGGAGGTGCTTTTTTACCTTCCTAACTATTAAGTGTTATAAAAAACTATCACGAGATTATAAAGTTTTAATAAACTCATAACGTGAGTCCACATTAACAGAAAAGAATCAATTGAATCGATGGGCAAATCTAGCAACAGCAACAAAAAAGACGACTAGTGAGAAAAAAATCGTCTCATCCACCTAAACAAGTGGTCGTCAAGAGATGGCGCCAAAGATAAATATCGCCCAAGAGAGTGGGCATTATTGGAACGGCAAAAGAAGTTCATGAATGCTCTGACCATTTACCAAACAAAGCGGCCACCCGAGTTTCTGTTAACTGTTAAATAGACGATATTTATAAAGTGAGATTTTCTAATTCACTCAATTAATAAATAAAATGGTAGAAAAACTATAGAATGGTTATTTTTAAGCCTTGTATTTTATTTAGATGCTTATTTTTTACACCGTAATTAAATAAAATGTTTTGACAACTTTTTATTTTTATACTAATTGAACCACAAGAAAAAAAAACGAATTGAAGAAAAAAAGTGGAAGAAAAAGATTGGCCAGAGTGGTTTTATTTGTTTCTTCAAGTGTCTCAGTATAGAAAGATCTAAGAGTAGTTCAACCAAGTCCCACTAGGCCATTGCTCCGTCTGCCCCCAATATTTCAGTTGGTCGAGAGCAGATGCACCATTCATCTTCGACAAAAGAAAGAGAAGTAGCAACATTCCACACAACTGGCCAACACCACTATTCGTTCGACTCATCAGTCGCTGTAATTGAGGCTCTCGAATCACAAGACACTTGCAACCATCAGTCTCCATATACTATGGGGTGGAAAATGAAGCGCACACGTGAAAACACTTTTGGAAAAGAACTAACACATTCCCAACAGAGCAGACCCATCTCGCTGTGGGGTCAATTTGTGAAGGAAGGGTGAGAGAAATGTTCACCATGCCATACACATACGCACACTGATAAAATGATTGGTCACCAGACAGACACAATAAAAAATCAATCATTAAAAAAAAATGAAATAAAAAAATCCACAAGACAAGAACAATTTTGTTACGAGTAAGTCTATTAAATTTAGCGAAGAACTTTACTTTCCATCACACCGTCGTCAATATTACATTTCTAACCAACAGCCAGCAGCTGAAAGTGGCAGCGGTCATGGAACTGACCTCACAGAACGTTGCCGGCCGTTTTCGTGACATGAAGCAAATGTTATGATTTCTTACAGAAAAATACAGCAAAGAAGGAAAAGGATGGCGATATGAGAAAAGCGAGTTGAAAGGCAAATTTATCAAACAGGAGCACCTTAATTAATCACAGACCAAACGAGGCTGGAGAAGAGTGAAGGAAGAAATGGTACAGTGATGGAACTTTCAAGTCCAACCCCGTAAACACAGCGCCTTACGAAATGCTAAATGATGATGGCAAAGGAAAAACCAATTCTTGCTGCTCCCAGCTCATCCGTTTTCCCCTCAATTTTCCTTTTCCTTTTCACTCTATAAACCAGATGCGTTCAAATTAAAATGGATACATGTTTGAAATTGTAGTTTTCTCTCTTTCCGCTTGGTAGAACAGCAGTTTAAAGTCAATGTTTTCATTTCACCTAGAGCATCTACCCCTAAGCTAACCCTTAAACTAGGTCTTTTAAATCCAATGGAATTTTCACATTCTTCCATCGTTACAAGTGCCATAGAGCAATCTGATTGGGTCATAAACCAAAGGGCAAAATAAATTCTCTTCGTCCAACAGTTATATAGGTTGAGGGTGTGCGTGTATACCGTATGTGAATTCCTGGTCCACTGACTCTCTTTGGAGAGAACAAATCCTTCACTGGAAATTGATTCTAGCAATAAAAAAAAAACGAAAACCGACACAAGACGAGTAGATAGAGAGAAACTATAATAAACTATTTACTTTCATTCCTTTTTTTTGTTTCTAGCTACTTTACTTCACGAATCTTTTCTCTCCAGAGTCAAAAAAGTAGTGGTCAGCTAAACTTTTCTTATTTTTTTCCCTTTCCTTCATTACTGACTGTAAGCGATAGCGCCCCCTGGGGGTCTTTTCGATGACTTGTTCTATGTAATTTGGATTTGTTCTATGCTTTGAGATAATAAATCAGTCTAGTTCAGACATTCAACTTAACCGTATGTCTAAATCATTCTCACATGGCGCAGTCGACATAAAAAGACTTTGGGGAAGGTGAAATAGTTGAAACAGTTGGAAATTGATGACGGCGATTTGGATGAAGAGCGCGTGGGCTTAACATTTTCGAAAATCGAGTTGCGGAGAAATTTGGGGACGGAGACGAAGGAGACGACGCGCGTTACACGTGGAAAACACATGCATCCCAACTAAAGAGATTTTTCGCCGAGCACCAAGAGGAGATCGTCACGGGAGATGAGGGAGCGGCAAAGAGCAGCGAGGAGCCATCGGAGGCTCGATACGTTTTGAGAAATCGAAGTGTACCATAATTTTGTAATTTTGTATTGTTGTCGAGGACGACAACCCAAAAGGGGGGTCGTGTAAGCGATAGCGCCCCCTGGGGGTCTTTTCGATGACTTGTTCTATGTAATTTGGATTTGTTCTATGCTTTGAGATAATAAATCAGTCTAGTTCAGACATTCAACTTAACCGTATGTCTAAATCATTCTCACACTGACCATCCATGCAAAATGGACATGTTGAGTGTGGTCATAGTTCTTACTGTCCAAGAGCAATTCTACCATTAGTCCCCTTTTACACAAGATGCGATCTTGCTTTTAAGCCGTCACTCCTTTTCCGTTTGCAAAACAGCATTAATGCTCCAAGCCAGAGGTTTTTTTGCATCGAAAGGACCATTGAACATACATTTAGGAATAAATGTATGGAAACAATTTAAATAAATATTACGGTACGGTATTGAAAAATTCGTATAAAAAATTTCGTAGAAAATTTGTAAATTGATATCAATTATTTGACTAAAAATAAATTTTTGAAAAAAAAATAAAAGTAAACCTATTTGTTAATTTTTACTTTTATTTTTATTTTAGAAAAAATCGAAACACTGTCCCAGTGCTAAAAATTACTAAAAGTTAAAAAAAAAAGAAGCTTACAGCCGGTGGTGTAAAACGAAAACATGACTTTAAAAAAAAAAATGATATATAAAACCAAACAAAATTATGATTACTCGTCTATATTTTTTAAACATTAATTCAGTCGTTAAGACATAATCAGACTGGCTTCTATCTGATAGATTAAATTGATAACAAACATCTTAAAAACATCTGAGAGTAAAAGTGAAGAAATCAATAGGCGATATTTTCAAAGACTGATTTTTCACTTCACCACTTTTTGAACACCAGTGGCTACACTACAGATTGGAATTTTCTCCACAATTGTAACATTGGTATCAAAAGGGCGGGAGAAAGGGCAGTCAAAGTGGATCTAATATTCCTTGGAGCAGAAGGAACACACTCTTAGCTTCACCATATAATCAATGACCATGCACCGAAGGGATGTTACGACAATTTAAAGCAGTCTGCATAAGAACAGTTAAACCTCTTTTCTTCTCAACACATTTTTTCCTTACCAACTTACACTTCCGCTTCAGAAAGCTCAGCAGCAAGTTTCAACAAATGCAAAACACTATTAAAGGGTCAATTGAACTTTGACTGCAAATGGAAATACAAGAGTAAAAAAAAAAAACGAATTTTCTACTATCTTACACACAGTTTCTTTTATTTTTAAACTTTTATTTCCTACGCTTTCAGTAAAAACGTTTTATTTTCTTCTAATATTGCATAAACTTATCTAAATAATTTAAAATTTTGATCCTGTTTAAAAGAAAGAATTACGAGCAAGGAATTTGCTTGCGTGTATCTTACTTCCCTCGATCGTCTCCCGAATGACGCCATTATGATGAGTCCCGTCGCCCTCCCATCTTCCTCCCATCCTACATCCCATCCCAAGCAGCGGCCATTGTTCTGGCAGTCATGGCCGTGTTAATGATTCATTAAAGGCAGCCGTAAATAAGTTTTATAGCGAGTTGCGCGCGGCCAGCAAACGGGAGGATGCGCTCGTGCGGGCTAATTACTCTCGGCGCCCCAATCGTGCCGCCTCACTCCATTGGGCGCCGTCTAACGGCCTCATTGATCGCAAAGGCTTAGACGACTTCTTCACACAAGAATCTCTCCTCTTTGCCTGCCAGTCCGACAGCCACACCCTCTTCTTTTAATGTTATAGGTCCAAAAATAAAACCTCAAATATTTGCATTTTTATAAAACCCCCCTGTACACATCATCAAGCAACGTTCCAATGATAATGAGAAAACCAGAGAGAAGGAAAAAGAAATGGCTTTTAATGAACACTTGTTCAAACAAACAAGAAAAAGCCAAACAACATATTCTCCAGTGTATAACTGTTGTCCTTTTGATATTCTTCTTGTAAGCTTAGTACAAATTTTAGGGGAAAGGAAAAATTAATTAAAAATTTGTTTTTCCAAAATAAAATCTCTGCTGTTTACATTTTTTTGGGGTTAAAAGTTACAAATTTAAAAAATATATATATAATGCTGTAACACCAACCTGTAGCTAAAAGCTGACATTTATACCTCTCATCAGGTGCATCAAATCAAGTAAACGAAACGATGAAAAAAATGTTTCCGCCCACACGATACACGTCTTGGAATCCGCGCAGAAGTAGCTTACAGCTGCAGGTGCACATGTCTACTGCTGCAAAATAAATGGTAATCATCTGTAATCATAACCCTTACTCACACACCTGAGAGAAATGAGGGGAAAAGTTCGTGGTTGACAAGCAAAATCTTTCATTTTTTTGACATTGATCAGTTGAGTTCATTATTCCCCGTCCATCAAAAACCTTTGCTGGTGGTCTAAGGTCAACATTCTGTCAGCACAGCAAAGTCAGAGAACGAACAACGAACATCAAACAATTAATGATTTACATAAATAATTATAGCAACGGAATAAGTCCATCATTTATTCCTTGATGTCTTTGTAGACGTTCACCGAAGCTGCCCAAGCACGTTGTAGAAACGGGTGGAGAACAGCTTGTTGTCAGACAAATCACTCATACCCAGAGTGTTTCAGCACACTCTTTTATCGTTTGCGGGGGTGGGTCTAAGGTTCGAGTGAAAGGCGTATAATTTGAGATCATTTATTTGAGTCTTTATCTCATGAAGCTACGGGAAAAGCTAACCTATTCACTGAAGCGGAGACGGAACCACTTTACCTGTTTTTGAAGGCCGGTGCTCACACTGCTCAGTCAAACCTATTATTTATCAGTCCAATGCACAATGGATGAAGCACAAGGTGACGAAAACCTACTTTAAATTCATAGCAAAAAAATTTGAAATGTCAGAATTCTCCTCCTACATAGCCACTATGAAATGGAGATTGGAAAGCGCATCAGGTGCCTCAGTAGGGGGTTTCCACTTCTCCTGAGCATCCTCGATGATCATTCAACAAAATCAACCCATACCACTGCACAAAGGTCAATCCACCATCCGTGACTGAGTTCAAGCTGCTGTCACTTTGCACCGACTTAGTCTATAAATCACAAATGTGGCCTGAAGATCACCTGCTGTGGGACGGACATCAGCCTTCCATCATTACACCCACATTGGTTTTAAAAAAATTGAAAGAAAGAAAGAAAGAAAGAGATAAAATAAAGATAAGATTGTTTGGAATTTAAAATCAACTGTATTTTCAAAATGCGGTTCTTGTTCAACGTATTATTGACAGTCTTGTCAAATGTGGCGTGCAGTTGCCTTGGCAACTCAACGGATTAAAAATTGCGCGCAAGATTAATGTTGGCACCGATGATGGCGACATCTGTTATCGGAAAGTAATGCAAATGAACCCATCTCGCAGATCACTCAAAGCTCTCCACCCGTTACAGATTTTAATCGATATGTTTTCTTTTCCTTTTTTTAAATGAGTTATTAGTAGCCTATCTTATTCTTAAACAGCTACTGTAATAAAACACATTTTATTGCCACTCAAAAAATAGAAGGCAATTTTTTTAAAAATTACATTTGTCGTTTAGATGGAAATTGGAAAAACACCCACTAAGATGTTCGGTGCTAATAGATTAGCTATACGTGCGTGATGCCCCAACTCCACAGGCCGCCGTCACCCAAGCAGCCAAAAAGTTAATTAAAGTAATTCGTCTCTGTCGACGCAAGGGGGCGCAAAACAGTCAAGTATAAAACGAAGGGTCTCGCAATCAACCATTCACAATCCTATAATTGTAACAACAAACACCTTAATGTAAACAAATCAACATGTTTGCTAACTTAACACAAATTGATTAATGAGCTTATAAATCAACGAGATAAAAATCGATACAACAGCATCAATTAGAATATCAAACAATAAAAAAAAAGCAGAGAACAAAATTCAAACAGCATCATTCCACTCATTAGTGCTGAGTGAAAAACTTTTGCACCTATTTTCGCTTGGACCCTCTCTCTTTCATATTAGCACCAACACAATTAAGCATCCCCGCTGCTTCCACATGATGCGTGCACAAAATGTGCAAACGTGAAAAATCGTCCCAAATGCTATATTATGTCCCTTCCAAACGGTGGATGGCAATTTGTCTACTGCCACTCATAATTTACCCCTCGTGTGAAAGATATATTGACGCCCCGCCACAAGAGTTTTGAAAAATAGAATGAGTGCGCGCTCAGGAATATAAATTGTTTCTTTTCACACTTTTCTTTCAAGCATTCTCGTCCACATTCCTTCTATTCTGCAACCACCTCGAAATAAAAGAATATGGCGACACGTGTAGAAGAAAATTAAAGCCCTCAAACTACGAGTTTTTTTTAAAAAACTTCAAGTTTGTTCAGTGCAGTTTCGATTTCTATTTTTAAAAATCGGCCTGGCGACGTTTATCTTTCGTGTAATATGATTTCATTATAAACATAAACACATCACGAGCTGCTTCGTTAATGCATAAACTTGTTAAAAAGCCAATTAACCCAGTGGCCATTCCATATATAAAACATCATAAACAACTGTTATGATGACTTGACTGAAATAGTACAACAAATTGTTACGACATTTTATCTCACTTAAGTGCCAATCATTTTAAATGGTTTCAGTATTTGTATTTTGTATGTTTCTTTTTTGGCAATACAAATTTTATGATAGGAATCGACTTGGTGGACTCATCGACTACGAGTGCCATGCTTTCCACTGCCATATCACTCTGCCCCTGCAATGGGGATCGAGAAACATAACACCTGATTTATGACCTATTTCCTAGCACAGAGCAGATGCTGGCAGCCATCCATCAACAGAGTGAAGCTTATGCTGCAACTGAAGCTAAAATTCAAACCCTAGAAAAATAAAAAATAAAAAATAAAACAGAATAAAGATAACAAGAATCTCCAGTGTCGATATTACTTGCTTCTCTTAGAAAGACCGTGATTTGAAAGACGGTGCAAACCATTTGATGAATTGTTTATAAGTTATGTATGATGGCGGGTCGTTGCTCCCTTTTGTAAACAGTTTAATTATTTTAAATATAGTCGAGTCCAGTTGACGACAACAAGCCGAACTCTTTCCCAAGTGCCATGAGATCACAACTATTCCATTCTTCAAGCGTGTTTTGTTGCCCTTGACAACAAGTCAGCCTCTTCGCTCGGGGGGCCATCTGTGAGCCATGAATCGTCGTCCGCCCTTGACGGCTTGATGGCGAGAAACTGGGGATAGACTTATTCGTTTTCACACAAGGTTCATTGACGTTTGATGGATTAGGATACACTGTGCAGCAATTGGCAACGCAACGCCTAATGCATAACGTAGGTGATGACCCATCTCACTGTGGACTCGAAGACAAAGGAGAAACCCGATAAGACCAATCTGGTAGTTTGTCCTGCCGATGTTGTCAGATTTCATTTCCAACTGCCCTTTGTACGACGATAGAGGGAAACAAACGTCAAAACTTGGGTGCAATTAGCTCGCATGGCCAATGGACTAAGTACCTTAATTAGTCAAAATAAATTCTTGTAGTTGTACCCGCTCTAGCTGCCTCAATGCTGTCATTAGAGGTCGAGTAAAGATGTAAGTAAATCAGATGCACATCCCAACGACCTCCATTGAGACAGCCAGGTGCACAATGCAAACCACATCACCACATTCAACTACGTACATCAACTCTCATGCAAATCCCCCGCCATCCTCCGACAATATTTGCGGCTAAACTGCACTGCCATCTTTTTTAAAAGCAGAATTATGAGACAAATTTATACAATTACACGCGTCGTGACGTGAAAAAATGTGCTATCATTTTAAAAACGCGGATAAAAATCTTGCAGATTTGGACGTATACGGCGAGGATAAAAATGGAAATTTCCAATCCAATCTCTCTCCCTCTATCCTCTCTTTTCCCTTTCCGCTTTGTACTATTCGCCATGCTCAAAATATAAGACAAGCGCGGAGATTTATTCGTCCACTTTGCCTCAGTCGCCTTTTTATCTCAAAGACGAGCTCCATCTGCGCTATGCTTAGGCCCCAAAATATTGTTGTTGCCGTTCGTCTAATCCATGACCCCCCTCTTTTGCTCATGACCAACACTTTATGGCCTTAGAGCCTTAGGTAACACTTGAGAGTGCATACATATATATGCATGTCCCTTTATCGCTACAAACTACGTTGAATATGACATGAGCAAGATATGCAACTTAGATATCTCTCTCTCTCTCTCTCTGGCTTCAGCTTGTCACACACCAGATCCGAGCATTCGTTGTAATAACAAGGTCACCAAATTGCTACTGCTCTTTGCTGCTTGCACATATGGCGGAAGAAAATGCTCCAGGCCCATCTTCAAACGACTCCACCGCGCGGGATGGAAAAGGCACATATAATACGTATCCATCATCTGTGACGCAAATGGCGCCTCCCAACTTGCAACTTGTATGCTTTATTCTTCTACTTTTCTATTTTCTTTTCTTTTTTTGCACGAGCGCATCCAGCAAAATGACTAGCAACCACACTCAAGATTTGTGAATACACGCCAACTACCTTAACGTAACGCCATTTTCAAATGGCTTCTCGTGACTCATTTTGCAACAAGAAAAAAATTCAAATTTACAAAATGAAAATATTTCATATTTTTAGTGGTAAACAGATAAAAAAATTGAGAATTTTAAATTGAATCAATTTTTTTTAACGTAATAACGGTTTATCTCTATCTAAGTTAAGCCATAAATCAATAAGTGAGCGTAATTGTAGAAGATTTGATCGCCGTCAAGAGAAGTCAATGTACAAACTTTTGGGATAAATGTCAAAGTCGATCATTCACCCCTCCAACTTGTCAACCTCACGCAATATTCATTACTGAATCCGTCAAGTGTTGTCGGATCAATATGATTAATGAAGTGACAGTCAGTCCACTCCGAGGAGAGTCCAACTTATCCTGTTATGACTGGCAGAAAAATTAGTCACTCGATCGGTTCGGTGCATATGATGCAGCATTTGATGGAGGACAGACAAAGAATGGATTAAGCGAAAAAGTCGACGCCCACCAACGAAAGCCATCCATCTACAAGAACAAAAGACATAACTTCATCTCACTCATCTTTAAATTTCTGCAAAATGGCAATTGTTTTACCAGACGTAACAGATGCATCAAAGTCATCAGTTGATACATGGATAAAAGAAAATACTTGAGATAACCTATCCTCGTCAAATTAATCCATCAATCAATTTGACCAGCAAAAACCTCAACTAATGATGTATCATCAATATTGATAAACGACTGATAAATGAATCGTAATTATCAATTGAGAGTACGTAAATGAAACCAGTTTTAAGACTACTGGTGCAATAATAGAAATGAAATAAAATGAAATAAAATTCATAATTCTGTTCTTTGTTGACGATAGGTTATCTACTTCAGGCGTCAACTCTATTAAATATGGACGCCACACGAGTTAATGAAGATTTCTAAGAGAGGCAGGGTTTGGTGCGGCTGGCGCGAGGCCAAACGACCCACCTAGGACGCGAAGAATGTTAATTGTTTCCCTGATGGATTGATTGATGGTCCCACTAACTGCACTAGATCCGCCCACGATGAGTCACGTGACACATTTCTATACAAACAAATAGTCTCGGGAGTAAAAGTCGATTTTCGGAAAACTCGACAAACTTTTTGACAATTTATTGACACATTTGCTTGGCAAATAACAACTTCACTGACACATCCGACTATTCCACGAGTAAAGATCAATTTCACCTCAACACGAGCGACACAATGTGTCAAAGCAACGTGTTCAGCCTACAAGCAACAAGATGCCTGTCAAGTCAAGCTAGACAGTAAAAAGAAGAAAAAAAAAGAAAAGACGAAGAAAAGAAAAAAAAGAAAAATCATTAACAGACAGCTATTCTTGCGTGATCATCTTTCCGTCGTTCCTTTTTGGAAAGAAAAAAATTTCTTTACACTAAATATGTTTAAAAAATTGCCTTGCTTCACCAAACCGATATCAAATTCCAAAAAAAAATTATTTTATCGTCCCGAAACCAGTCAAAAGATGGCGCTGAGTGATCTGACACACTTATTACGTAAGATATTTAACACTATTAATAATTTTATTTTTTATTCAGGTAATCGGAATTGACAGATAACAGCAGTGATGAAAAGTACTGCATGTTACATGCTACACATAAATTTCAACACACAAGCACAAAATTTTTTTTTAAAAAGGTGAAAAAATGTGAACTGCTCCATGTTCTCACATAGATTACCTTATTTCCTCTTAAAAACCTGTAATTCCGGATATTTGCATTTCGGTATAAATATACATTTCATTTTATTTTTTTCCAGTAATTTTATTTGGTCTACCGGTGCGTTAACACAGACAGCTGCATGTATTTTAATACCTTTTTTCTAATAACTTTTCTGTATGAACCGATTTGTATGTACCATTTGATAGCAAGTGGCTGTTGCAATGAGAAAGTTAAGACCGGCAGGGAAAAAGAAGGAAGGTCACTCAAATTTATGAACAGCCTCTAATTGGTGGGTGGGAGTGAAAGCAAAAGAAAAGAAAGACTACAAAAACACACCAATAATTTTACGTGTCAAGACAATGGAGAAGACTGTGTGACGAGGACTTGTGTTAGAATCCGGTCTGCAGGGTGTGAGTATTAATATCGTGTGAGCTGACTACTGATTGCTGATGGCCAATTCTCTGACTGATGTTTTCGCATCATTAAATACAGAAACAAATTTAAAACAAAAAAACTGACAGATTCATTACACGTTGGTAGACATTCATCAACAAACTCAAGGTTATTTAAACGATTATTTGCCATTTGAGCTAAAACTCTTCCTCTTTCCACTTGTTTTTACGCTAATGACCTGTCACCAAATGTAGAAGAATGAATCATTAGACTAAAGGCGTCAATCCGTCCTGGAAGATGACCTCTGCTTTGGTTCAAGACAAAAGGTTATTTTTGAAGAAAAAAATTGCCTATTCTCTAATGTATGCTCGAATTGTTCTTAAGAAGTCACTTGATTTGTTTGCTAACAAGAAAAGTAATGAGAAAAACAAACCAGCAAGTCATCTTAACGCAATAACAACATTAGACAGATGACATTACAAAAATAACTCTTGATACAAAAAAACAAAAATTAACTGATATTTTTAAATATCCAAATAAGCACCTTCCGTTTTATAATGCTATAAAATTATAAAAGAAGAAGAAGAAAAATAAAATTGTCAATTCTTTTTATCATTACCACCTTTCTCTTTCTTTCCATCTCCACAAGAAAAGTTAGGTAAAACATTCCAAAGATTCTGCTATCAGCCACATTGCCAAAAAAAACAACAACGTGTAGTTGAGACAGATTTCAGTATGTAACGTCAAAACGATAGGAAGCCGGGCGTGCTTGTTCAAAGGTGACCAGCGGTCAGTTACCCATTCCACCTTTTAAGAGAAAATTTGTCCAATTTACAAATGAACTCAATCAAAGACTTATAAAATAAAATGATTACCGCCCTTTATTTCCAATTAAAATGCTGCTTATGAAATCATTAATGTTTCATAAATTAAATTAGATTACAGGTGCCTGTAAAAAAAGAAATGCTTTTTTAAAATTAAATTAGTAAGACTGGTTGGTACCATTCCAACATATTGAAAGAGAAGGGTCAATGGTGGGAGGCCAAAGAGAGAGCTTAAGGCATCCATTATCTATAGACGTGTATGGAAGAGAAAGAATTCTTGTGGTTGGAAGCCTCTCTGACAGGAGTCAGTCGTAAGGCAGACCTAGTCAAGCATCCGCCTTGGTTGGATTCGATCTCTAAAGGGCAAATCGGGGTTTTCTGCCCCTCTTACCACCATCCCTCTCTCTTCACTCCCGATTTCCTAACTCTGGCCTACATGCCGATTATGCTCAGAGTTCAAGAGACGGCGCTCGACCTTTGAACTTGGTGTTTACAATGCCTGTCCATCACCTTTCATTTGCGTAACAAGAGCCCTTCTCGTTCACCCCTTTCCCTACAAGCTACACGAATGGGTTTTGAGATAACACGTTATATACAAGTTTGATATAATTGGTGCTCGCAATTACATTTCATTTGCATTTTATTTGTATAAAGTGCAGTATTTTTCCTTTCTATTTATGGCGCAAAGGTCAGAAATATACATAGTTGGCAACTAGTGTAAAAATGTCTTTTTGGCAGCAAACGATATTTAGACTTTCTACAAAGTTAAATATAAAAAAAAGTTTCAACACTTTATTTAAACTGGAGTGATGAAACATCAAAAATGCCAACTTGCATTTAACCATTTTGCAAACTGACTTACAAGTTAGATTAAAACCAATGCCGACATGTCTCGTTTTATTAACTACTCGAGAAGATTTATCAATTCTTCGTACAACAAGAGAGATTAACATCAACATTTATTATTAAACACAGATAAAGGACGCAAATTCTAATCAAACACATCCCGTCTAAATGCCGTCTCAACAACAAACACAAATTGCTTTTGCTTTTCTCTCCTTTCTCTTTATAGCTATATATATATATACTTGTATATATATATCTGTATAGATATATATTGCAATCTGTTTGGAAACAGCTTTCTCGCAACTTTGCTCCTACCATCTGTCACTTGATTTGTGTCTTTACAATATAATTGCCTTCCCCACCTCTTCCAATTTCAAGAGCCCTATGCACTAGCTAAGTAAGGAAGTGCATCTTAATCGCTTGGCAAACTCCATTCCGATCAGACATTGACTACACCAATAACTCAGTAAGGTAATCACAGCGCACACAACACACTCGTATAAATATACGCGTGGAAGCGAGTGGATGGCAAATCACTCGGGACAAAAACCGTTGTAAACGATGTCCCACGTGGTCATCGCGCGTCTAAAGCTGTTTCAATTGAAGACAACGGAGGATATTGATTGAACTCGTCCTAATGAGAGCAGAAGAGAGAAAAGGGCGAGGTCTTTGCTGCTGCACTATTGATTCCACACGCGTTCATTTTCCACCTGTGACTTATGACTCGAGTTTTCAATTAAAAGGAAGGCCATACCAACTTGGACGGTAGAGGCCGCCCGGGGAGTAGATGGAGGTGGGGTCGTCAAGAGTGAAATGGGGGCACCCAACGAAAAAGCAACGAGCCACGCACATCTAAACAGAGCGGTTCGATGTCTAAGATTACACGACATTCATTGAATAACCAAACAGAGGGTCATTCTTTTTTTTATTGCTGCTGCCACCAGTAGGCAAGAGATGGCGCTCACGGTTGGAAGAGTTCGGGGTTAATACAATTGTACCCAGTGACCAAGGCGAGCGCCAATTACTTTGAACGCGTTGCCGACACCCTCCACCTTCATACCACAATTATGGAGTAGAGTAGAAACAACAACGACAACAAGAAATCGACAGCAAAACACAACGAAACTTTATTACGGCGAAACAAAAGGAAATCACAGCAAAAATAGTTAAATATTTTACAGTAATTAAATTTAATTTAATTTTAAGTTCAATTTTCTACAATATTATTACCCTTAGCGACTGTCACTCGCAATCGAGAAAATATCTTGCACAGACGACCTGCGGTAACAGGTCTGTTATTTTCTATCATATATTTACAATTCCTTCTACAGTCGCATGTCACGACCTGGATCTATTACATTCTCTTTCCACACGTTGACCCGTCACAACCAGACGTGAGTGGGATGAATGATGCGACCAGAGTGCGAACTCACTTCAACGCCACCGAAATAGATAGTGTCTAAGATCGGATGCCAAAAATCAATTTATTCAGAATTAAAAAGAAAACTACTACTCCGTAATAAATAACTGAAAAGAAAGAAGAAAAATCGTGTTTATCAGCGCACTTTTCTGAATTTTAAGTAGAGCTGATTGCTCCAATATGGCTAGAACAAATATGATGGATGCACAACGTGAGTCCAAGATACTCACGTGCATAAATTTTATTCCAACGAAGCCTGCCCCATCTCGGCTACAAATCAAAAGACAGGCAGGTGTGATAGGCGGAGATGGTAGTGGAACTTAAAAGACACGGCGAGAAAAGAAGTCAAAGTTAAAAAAAAATGCGAAGGTCTTTCACTTTTATTTATGATGTTAATTTAGAAATCTATAAATAACAAGAAGAGACACACACACACAACTTCTCTGCAGTTTTCCTATATATACAATATATGAAAAGAGGACAGGCGCAGTGTCCAGGTCAGCCGTAAAGTTCGACACGTGAGCGTCTCGGCGCCCACGCGTACCAAAGCTTTATTGCCTCAAGGCGAACCGGGGGCCAGGAGGATGAAGGAAAACTGGACTGGATGCTCCTACTATTCTCCGACCAGACTGAGTTATGTGTCAGCAGGAATGCCGCTGTGTGACTAACAATAGAACTTTTTTTTATACTTAACGACACTAGAAGTTCACACATGAATTATGTACACGTGACAGAAGTACGAAAAGTTGTATCGTTGTCTTGTATTTATTCACCTGTTTTTTTATTTTTTGTGTTTGCAACTAACTATTGACTCCAGGGAAATTGAAACAACTATTTATTTAATTCCAACAAAGTGAAAAAAAAAAAAATTAAATTAAAAAAAGTAGGAGGACCAACGATAAGCGTTGTATATTTTGCACAATTTCCTTTTGCAGAGGTCGCCCACTTAAAAATCACCCATGGGACGAGGACCAGCTGCACGAGCACATTTCCCCAACCAACCATCCCGCAATGAGTCTGTTGGGGAAAAATTTTAATTTCTAGTTAGAATTATCGTCCTAATTTCACTAGTGAAAAATTAAAATGTTGCTGCTAAAACTCTTTCTCCTCCTCTTCACCATAGATAACTTGTATAAATGTATTAGGCAGTATTCTACCTATCCATACTCAGTCGGAATGGGAAGAGGGAGATGGGAGAGAAACAGAGAGAGAGAGAGGAGAGAGATGGTTGAAGGCAAAGCAAGATAGGACTCATTAGGTTGAGGCAAGCACTCAGGTATTAAAACCTGGTGTGGTTACCAGTTAATTAAGCCAATAACTTAGAGTCACCAACGACTAGCATATCCCTCTCCTGCAACTCGAAAAGCAAATCTGGTGGAGTTTGTGCTTTCATCTTAAACGATTCTTTGCTCAACTCTTTTAGAAATTAAGTCCCAAAAGATCTCGGTCAAAAGCTCACATTTCGTTTTAACTCTTTTACATATACACTTTGACATTGTGGTCAGCCATGAATTATAGAATGAGGTGGTCAACTGATGCATACTTGGTCAACACAACTTTTTTTTTTTTAAATCTGAGATGCTTTTAATTCCCTTAGCTATGTTTCAAAACAAATAGTAGAGCCGGCTGTAACAGCTCAGGCACTTTTCTCAAGTTTAATTACATAAATGGCGCATCTTAAACGAGAAATTTCTGTCTCAACGTTGTAAATAAAACATCTCTTCATTAACTAAGCTTTTCTAATGTCCTCAAGCAGGTGAAAAATAATATTCAGTCCAACCTCTTCATTAAAACACACCTGTTGAAACCTTCTACCATTTCAACAATCGCTTTCTTCCTTTTGTCTACTTTAAATGGAAATTACACTCCGTCCAACTTACATACTCCACGCAAAGGTGTAAGCAAAGGTTTTTAAAACACACAAACTTTATCCTTGCAATTTATATTATACTTTGCCATTACACAACTGATGCATATTCACCCAGTTGCAGCTGTGAAAATGAATTTTTAAAAAAATTGAAAAATACTTGCATCTTTTTAAATGAATTCATCATAAACATGTCTGCGAAGTTTAAATGAATTTTTTTTTGTACTCATTTGCAAACAAAACATTTTTTTGAATAAAATAAAATAAAATAAAATAAAAACGAAAATGTTTCACACTGTTGTTTAAATAGCTTTTTTTTACCAGCAATAAAAAAAAGCGGAATAAATCAAGCATTAACCATTAAAAGAAAAATATAGAGACCCGTACCTTTTCAATTAAAATGCTATTAATCATTCAGCATAAGTTTAAAAAAGAGGTCAATTATACATTTTACGGATAAATCGATTAAGAACTGTTCAAACATTAAAATAAAAAAATGATAAAATAGACATTAAAAATTCATTTGAAAAATTTAAAAAAATAAAAATAAAAATAAAAATAAAAAAAAAACTGACACTTTCAATTTGATATATTTTAAATCTTTGAAAAAAAATCATAGAAAATTTGTTCTACTTCCACGCCCAACATTAATGGCCAATTTTTTTTCGTTACACCTTTATTCATTTCCATGAACCCCATATATTATAAAAAAAAAATTCCAACTCTCATCACCATCAAAACAAAAGACTAATAGCTGTACATCAGGTTATTCCACTATTCATCATTTCCATCACAGGTGTAGGAATAAAAATGAAGGCACAAGAAGGAATATTGTTTCAATAAATTATTTCTCCCCTTTCTGTCCTCCCATTTACAATCAACAAAATTGGAAAATTGAAGGGAAAAATTTCCATCATATTTCATAGCATCGTGATCGTGGTGCAGTCTTCATCTGATTTGCCATCAACAATAAAAAAAATTTAAACGTTATTCAAACTTGTCGTAATGGATAAACTACGAACGCTAACAAATCCAGATAAAAAATCCATAAATTCAATTGGCGATAAACAAATCGCAACACCTGGACTCGTAAATCTATCGGACAGCAAAAGCGGCCTCATGTGAGTAAACAAGAAACCGCTAGGGCAAAGAGGAGTTGGGTGAAGGTGGAGATAGGAACAAGAAAAGAGGGGAGGAGAGACATACATGGATGCCTGGCTCAGTGCCGTCACCTGAGGCGGATAATTTATAATCGCAACCACGTCCAACGAGGACCCTAGCGAGTCTCTGATGAATCCGTAATTTGTCTGCCGCCACCGTTTTCACTGAACACACAAAGGCTGTCACGAAATTTCTAAAGCAAGATAGATGGATGTCAATCGGGCCGTAATGGCAAAAGACCATCACACTGGCCCACGACAGACGACCGACGCACAGAGGATACAATTTATGAGCAAAACCTTCCCTCCCCCAAATGACCTTATGCAGATTCAAAGTGAGGGGACAAAGGCTCAAGAAGGGGCCATGAGATGTGCAAAAGACACAACCGCACGACAGAGACATCTGCCCTAAGAACAACCAACAACCCCATCAATTTTCAACCTCGTTTTGCAAATTAAAAACTACCGCTACAAGTAATCTTCGCTCTCGAAAGTCGAAACTGACAATAATTGTAAACTCCTGTGTATACAATAAAAATGAGGGATGTGTAAAGAGGTGGGAGGTATAAAGGCAACCTATTGCAGCACGTCCAAGCTGGCTAATTAGATTTATAGCTTGCCACCAAATCCACCTGGGTTTTGCAGAGGGGCTAAAAATCCGGGATATTAACGCCATATTTTATGTCTTCTTTGAAAACAGAAAAAAGAATCCATTGGGACGTGAAGCAAATTGACAGTTAGGTTCATAACAAAAAAAAGGCAGTATAAATTGTAATTTCTTAATTTCATCTTCAAAGATGAGTGTGTGGTCCAAATGATAAACAGTCTAAAGGGAAAGAAAGGAAAAGTTCGAACCAAAAAAAAAATTCCAAATTAATGAGAAAGTTTGTACTAATGAGGGTGCCACTACTTCTTTACCTTTTATTACGCAACTTTTCTCTCTGTAAATGGTGGAGTCGCTCGTTTAATGTTTTATTTTTTTATTTTTCTTCCTTGTCTGTCTTGGCAGAGTTCTAATTAATGAAAATTGCCAGTCTCACCCCGTCGGCCATGAGTGATTGGAACTATGCATCATGCCCCTGTCAATCATAAATCACACCACGCAACACTTAGGGGCAAAACAGTGAACCCACAAATTAAAGTTCCACCCCCACACCCTCTGCCTCTCGCTTTGAGCGTCCATGGACCACTGACTGACCCCATTATAACGACCTAATGACTTCTCGTAATGGCAACATGTCATAATACCAAAGTCATCAAATTGATTTCTCTGACTGATATTTTTTCTCATCACAAAACCTCAAGTTGCAAGTCTTTTCGCAAAAATAAAGTTCAATCCAAAGAAAATAAACGGTCAATAAATAAATTGAGAGCATAAAAAGTTATTGATTACAAGTGACCGACCCGCAACCATCTTTCTATCCACAGACTGACCCTGACACCCTGAGGGCCTTCACTCTTACGCCCGTCGTTGAATAAATCTTCCACGCATGCCACCTAGTATCTAAGATGACAAACTTCTCCGCACATTAAATCCAACTCCCACTCACCTCGGACCAAACCCACACACACAGCACAAACTAATGTATGTTCTGTGCTGCTATTTCTCTTTAAGGATGAGTAGAGACAATAAAATAACGATTTATTTTTGTGAAAATTTCAAATAAATGTATAAAATAAAATAAAAGACTCATGACTGTTGATTGAAAATGCATGTTTAAAACTCTCCTGGCGTAATCTATTAATCTACAACAAGCTTTTCCTATGAATTGCTAACATTAACCTCAATTTGAGGTTGAGCCGTCTACCTAGAAGATATACACGACGAAGTACATGAGCAAAATGATGAATGTTAATTGCATTTAAAGATGGATGATTCTCAATATAAACAGGACATGACCCCAGTCTCATTTCTTGGCTCAACATTCGGCCACCAGGTGCGCTGCCACTGGATGACAAGTGACGGTCGCCGTCCCTCCCAGCACGAAGGCTCCCAGTAAAAATAGTTGAGTAGACATTTTCTAAAATGACATTTCAAGACCAAAGCTAATGATTACGTGCAACGCCAGCTTCTCTTACACCTACTAGTTTCTCTCCTATTTTCTTCCTATCACACCGGAAATGAATTCTGACTGATCTCTCATTTCACAAACTTGTCTTCCTTTGGCGATCAAGCAAGTTTTTTTTTAAGGTCTGCCATACAAACAGGACACGCTCCACTTGCGATGAGGGGCACGTGGGGAGAAAAAAAGAAAATGACAGGAGGCCAATTGAGTGGCACACACACACTCATTAAGTCGCCGGAAAAGAAAGAAAGGTTCATATCCTTCCAACTGCATCTTGTGTTTCACTCCTATCTGTGTTTTCATGTCAATTAAATGACAACTCCGTTTGCACAAGAAGAAAGTTTTAATTTTCATCAATTTTAGATTTGACTTCAAGTTGAAGGTTTATCGTAGAAAAACATTGACGTGAGTTGATTTAAATGAAAATGATTAAATTTACCTTCTATTAAAAATATAAAAAAAATGAAAATAAATAAAGTGTTGCGTATTTCTCGTTTGTCACCTTCGATCCGATACAAAATCCCGTTTGAGGGTCTCCACCACCAGGGGGAGTTGATCTGTAATCTCGCTTTAACGTGACTTCCGGTTTGGTATCGTTAGTGTGTGCAAGTCGTACGGTATCGTGTGCGAATAAACACTCTTAAACCTATTGGAATCTCTGAGTAATTCCTCCATCTAAAATCAACATAAAAAAAAATAAAAAAAAACTGAGCGGAAATATCAGTCAACGTCGAAAGGGAAAATTGGGATAAAAAAAAAATAAAAGTAAAAAATAAAAACATTTGAATATCATTACTAAATTCAAACTTTAGAGGTCAACAAATGGCCAAGTATCAAACTAACTGAGAAAACAAGAAACTGTATATGCAAAATAAAATGAAATAAGAGCCTTGTTTATACCATTATGATATGCAAAATGTATACAAATCACTCAAAAGACACGAAATGAGTGGAAAAGAAAATCAAGTTTGCACAAATCAATCAGAAGCTGACCCTAAAAATCACCATGCATAGCATACTAATCTTCTTTACAATCCTCATCGTATTATATACGATTGCATACATTCCAAATAAAATAAACTACACCTCATTTCCGTAAAAAAATATTCATGCTGGCCATGTTTTGAAAAAAAATATTTACAAACAAGAATATAGCGAAGTAAAAAAAATAAAAAGGGAAATAAAAATAAATAAACGAAAGAACTTTTCCTCTTAATCAATGGTATACATCATTTTAAAAACATCTTGCGCATAAAAAAAATGCGTGTTAGACCTGACATCATCATCTATTCCTACAGTACATCTTTGCTGACCCCTCCACCTCTTTCCTGCCAACGCTCCTTCTTTTCCTTCTTCTACAACTTTTGTTTATGTCGTCGTTGTCGTCCTGCCATCCCTTCTACGTTATTTACAACATCTTTTCATCAAAGTCTATTGAAGACCTAGTCCCTTTTTGCACATGTGATATAGTGCATACAAAGAAGAAAACTTGCATGATTTCCTGCAATAATTCATAACACAATTTCCCAACCTACCCTATGTTCAGGAAACCTTGAACATATACAGAACCTTGTCTATATGCATGCAGGAAAACATGTCTAAAAAAAAAGTTACTCAAATAATACTTTTTTCTTTTTTTTTTTAAGTTTAAAGCTATAACTTTCTAAAACTAGATGACCTCATATCATTTACATTAATAGAAAATAAAATCGAATCGATTGGTCGACCTTATCCGAACAGAGCCTTCAGCAATATCTAAACACTATGTGTACACATAACATGTTAATTTTCGTGACACGGCATATAAAGCAGCAGCTTTCCTGATTTATGTCCAGTAATTATTGTGATTCGTGCTGCATAGCAAGAAAACGTTTATCGATAAAAGCATACACACACCAATTAAACTCGAGCTCTCAAGCAGTAACCCCTCCTTGTACCGGAGTTCAATGAGTTGAAAAATCTCAAAATAAGAAAGAAAAATTCCCCATAAAATAAAACTACCGGGATTTCTTTCTAAATTAAAAGATAGAAATAAATAGATCATATTTTCTTATTTATTTATTTATTTATTTATTTATTTATTTATTTATAATTTAGTTGCATTTATCTTTCGTTCGAAATTAATTAATTCAAAAGAATTCCCCTTTTTTGTTACACCTATCATTAGTCTTAAGTTTGACCTTGGTCATACATCAAGAATTGGATTTGCCATCCATGTGGTCTGTGAATATACATTCATCAAAAAATGGCCTTCACATATGCGCAGACCTTTGCCCACCTGATGATCTACAGGAGGATGATGGCTGGCATGACAACTAAAGTGACAAGCAAGACCAAAGTCAAGTGCCTAGTCTACTATTAGACCTTCACGTATAATTAAGGATTTATAATTGAAACTTCATTAAAATTTTTTCATGTATACATCACGGAGCAGATGGCATTTTTTAAACAGGTCTTTAATTCCTTCAAGACACTCGCCTGTATATTTTAATATCTCGTTTTATTTTATGGTCACCTAAAAGTCCAAATCACTCAATTATATATTCAAGATCTATAGCCGACAGATTGCAATTCTGGATCTATAAATCAAATTGATAAACTTTAGTATTTTTAATCAACGCCCATAAATGGAAAGAACGGAAATGAAACCAAAAAAAAAAAAAAAAAAAAAAAAAATTAGAAGAATAAATAAAAAGTAGAAAACAACTGCATATCATTGAGTGACAATCGAGGAAAGTGAAGACAAAACACTGAAGCCCCTCTTGCAATGGTTTCATCCTTGATGGAAAAATGTTGATGCTGAGAAGTTCCTTAACTGGTTGGCCACTTAATTGACGTGAGTACTAGAAGGTTGGCAAGACAAGAAGATGGTAAACCGCCCTCTCAAGACCCGTCACGTACTTTAGGAGGCGGCCCATTACAGAAAATAAGTTCTTGTGTGCCTGCGAGCAGACACCTATATGGAAACACACCTCCTTGAATAAAACAGAAGCTTCATTCAATCAAATGTTTAATGTTTTTTAAAATTAAAGTTTAAAGTTAAAAGTTGTTGAGAAATCTTGCGCAGGCGTTAATCAGTGCATAAATTCTTTATTCATCTACCAATACGATCATAACTGTCAACAAAAATGATCGGACAAATCGCTTGACGTGGATTCCTATCTACAGATAAACCACACAGAGGAAACCTGATCCCTATTAACTAAAGGTTATCGTTGCTTTGTACCATAAACAAGTTTAAATTAAGGATAGAAACAATACCTTCACGTATACATTCTAAACCGACGAGGCTGATAAGGAAACCCCGCTACAACCACTGAAGGAAATTTGAAGCGTCGCCTGACACACCGCGAGATTATTCAATTTGACTAACAACATAAAAGAGAATATTCTAACTTGGCTGTTAACCCTATCGATCAGAATTGTTTTGAATCAGATTGGCAGTCGTTTTACTCCAACTCGCAGCAGCAACATCCTCCTAGGAGCAATTTTCAGCGCTGCCCAAGCAACATAACCGAGTTTGATACACAAGAACGTACGTCGATGTATTATGCGTGTAGCGCTTGACCAGAAAGCGCTGCGATGCTCCAAGACAGTCTTGATGCGAAGGTGGAGGTGCACTTTCTCTCTTTACTGGCACTTTGGCTGGACAGCCATCACTATTCGTGACGGGCGTGTTTTCAATTACTGTCTGATTTGGCTCTGCTCTGCTTTCTCCTTCTCTTTCCGTCCTGAGCTTAATTGACTTTCTGCTTAATTGCTTTTTGAGGGCACCGGGCGAACGAAAGGAACAAAAGAGAGAGAAAAGAGACAGGTGAGATGAGCGGCTGCCCAATGGATTCATTAAGGTGAGGGGGTGGATTCGCCTTTTACACTCCGCCTCATGACCTCAAATCGAATCGTGCGTTCCAAGACTTTTAGTCCTTGTTTGCCATTAGTGCTTCCCATTCAAAAGGCCAGTCCACGAGTGCAGAATAAAAGCGCTGAATAAATCCACGGGGAATTAATTCCAGATAATGTGCTCATGCACTTTTTTTAAAATTATGTTTATAAGACTTCTTTTAATTTACTTGTCATGGCTTTTTTTTAAGAAGTTAATCTTCTCCTTTGATCACTGAAAACTTAAAAAGTTCTTATGCTATGATTATAGCTGATTGCAGTAAGGAATCAGTTGAAAATGAGGTCATCATCCTATTGCTATCATGCTGTCATCTTACTGAGCAATTTACAAAGCATTGTTTTTCCGAACTCACACCCTGCTGAATGGCGTGATCGGCGCGTGAGTATTTGCGCCAAATCTTCCGATTGACGTCTTTATATTTCACCGAACATGCAATCACGTTCAACAACATCCAAATTATACATTTCACTTAGGGGTTAAATTCAATCAACTACGTACGTACAAAAAGTGGAATTTAACCCGAAATAAAAAATATTAAAGCGTTAAATCGTGGGCACTGGTAAGCTTATTTGAAAAATTTTTTTTCACTCGCATCTAATTTGAAATTTTAATTTTTTTTTATAAAAATGAGTGCGTCAAATCGAGAATACTAATTTATCCCTGTTTGAAAAATTCTTCCGACCAAACTTTTTCAAGAAAAACAAAAAACAAACACGAACTTCTCATGGAAATGTGACCTAGATTTAAAAAAGCCATTCACTCATCCGTATGCAGACAATGACCCACACAAACGAAAAACCAATCCAAAGTGTCATCAAATCGACAAAGAAAAATTCCTCATCCATCACTCAAACCACGGCTCCAACAACACACACATTGGATTATCAATGAGTCAGCCAAACAAAAAGATGACAACACAGTTTTCTCGCTTCGAAATTTTAATAGCTGTACGACATACGAGTATATTGTATAGTTATTTAAATAAAAATAAAAACCATAGTCTAGAAAAAAAAAAAATTAAATTTTTATCTTCTTCTTCATTGATAGATCAAACTAAACAGGTGCACAGGTATTTTTACGTGAAAAATATGCTTTGCCTTCACATTGCCACTAATTATTCCGCTTCTTATCTGCCTCCCTGCACTTCACACTATAAATTGTTTCTTATCTTCATCCCGGTTTCTTTGGACTTGTGTACGTGAACAAGATCAAAATCTCGCTCCCTCCTCTTCTTCAATATCCCCTTTTTTTCTTCCTAGAATTTCGAAATAGCCAATGATAGCACTCGTCAGGAATAATCCAGCCATTTTTCCATTCTTTAATAGCGCTTTCACAGCGTTTCCTCTCCTTAGCATCAACTCGCCAATTATTTTGACATATCCTTATCAAATAAAAACTCATAAAACCCACTTAGTTAAAACCAACTATTCAGCTTTGAACTTGAACGTCATTTCTGCTACTATGGGCTTCCAATTAAGAAATCACAATACCAATTTAACGCCTCTTCTCTAATTAATTAATTGTCTTTGTCAGAGAGATTCCAACCAGTTACCTCCCTCCCATTCGCTTGCTTAATATTACTCGAGGCCCAACAGCGGACAAATTGCAACAAGCAGCTTGTCACTATGTATACACTTAAAAGCCTCCGGCTAACCTCGTTATAGCAACACATTTTCATAAAATTATGCAATAAGTTCGAATGATTAAGAAAATTAGCCTGTACGAGGACTCAAATTCCCGAGGGAAAAATAGCAAACGTCGGCAAAGAATTATTGATTGATTGCATTCGAAGCAGACACGACCCATAATCCTATTTAACACTCATTAAATTCTACGGAAGAACTGACCTTAGCTTCCTCGGAGACTAAATCACTCTCAAATCTCAACTGAAGACAATCGTGCAGTCAAAATTTAAAATGGAAGAAATATCGTTCATTATTATTGCGATTGCGATTGCGAGGAATTTCAATTTTCATATCAAGTCAGTTTTTTACCGGCGACATTTAAGTTTGTCAGTGTAGCCATCTGGTGGCACAATCTTGAGTGACCAAACTATTGGAGTTTAATGACGTTAAAAATTCAAACAATGCTTGCAGAAGCACGTGTTGAAATTAGAATAGCGTAATAGCCAATTATCTACTGCTGATACACAACAACAGATGGCGCAATTTCATACAATTTCAAATATCCAAGAATCTAACATAACACCAAACCCATTTTAATTTCGTGGAAAAACAGTGACCGTGGCTTGATTGCGAAGTACAGTTGTTGCCGCGGGGAACATATCGAGAACAAGAATGAAAAGGAGGTAAAGTGGGCGTGGTGCAATAAGGCGCACTATTCTGATGGATTGGCCTCTGGAATGGCCACACTACTCCATTATGTGGATGTCCATCTGCCATTTCATCTACATAACCTCACCTCATAAATCTGTCAAAAATCTTTTCCCCCACTCTTCTACCTCCATCTCACTAGGTGGACCTTAGGGTCACCCCTCCTTCTCCAACTGACTCCAAAGCCTATCCAATGTTTTAATCTCTATAATAACTTAGAATTGTACTTCCAAAAAAATATATTGGATAAAATAAATAATTAACACTACATCAAATAACCTGTAATTTATTATGTTAAAATAAATTCCTCGTCTGAAAATTTATTAGGCTTACGTCAATTCGGGTTGGATTTACAAATATTTTCTTTTACGTGTTTTTCAATTTATTATATGTTGAAATTAATAGCGTTAAACAATCTTGCTAAGCAGCCTTTCGGCCCTTCGTCCTTGGATCATCCGAAGATGTGTTAAATGCTAGAATTTTTATTTAATTTTATATATTAATTTTATAGTTATAGATTTCTCAGTCTTCAACTCATACGCCATTCGCAAAATGATTTCGGTTTTTAGAAATTTCAATATTAACAATGCAAAGCCCTTTTTATCAAATTAAATTTCGGAAGCAAAACACATCAAACTCGACAACACATGTTGTTTTTATTTGTAATGTAAGGTAAATGAAACTGAAAATATGAGCAACATTGCACCCCGAATTGTCAACGAGGCCAATTTTTTTTTCTTTTTTATTATTTTCTTTTATTTTTTTACTTCTAGGCTTGTTATTACTGTACACACAGTGAATTAAATTCGCACACAGCTAAAAGAAATAAAGCGCACTTCAAAGTCAAGAGAAAGCAAAAGGTCGTTAAATTCCGCCAGATTGTAGCATATGGCCTAAATATTCGCCTATAAATCAAAAGCACAACTTACATTACGCGCCAACTGGTGGCGATTGGTACCATCAACCATCGTGAGAAAATTTCTGTACGGATTTCGAAACTATAGCAAACGTGGATAAAGCCTCAACATTTTTTTTTTATTATCTTTAAGCTTATACAAATCAAATCTATAGGCCCCGAAAATGGGGATTTTCCCCTATGATTTGTAGCTTCTACGACAATGAATAATTTACTCACTTTTTACCCCTTCCACCCTATCGAGCATACGGCACAAACATTCAGTGGAAAATTTCTGCTTTTGCATATTACACTTAATAACTACTTACAGTATTTATTGTATATTTATTCACAACTTCACTCGCACATAAGTCTTGACTTTGATTCAGATAAACACCACATCTTCATGCCAATTATAGAATTATTAAAACCGATACAAAGTGCCTGCCTTAATGATAGGTTTTCTACTGTAGCTAACAAAAACCTTTCCCCTTATTTATTACAGCATTGTATTACATTAATGAAAGGGTTTTAACCCTTAATAACGAGCAACAAAAAGTAACAATACTAATTTACAACACAAACAGCAACATATTTTAATTCCTAAAAATAAAAACCACCCCTAACACACCATTTTCCCCTTCTTTCATAATGCAGTTGTTATAACCCTTTCCTCTTTTCCAACCATCCCATGACACTATTACTGCACCTTTGCAGACACATAAATTACATCTCTCTCTCTCTCTCCTTTTTTCAAACCCTCTTTTCTCTCTGCAGTATACTTTTCTTTCATTCACTCAAGTCAGGGTGAACCCTACTCCTAATGCGGTCATTTGCAGGCCAAACCATCAGCACGACTGACGACGCGAGCCCGGACCAGCGATGGGTCACCCATAAATTACTAGAGCGTCCTCCTGACAACTCCGCCCTCTTTTGACGCATGCTAAAAGAAAGAAATTGCACAAGAGGTAGCGATTAGGCTAAGCGGTATTCAGTTGTTGTTAGAAATGTTGAAAAAGACGAAAACCTAAGAAACTGATTATCGATTTGTGCGCTAAAAATAAATACTGTAGTGGTTATGTCGATCATGTAAATGTCTATTAATCTTGTTGAATCTTGGTAAATTTATTAAATCAAAACCCATCAAATGTCAAAATAGATTGGCATTTACGAAAGACAATCAATTATTGAACTGGCCTTTTATTTGATTCGTTTTGTAAGTGACAAGTTGACTTTAATATTTCATTTTAAAAAGTTGAAAAGAATCGTAAATAAACAATTAATGTATCGTTTTGAAATTGTTCGAGAAACAACTCTTTCTTTCTGTGTATCTAAATCTTGTGGGCAAAACAACTTAATCAGCACATAGCTTTGACTTTAACACTTCAATCTCCATAAAATATCAAAGCAGACCAATAACATTAACCTCCTACATATCCAGACATCAAAGTTTTATACGCTCTGTAATTAACCCAAAATCCCCTTTGGATTTATTTGGCAAATAATAAACAGAAATAATCTCTCCAGTGACAACAACCAGCATCATCAGCTTGATTTTTATCTTCCTTTTTAAATTGCACAACCCCAATTACAGCAACAATTTTTTTTTTCATCAATAATTTTTTTTTGCATCAACCAGGTATACTGTAGTCAAAGAACTGACATGGCATGTTAAAAAGACTGAATTAAGTCTTTAGCAGAACGGCGTCGATTCCTGTCTACACCTCTCATGTTACTTATAACCGGTCAAGTCTCAAGCGTAACTCACTCCAATCATCGCAATTTGCAGCTATTAAATAGGATTCTCTATTTCTACTCGTACAGAGGCCAGCGTGATTTAAGACTGTTCAAACTTTTTTTTCCTCTTCGCGTATAAACCAAAATAATGACGGTTAATTGCAGGGAATTCTCTGCAATAACTCCACTTACAGATCCAAGTTTAACGATGCCAAAACATGGCACTAATATTTTGCTCTCGATATATTACAAGTCTTATTTTAAAAACACAAATACTGTAGTTTTGAAATTTGGGTTTCAGATGTTTAAAAAAAAATTGAAAAATCTATTGCCATTATCCAGCTAGTAAGATTAGATTTAAAACCTTTTATTACACATTTCATTTATAGAAAAAGTTGATTTTTTTTAGGTTACAATTGACTCTTCAGCCCTCCGAGTTAAGGATCACAAATATCGATTACTTGGCACGAAATGTAGGAACATTTGGAATTACAAAATTAAATTGCAGAGCGTCTATTCATTCATATAGAACAAGCGATTCGATATTCTGATTGAGGGTGTATTTTTAACGTTCGTCAACCCTTTGCTTTACCAATTGGGTATCGGACGCATACAAGTGAGCTTCTTATCTGCCCCTCTCATGACCATTGGGGTGGGTTTAATGAATTGATTTTACCCTTACCCGTCATCCCTTCTCCCGTTCACCGAAAGTGGAGTCTGGTCGAAGTGTTCTCAGCCTTCAACGAACATAAATCAGATTTAAAACGAAAACCTCGAACGACGTGTGTGAAAGGAACCTGTTTCCCAGTTGGGCTCGCAATTGCTTACAGATTGGCCAGACAAAAAAAAAGAATCTCTTAAAAACTCAACTTTTTCTATTAAATGTTTGAAATGAAAACATATCATTTAAATAAAAATAAACACGAACCAATTTAAAAATAAATCATAGCGCTATACGTCACTTGTGATGAATTGGCCAGCCCCATCTTTAAGACCTCTCAAGGGTCTCAAAATATGTAGGCGTTGCAAGTAAAAGATGGATAGGCCAGGTGATGTGTGGCCATTCATTTAAAAGAGACCGCCACGAAGCACTGCATCCCTACGGCCAAAGAATGAAAGAATAAGCCTCACATTTACAAAACAACACAGCTCCGTCACAATTACGGGCCCATTGTTGGTGCCCACCCACTAACTCAGCGGAAGAAATCGCAAGAAAAACACAAACAGGCTCTTCTCTTCTCTTCTCTTCTCTTCTCGCGCCATTTGCATTCGTGTATTGGTTCGACAGAGCGTGCGGGAACCGAGCGACGCAAACGGCTACCTCCTCAAATCCCAGTGCTCGCAAATTTCTAATGAGCGGAGTAAAGTTGCCTCGCAAAGAGATCTCGTACATCAACTTGTTTGACCACCAAATCCCATTTTCAGAGACCTTTGGAAAGACTCGCGTCGCTTCTCTGGCGACTCCTCATCTATCAGTGGACCGAGATGAAGGAGTTGCCGACATTTCATTTTAAACTCAAACCCTTAATTTACTTTTCTCGGGTTGTAAATGACAGAGATGGGGGTAGGAAGGGATGAGATGGACGATGAAGAAGTGAAGGTTTGTTGTTGCAGCAATCAAGTCATTACCAAGTACGAGAGAGAGAGAGAGACAGTCTTATTAGCTCACCTCAACCTGATAATCTTGGCCAATGCCAATCATAAAAACACAAACCTCACTCTCATCCCATCCCATCCCCGCAAGCAAATACTGACTTTCATTTCCTCTTTGGACCCTCGTCTTTCCCTTCTTCGCCCTTCGGCCATCCCATAACCCCCCGCAGCCAACGCCGAGTCAAGCCGCGTCTTCTCTATCGGACAAACTCCCGCAGCGTCTCTTTATGCGTCTCTTATGGCGAGCAATCAGTTGGGTCAATGGGCTGCGTCATGACTTCATAAGCAAAAGGGGGCGCCTTACAAACCTGGCGCAATTAAATCCCGACATCCCTCATTTACACACCTGAGCTATAATAACCGATGCAAATTGCTACCTGCCTGCACAATGGCCCCGCAGTGATTTGAACAAAAATTGAAGCATGGGAAAAGCAGAAAAAAGCGAGGGAAAAAAAACACCGAGGAGAAAAAAATGGTAAAAAGATATATACACATTGTGACGTTGCTTAATCTGCTTGAGTCGTAATACACAAAGGAAATTGGATAATAAATTTCGCGTCCCCAGTATAAATCTTTGAGTGAGCCACTATGTGCAATTATTTTCCACTGCTTACTTCAATGGCTGGCGTAGGGAGGGAGTGAGAAATGATGGAGAAATCCTCTAAAACGATGGCAAACAGCAAATAAAAGTTTGATCAACTTTTTGAAAACAACATTAAAAACGACAAAGTTAATAATAAATGTGAAAAATGTTGATAATTAAATTCTGCAAAAGTTTTCCAATCAATGCAATTCCGCCGAGATTTGCAAACCTCAAAACCAAAACTATAAACGACTAACCTTTTGGGTATAATTAATATAGAGTCGTTTCTATAACTCCCGTTTAGCCAAATAACGTAACCGCACTCACCTATCAGTTAAGAAATTACTCACTTCGAATCCCCCTTCCTATCCGTTCGTTTTCATTTCTGCTTTGTAACATCATTTAGCAATATAGTATTAGTAGTTGGGGGAAGGAAAAATAAAATATGACGTCGATTATATAAGAAATTGAGACTTCTTTCTTTCTTTTTTTGTCATTAGTTTTTATTAGGCCATTTGGAAACACATGCTGTGGAATGCAAAGTTCAATGGTTTTTAACACAAAACAGTTGCCGAAAGCCCACCTAAAGCCTTAAACCCGGCTTGAAAGTTTATAATTTGATAATCAGTGCGAGAAAGAAGAAAAAAATGAGCTCGCAAAACATAAAGAAGTGTAAAAGTTGTTATATGATGGGCAAAGGGCCAAAGGAGGTGGGCAGCGTGCAAAATAAAACGCCACTTTTTCATCTTTATTATCTTCTCATAAGTGGCCAGCAGATGCTGCTGCGTGTCAGATGGCAACACCACTGGGAACACACATACACACACACATTGTATAATTGCATTTTTCTCTGATTAAATATGGTTATCAGAATTAAGTTTCTCTCTCTCTCTTTATAAGCATCGTACATTTTCAGCTTTCGCCCCTACATATGTGGGGGCGTCTAAGGGCTAATTGTCCTATTAACTCACCCCGGAGCTTGTTTTCTGCGCTCACAAATAGGCCTCCAGTTTTCAAAACAACACAACCCCCTTCCTTCGCCCTCGTCCTCTCTCTCCTCTCCTCTCTCCTCGCTACCCAACCCAACCCATATCCCTAAAATTCGCCTTCAAGAACCACCAACAAGAATCGAATGCTCCACACCCTCTTTTGGGCGATCAGAGCGCTCACCCACCTTCCTCCCCCGCGCAATCGCCCGCGGGAACAGGTTATTATAGCCCCCGTCCTCGCTATTACGAACGAGGTTAATTAAAAATCCAAGTGGAGTCCCTGCCCGTTGCTGTAATGAGGCCCGTCTTGGCTGTATTCTGGTGATGGCGCCCTGACTGATCGGCAGACATAATAGTAAATTACGGTGACAGTTGGGTCATTAAGAATGCCGCTGCAAACGGAGGGTGAGGCACCCACTTCGTGATTGGCAAGACGGATGCCTGGCAACGGATGCCAAGTTCCCGCTCATATTTCATTCGATTCTCCACCCACCCACTGCTGCACTAGACTGTAAATGACGTCATCAGCCCCAAGGGCAATGGTGGACAAAGTGTAATTCGATAAGTCAGAAGAGGGACTGGCATCCCTTACTTTAAAACACTTTTCAAACTATTAAAATCAGTGACCATGAGTGAAGGGAGGCCATCAAACCATCAAAACCATCAAACCATCAAATCCAAGAGCAAAAAACCAATCGTGGCAATGGAATAACAAACGTTTTCTTCGACGAACAAAGGCATTACTGTGTTTGTGCGTAAAAACGCAAAGTTGAAACTAAGTCAAACAAGAAACGAAACCGCTTCTCCTTTTCCTTCCACTTCTCTTCTCCCACGATGCCGATCGCATGCACGTGGTTTAGGGGTCATGAGACTAACTTCACCCCAAAAACCCATTTTGCTTTACTACTAAACTCCCCTTTCTATTCCGTATCTCCATCCCCCATGCTGTCACACACACACTCATCAAGCCCGTCAAAGAAAAATTTAATAAATCATCCAAATCACCACTTAGTTTTTCTTTTTTCTTTTTTCCTTTTTTTTAAACCATCCAAAAGGAGATAAAGAAAACTCCGAGGTTGGTTTAACCAATTTAAGACATTGTATTAAAATGCACACAATCGTAAATTGCGCCATCTTTAGACAGGAAAAGACAAAGTTAGTAGTAATTTACGAGTATCTAAAGGGGTGTGGCAAGAAGATATTTCGGCCAGTACGTAAAGAGCATTAAGCGGATGCAGCTCAGAGGGGTTCCTCCAAGGTTGTAATATGTTGACTGCACTGTCGGGGCCGTCAGTTTATCACGGCAAAAACGCAAATTAAATTTACCGTATTCATTACGGGGTGTCTCGGCGTGCGACCAAGAGACTGAGTCGCCAAAGCCGGTTCCTCTCTCCCCATTTCGAAACGCGCGTAAGCCTAATTAACGGCTTGAGCTGCAACGCCCTAGCGGCGACTCCATAAATCACAGGGAGGGGAAAAGTCACCAGGGAAAGAGAAAGAGGGTGTCGCCATTTTGTAACCGAGAAACAACAAATCCCATCAAAACATAAACTCGCTGACCAATGGTCACTGTGTATCTGGGGTCCCATTTTAACAACAGCGCCAACTGTTGGCAAATTTGAAGAAGAAAAAAAGAGTAGAAAATGGCATGCAAGTTGAAATTATTCCAAAACGGCTGCCGAGCTCCTCCCACGAGGCAGGAGGGGTTTCTTTTTGAATGACTGAACTAAATTTATGGCCCAACTGTGACCGGTGAGTGGACACCATTTTCTGGACTCCCCTTTCAGCTAACACCATGGGGATATCTCTTTATGCAAACGGAAATGACCTTACGTGACGTCAAAAGGGCCCTTGGGAATGTGCCGGTTTATTCTGAGGATAATTGCGAGAACTAATCACCCTTACAGGTGACCATGAGGGAGAAAAGGTCAAGATATATAAAAGCCACTACACAAAACCATGCAGAGGGAGCGTCTCCCCTAGACATCATCTGCTAATGTCTAACAAAATAATTAAAACACATTGATATATATATATTATATTCTTTGTAAATTAGCAAAATAATCAGCAATAACAGAAATAAGAAAAAGAGAGAAAAAATTTTAAAGCTAAATTTAAAAAATCATAAAAATAAAAATAAAAATTCCAAAAATAAATATAAAAGCAAAAGGTTACGTGGAAGAGATGAGGTCAGTAGTTGTGTGAGTACTTTCCGCTTCTTTTGGAATTGGATTGACAATTATGGGCCAAGAGAACTATCACATTATGACGAGGGAGGGGGTTCACCACTTCAATGTCTACCACACACACACTCCAAAGTCCACACTGGTCAAATTGACTTTTCTTCACTAGGTTATGTCTACATTGCCCTTGGTCGGTGGCAAAAGATGGACCTTCATCCACTTAGTCTTTATGCTTGATGTGGACACTGTCCCTTATCGGATTAGAGGCGGCCTGAGGGACATTCAGATGACCAGTACTCCAACACCCATTCTTTATTAACTTATTAAAATTAACCGTGAAGATGAAAATTATTTGCATTTAGACTAATCTCCATTTTGCCTCGAATGAGGGGTCACTCAGCCAATATTTAACCCTTTCACTTGCTATTTTTAATTACACAAAAGCAAAATATGGTTGCACTAGCTATGTGAGGGGTCATCAACCATTTTGCATTTAATGAGCTCACCTGACCCAAAATGACACGTGACCAATGGCTACAAGACTTTCTAGTGGTCACAACAACACTTTATTTTATGTTCTTTTAATCCATTAATAATTTAACAATAATCTTCTGAAGTATTGTCAACATCTTTAGTCTACTTTTCATTTGTAAGCCATAAAATAAGCGCAAGTTATTAAAAATTTAAATTAAGCCACAGCAATGCATCTTAACCATGCCCATAGTACAGAGTATAGCCATTTTTTTCTTTCTTCACTTTTTATAACTTTTTATAAAAGGTTTAAAACTCGAGCTTAAGTTATCTATTCGAATTTCCAGTAGCAGCTGAGTGCCACAAGTCAGTCAGTCATAAGGACATTAGTGTAATTTTACTTGGCACATTTCCCTTTCCTTAATTCTATTTCTGCTAAACTCGCACGCAACTTGACTTCACTCCAACACCGTCAAACTCAAATGTTTACACAATTTTCTTTCGCCCTACTCCCATCACTTCACCGACTTTAAGACTTTACAAATGAGGCAACATTTTGAGAGTTTCGAAAGGTGAGACACTTTGGGCGCGCCTAAATAATTTGTCAGCGCCGCTCAGTGGCAAATCGCGAACACTTGCTATTTCTTCCCCTTCCTTAACTCACCTCACCCCCTCTTTTTTTAAGTCTCCCCTTGCTCAAATTCCTCTCGTAAAAGCTCAAATGAGTGGCACTCAAAAAAAAAAATCAGTCCCCTCCACAATATGTTGTACTGAGGGTGTAATTTTTTTTCAAGTATATGCTGGTCTTGTGGAAAGAATCTTTTTTTAAAGATGAACTGTCCTAATTGATAACAACTATGCCACTTAAATGGCAGAGGTTTGGCGCTAGCATCATTATTTTTTTTTCTTTCATCGTAAACTTAAACTGAGTGTGATTTGGCTCGGCAACAAAGTTGCACAGTCGACTGAAGAGTGAGCAATTACAAACCGGGGATCTTTAAAACCATTCATTCTTCACATATTCTCTATCTTTTTCATTTTCTTTCAACCGATACCTTATCAAAAACAGTGATGATTTCAAATCCTCCTTTTTTTTCCCCAACAATTTATTGATTGGCGCATTTTGAAAACGACCAAAGTGTCGGGAAAAAATAGGCGCGCTTGTTAATATCGAGGAAATTATTTCTCGCTTTTTAGCGCATCAAGAGAACGAAAGACAGAGGCATAAACAAAAAGAGAAGGAAGAAAAAAAACGAGAAGAAGAAAAAAAAAAGGCCCCAAGCTCAAGGCAACGACGCGTTAACAAAGGCGGGAGTGCAAGCAAGTCAATCAAGAGATCTGCTAATTGGCTGCGTTCAAGAGATGGTTCTTTATATATAACTCAAAGTAACACCACGATATTAATTCGTATATCAACACATAATTAGGGAGGGGTTGGGAGGAGAGATTGTACAAAAAATAAAAATTGAAATTTGAAAGTATTTTTTTGTTACCTAACAAATGAGAAAGATGTGAAAATTCCTTCTCCATTTTGCCTCCATCACAAACCTTTCATTTTAATCACACGTGGCAGCTAAATCCTTTTTCCACGAATTAAATTAAGCCCGCCATGACGGCTAACCCCATGCTAACCTCTTGTGATACAATGTGCAAAGTGCTTTCAACATCATAAAAATTTAGCTGGCCATCAAACTTTTCAACCACACACACGCACACATGTACAACTGGAAAAGGTAAGCTAAGTTGGCAGAGACTGGGGAAGGGCCTGGACTTTACGACAGGTGACCCGTTGGTAGAAAGGTCAGGACGCTGGCGGGGGTGGCATCTTATATTCTCTCCTGCACCAGGGCCACCGTATACAGAGAAGGCTTGAGTGATTTATAACAGCCTCCTGACTCGGCCCGCATCTCAAAATGCTTCCATAACTCTCGCGCGCAATCCGTCGACTTCTGGGAAGTTGGGCGGGAAAGGTGGAAATGGGAGGGTAGACCTACTACTTATTGAAACATGGCCTGGGGAGCCGTGTGACGCCCACCTGAGACATTGTAGCAGCGGGAGATCATTTTGTAGCGCACCTTCTAGTGGAGAAAACAGAGACTGCTGCCCTTCCAACTTCCTCCCTCACACTTTCCTCGGGCTGTTATTGATTAAAAGGCGCAACAAAGTCGCAGCACACAAGCGTTTCACGATTTATGCTGTCTCTCCAGTGTCCAATGGAGGTGTGAATGATGGCCACTAAACGTCACGTCACGTGGCTCGTAAAGCACCGCGCACCGGCGGGAGGCGAGCGAGGCAGGAGAGGGGAAGCGAACGATGGCAAGGGGGGTGCACACTCCATCTGCGTGGAAATTGATTTTTCTCCCGACTCCTCACCAACACTTCAGCCAGTTGGAAAAAATACAACAAACTCCTCTTCTGCTCCCAATCTCTTCAATGTCGCCTTGGTTACGAGCTGATTGCAGCTTGGACAGTAATTAAACTCCATTCTTGAAATCCATCAGCCTGAAACTCGCCTTGTCAACTTTAACTTCTTCCAATTAAAACCCGAACAAGTTCAAGTTCAATTTCAAAGGAAATACAAATAATAAAAACAAACAAAAAAACAAAACCAATTTTCATGTTTCATGTTTTCATGTTGTGTTCAGACATATTCCAATGTTAGGTGAAGCAAACTTATCACGATGACCCTCCCTCCACTCTTTCTCACCACGTTTGAAGGTGACCGACCCCTTCCTCTTGGCGTTTTTATCGTCACGGCCCCCATGCCTCCTTCCTTATTTATTTGCCACGCGTGCGAGATGCGAGTTTAGGGCCTTAGTAGTGGGGATGTTGTGGTCCTACCTCGACCATTCATCAAATTCAACTACTGTACCGTGGCTATAGCAATAATAGAAGTATCCATTGACCAGTATTTATTAGCTCGCTTTTCTCTTCTTCCCATTTCATCTTTAATTTGAACAAATTCTCACCTTATTAAAATTTACAATCTCAGCGCTTGTAATTCCGCGTTTCCTCCACCATTGGTCACTAGCAGACATCTTTCTCAGCTGTCTCCAACAGTGCTTCAAATGAATATCTTCCTCTCTACCCCAGCACCTCCTCTGGCCACCCCCTCGTTTCCCACCGCCGTCTGAAATCGTCCATTAAGCCGTGATCCATGGGCCCATTCCCTCTTGCAATGTTTATCGCTCCAGTTGCCGTCCACATGTAATGAGAGCTTAACGCAAGAGACATTCCAATTCTAATGAAAGCCAACATGAATTGTACGGATGACACCGGTAGCATGGCATTGACCAATCGCAGTGTCGAGCAGCCACCTTCCAGCAAAACCCCGGCGAACCTCCCTCCA